>VZRF01015230.1:1261697-1551951 GCA_013396875.1 Vireo altiloquus | reverse complement strand
GTTCTGGAAAATTGCAGCCCACATGTTGTCTACTGTTTTGATAACGTCTGATTCATTATGGGGAACAGTTATGTGTGGAGACTTAAAACAATTAAATAGTCAATCGAAGGAAAAGCAAACTATTCAGTCTCCTAAAACTGATAGAGTGAAGTATCCCATGCTTGTACCTTGAATAAGACCATATTCCTTCTTTGGATAGCATTTTTTATATTTACATAGGTAAGTCAGAATATGCATACTAGTGAATTATTTATTATTATTATTATTATTATTATTATTATTATTATTATTATTATTATTATTATCAGAAAGGAACCTCTTTATTTGATCACCTATTATATATATATGAAACTTCAAAACATTATTTTCAAGGGTTCTGATAACAGAACCCTTAAGTATTAGTGTACTAGCTACATTGTTTTAATCCACTATTGTAGAATGTACAAAGCTGAACTATTTTGATCGTGCCAAGGGGAGAATCTGCCCCAACAGGGTCAGAGGAGAATGTAGCAGCATATGTATATTATATAAATACAAATAAAATAGATCACAAGGTACTCAGAAAATGACAGATACTTTAATTCTTAAAAGGCTTAGACTTTCTAGTCCTTTAGAAATTATGAAATGAAGAATAACAAAAAAACAACCCCCCATTATTATCCAAGCAGAAGTGGTATAAGATCATTTATCTTGATGGATGTCACCTTAGAGCACATATTATCCCTATCTCTCAAAGTGTTTTTTCCCCCTTATTTCATCTCTGACATTCATTGTAAATTTAATGATCCACATACGATTTGCTGGTGTCTCAGTCTGGTGTTTTGAATCATGAAACTAGTACTAAATTTATGGCACTGCAGTACCACTTAGTGAATCATTAAGCAGTACAGTGATTTTAACGATTTGGATCATACTGGACCTCATCACTGCATAATGAGGTTCCATTTAGTGTAAATTTTATGTAAAAATTCAATTTGCAAACCAACAACATGAAACTACAACATTTTTTTTAACCTGACATTGCATTTATTTATCATGATTTCCATCAGTGTTTCACATGGGGAAAGAAAATGCTACCTCATTACAAAAATAAGTTTTTACAGTCTTCACACCACTGAAAAATATATAGTTTCATACTGGTGTTTTTGTAGAAATCTATTCTAAAACAAATCTAGAGGGCTTAGATGTGCTTATTAGATTATGCTGAATTAGACTGTGGTATTACTGATGTGGTTGAGCACTTGGAGAAGTGGTTGTTCAAAGGGCTCCCAAACCCTTCTCTGCTGCCCAAGAGGATGGACCAACACAGAGGGGAACATTCCTTACTGCCCAGCTCAGTTACCTTGGGTCATCCCACTACCTTTTTTATTACAAACCCTGTTTCACAAACCAAAGCCTTTCCATGCTGAATTGCTTCTCTAAAATTCACTGAAGGACAAACTAGATATATGGTACCAGATATCTGTAATACAGATTCTCCATTTTGAAGAGTTTTTCACTGTAGAAACTGTACAGGGTACAACGGAGTTAATGTACTGTTGGAACAACTTTCAGCTCTGACAGAAAGTTTTTCATTTGCAAACTAGTAATTTTAGACAATGTTTTCAGTAAAGCTTACTTCGCAATTTGTTTTTCCTCAAACAAAAGCAATCTAAAACATTCATGGGTAATTGGGTCATAGTCTCTCATTCCATTTCACCTACCCTCTTGGCAGTATTAACCAATCTGGTTAATCTAAGACAGAAGAACTTTAATGGGAAGGAAGCACAGTTCTTGAAAAGAACAGTGGATTTTCAGTCCTTCTGGTCCAGATTACAGGCATTTAAGGAACCTGAGGTTTAATTAATTAAGTCATTGAAGCCCTGCAGTATTTTTGAGGTAGTGCAAAACAATGGGGATATAATAAAAGTCCTTACATTAATTGATTTTTTAGTTCAACACCACATGACAGCTCAGACTCTCTAAGCACTTTAGAGGTGCCAAAGGTAACAAAAGACATGAGTAGGATGAGACTGGAGTTTTTTCCTCCAAAGGAAAATCAAAGAAATGCAGTAAATCAAATGCATATAAGTGGCGAATAAGCAAAGTGGCACAATAATAATACTAACAAATTCTTAGAAAGCTTGTGTTACAAAACATACTGAAATGGTGCAGCTACTTTTCTTTATGACTACCCTACTGAGATGGCCAGTGCTAGACATAAAACATAGAAACTTCTGTTAAATAACGTTGGTGGCTAACAAATACGTGATACTACTTACCTATGCATTTTTTTAATGGCGAGTAAAATACCAGAGATAGAAGCTCTTCTCAACCTTTTAGCTTCCTTTTCCATGGTGCAGTTGTAGGCATAATATTTTATTGAACCAGGAACATTCAGTAATCTGACTTGAGCGACAGTAAATCTTGCTATACTGAGTTGCGTTGTTGCTGTGAAGTTAGAAAGAATAGTAGATGAAGTGCAACATAAGATCTCTAGCAAACAAAATATACATTTTAAAAAATTTACAATTGAATCCATATTTGTAACAGTGTTTAGGAAATAACAAGGCTTGCTTTCATCTAGCTGAAGGAATATGCATGTGCACACTCTCACATACGACAGATTCAGTAGCATTCTCATTCTCAGGTTAGGGACTACTAGAGCTAAACAAGCTGAGTTTCCTTTGGATTTGTGTGTCACAGCTGACACCCTGTCCCCCTAGAAATGCTACATTTCCAGTGAACATTTCCTGCTCAGAGAAAGCATATCTTCCTTGTGTGGGTTCTCTGATGTCTAATGATTCTTTAACAGTGGTTGCAATATTTTCTTCAGATGGGTCACTAATGGGGTCCCTCTCTCCAACTTTCCAATCTCCACCACACGTTTCCACTGATCTGTGATCCATGAAACCTATAGTCTGCTGTGAAATTTGGTCAAAACTAACTAAAGGGTACTGTGAGGAGGGGTTGAGGCAAATAACTGAACAGACCTAGACCAAGATATTATAAATTCAGAGCTTTTTCCTTTTTAATCAAAATTAAAAAGAACTCAAAAAGCCCAGAAAGCTGGGTTAGCAGTTTCCCAAAGGCTGCCTTTTGCTTAAATTAGATGGAACATTTTAATTTGCTCCTGACGTGATCTCAAAACTTTATAAGGTTTTTAACATGCTGTATGTACTCACCACAGTCAGAGCATTCAAATGAATTGGCCTGCAATTTTTCTATGAAGTGCGTGCAGCAAAACCACAAAAAGACTTTGGAATCTCAAATGGATGCTTTTGTTATAGCATGAGCCAGAATAAAAAACTTTTCAAAGAGTAAAAAATACAATTTACCAAGTGAGACAGAGCAAACTATGAGGGTTAGTCAAGGTACCCCAATATTCCCCTCTGTCTGGCACACTCTGCAATTATGAGCTGCTCGTGCAGGTTTCCTAATGAAAAAAAAAGGGGTTTGTGAATGAATAAAGGCCTACTCATCAGTCCTGTTCAGCTCCTGGCCATTGACAAAACTCTGATCCATTTTAGCCAAGCTAAATAGAGTAATAGAAGAGCCAAAAATATTTAACTGGAACAAGTCTTTTGAGAATTAGCAGATGGGTTACAAATGGTCTCCACAGGTCTCCACCACCCTGCTGCCCTGACTGGTTTGTGCTGATGGCCTGCTGGCACATGTGCAGCCTGGAATCAGTGAGCCCTCTGTGGCCACTTGCCCAGTCAGGAGTTCAAGTGTATGGGAGGTGACTGTGGGCACTACAGGAAGAGAAAAAGGACTTATAGGAGGTGTGAAAGAGAATTGAAGGTAGTGCAGTAGCAAATTAAATTATTTTATTAATTTAGAAGATGGAAGATTTGCATACACGGGCGACAAAAAAATCTCCACAACTCAATGAGAACCTATTTCCTCTTTTCCTGATGTCTTACCAAGTTAACTTCGTACAGTTAGAAAATAAGTGATAGTGTAGCCTTTGGAAAACAGGAGCTAATGGTAGCAGCAGCACCAGTTATTTTATTACAACAACTTTCTCAGGTGATTCAGACTCCCCAAGGCATCTGGAGCACACAAGCAGTGTGACCAAGACAAGTATTCTTGACAAATAACATCTTGAGCCATTCCTCAGCAAAGGCTGGCTAACTGGTGGATTAGTGCAACAGCTTTTTACTGGCTTCCTGAACAGCTTTGTTCCCACTCACATGGAGCCCACAGCTCACCCAACACAGAGATTAGACATCTAAACAAATACCAAATAAATCTTCAAAGCAGATGACATGGCACAGTTGAGAAAAATATTAAATTATTTTTGTAGCATTGGTCTATGAGAAGGTAACAGTGTTTATAAAAAACTCTTACAACTGTTGTCAAAGGAGACTTTGATTCTGGCCAACAGCCCAAAATGTCTCAAAGGTTAATGTATATTTCAAAATATTTCATGTAAAACAGAAATTTTAAAGGCAATTTGAATTATCCATCCCATAAATCAGCATTTTTTTGAAATGTTGGCTGGAATCTATCTCAAGTTTGAATTATTTCTCATATGAAGTATGGACAGTCATGTATAATCTTTATTTTAAGGGTAAAATGGACATTAAAAAGTTTCAAAAATGCAGTTTCTAAATGTGAAAATATAATTTTTGTGGCTGTGATTCACAAAAAATGTCCCAAAGCTAACCCCAAAAAAGAAAAAGACAAGACACTTCTCCCTACACACACACACACACGCAAATCCGAGTTTGTCACAGATGAGCTGAGGAAACAATGCATTTGAATACTTGAAAATCTGTGTATTCTTTGATTTCAGGCAGCTGTGTTTTGCCAACTGCATTTTCAAGCATTCAGAAAAAAACAAACACATACATTTAAATTTTTTTGGCGTCTTACCCACAACATGTCTAAATAAATTTGTGTTTGTCTAAGTTTTTATTCAGTCATTTGTTATAATAACAAGTAATTCTTCTGCCTAAAGTTTAAGTTGTATGCTGCTGTGTTTTTAAAGCACTGTGTAATGTTTTGCAGCATAGTTATCTTGTATATCAGGGCAACCAACATCAGTGTGTTTTATTCTAGATCATAGTATACTTGGCATGATACGGTTTATTTATTCATTTTTAATTTGACATTTAATTCCTGTGTAATAAAAAATCCATATAATAAAACCAAAGAAAACTTTCCCATGGGAAGTATTTCTATCTTTTGGGTCACTTTCATTATTTTGAGATGTTTCTCTTTTCTACACACAGCAGCACCAACCCTCTCATGTACAGTTCTACCTCTTATAACATGATCTTAATTTTATGTTTTGGTAGCAACCAATCATACGAAAACAAATTTTTGACAATGGCATGACTAATACCACAAGAAAGCCTGAATGAAAATTACAATGAGAATCAGAATTGTGCTAGAGAATATCACCATCAGCCTAGCAATCCATGGAGGTTTTAGCTAAAGCAAGATATTTAAAGGTCTTATTTATAAGTACATTTGGACTGCAAAAGAAATATTAACTTTATTAATTCTTAGGCAGTAAATGAAGTTCCTGTACTTAAAGGCCTCATATTTTTCCATTTACAGGTATTTGGTTTTTATAGTGCTTTTAGTTCAGGTACTTCTGCTCCCTTCTTCCTCTGTGCAATCCTCCATGATATTAATGAAAAGTAGCAATATAGATATATATTGTATGATTTTGGCACACATATACATGTGCTTGCATTTAGTCTATTACACTGAAATTGTAATGGTGGAAAACTTTTGGAGATAGTCCAGTTTTTGTAAAAACCTCAAGAAACCTTAACTTACTGGACAAGATAACATAGCTAAAGAAATTGGGGTTTGTATTCTTGCTAGTTATTTACTTTGATACTGAATTCTAAAATATTCTTTTTAACATTAAGAAACCTTAGATACAAGATGATTTATTTCAAAACTCTGAAATTTATTGGTAGCCCATTGTTGATCTTATCATTCAGATTTTGAAGTATCTGATCAGGGATTTTTTCTGCTCCAACAGTTTTAATTTTGCAAGCCACTGGACCTTAATGTGAGCTAATCTCTTCACCTATTTTGTGGAGGGGCGGGGGGGTTGAGGAATCTAAGTAGGCTTTTTTGTTTAAAATAACGACTTTGTGTGCATGCACAGCAATTACTGACATTTCATAAAGTTCATATTGCTGTTCAAATGTCTGTATTGGGGCTGTATCAATGAAAGAAAACACTTTGAAAACACAGCCTGAAATGAGATGTTAAGGTAATACAGGAGTGAATCCATTTTAATACCACAGCTTTTGCTTTATTGCATTGTGTTTTGAAGAGACTTGAACATAATTGTTTTCCATTTTCCTCCTCTTTTACACTAGCAGTCTGTATCATAGTTTAACCACAGCCAGCAACCAAGCCTCACACAACCACTCACTCCCCCATCAGCAGGATAAGGGAGAGGATTGGAAGGGTAAAAGTGAGAAAACATGAATTGAGATACAGGCAGTTTAACAGAGAAAGGAAAAGCTATGTAAGCAGAACAAAACATGGAACTAATTCACCACTTCCCATGGACAGACCATGTTCAGCCATCTACAGGAGATCAGGGCCCCATCACACCTGACAGCGACTTGGGAAGACGAACACCAACACTCCAAACATCCCTTCCTCATTCTTCCTCCCAGCTTTATATACTGAGCTTGATGCCATATGGTCTGGAATATCCTCAGGTTTGGGTCACTTGTCTGGGCTCCAACCTCCCAAGCACCCCCAACTTCCTCACCAGCATGGCAGCAGGAAAAGCAGAAAAGGCCTTCTCCCTGTGCAAGCCCTGCCCAGCAATAACAAAAACACCTCTATATCAGCAAAAATCTAAAACACAGCCTCATACCAGCCTCTGAAGAGAATTAACTCCACCCCAGTTGAAACACTGTGCTAAGGATATTCTGCCATGGAAAGTAAACACCCTTTCTCGTACTATGGCCAGAAACTATAGGAAGAGTTGTAACAGCAGAAAAGATGAATATGTGTCCAAAGAATTCTTAAAATAACAGGAAGACAAGTGGATTTATTCCTACAAAGCTGTTGAAAAACAGGGAAAAGTGAAAGCAGCAAGTGCAGAAATATTACAGAAAACAATGATGGTCTTATATGGCATCAGACTATATCTGAAGTTTCAATTTATCTCTGACTTCTACATAGTCCAATATGTTTTTGAGAGTTGCAGTTGAATCTTGTGTACTGCTAACTATAGTGCTACTCAGCTTTGTTCACGTTATCATACTTTGGGCCCTAAAAGACTGCACTGGTTTCCGTGTTTTAACACTGTCTACCCAGTTAGAACTAAGTAATGAACCAAAATCTATCTAGTGGACATAAACTGAGAATTTGAAAAATAAGAAAAGTGCTTCAAAATAATAATTATAATAGCAACTGTAATAATAGTAAACTCAGGCCTGGGCTCTAAGGTTGTCTTTCATGGGATCTGCAAAGCTTGAAATCACAATTTGAAATGTCATAATACTTCTGATATATTCTAATTGTGTATCAGAAAAGGTGATGTTCAACTATTTATAAACATAATTAACTAAGTTGCACTCTATCCACCTTTGTAATTTTGTGAACTTCGGCTGTATCACCTTTAACTTTCTCCTTTAAAAACTGAGCCTCTTCATAAATCTGCTACTCTGCCTCCTAATTCCCTGTACTCATAAAATTCATTTTATCTGTCCATGGAGAGGCCCAAACCACACAAAGTACTCAAGATGTTGAGCTAACAAAGTCTTAGACTCTAAGAAAATGAGAGCTTCTATTTTTCTCTTCTTTCCCTTCTTTGAGATGGCCAGCATGAAGTCTTATTTGGACTCCCTATGCCCACCAAGCTGATGATTTAAGGACTGACATTTTCCATAGTTGTGACTTCCATGTTTGTGTTCAAACTTTACTTTTCCCTAGATGATTTAAACTTACCTATATTAAATTTAATTTGCCATGTTTTCTCTCACTGACTCAGATTTTTAAGGTCATTCTGGAGTTCCTTGTCATTGGTGTAATATTTTACTGAAAACAGATACAAACTGAGAGATTTCTTTGTCTAGTCCGTTCTCTGGGTTGTTAATGAAGATTTCAGTAAAACTGATTCAACCGATTATCTGTGTTATACTTCAGTATAGATTTATCTCTCTTCCAAAAAGGGGTTAGTAAGGTCTGTTCTTTGTTTAAAATCCTTTAATCAGCTTTCATAATGGAACATTTCTTCCCATCCTCTATCCTGTTTAAACTCAAGTTTCTTTAAATGGTGAAAAAACCTCTTCAGAAATGTTTGAATATAGAAAACTTTCAAGACCTCATAACAAAGCTGATGTATATTTAATATAAATAGCTATTGCAAACTCCAGAGGTCTGAGGGTGTTTTTTAAATAAATTTTTTTCAAAAATTCTAATCTTGGCAATTTTCCCAGAAGACCAAAATAGAGACAAAAGTTTCCAACATTAAAAACACTTCCCACAAATAAAAGAATTCCATGGAATGTCATTCTTTTATTTTAAATGCACCACATGTCCTCTAATACCTATGCACAATAGGGTGCAAGTTTAATGATTTGCTTATTGTGCCCCTGTTGTAATTAGATATTAGAGGACATATGGCATGGTGAAGACTTAGCAGTGAATTTTCTTGTTTTGATTGTTTTCTGCTACAGGCATAACATTACTTCAGTGATGATATTGTTGAACGAATTAATTCACATGTTGACTTCTAGGTTTATAAACTGAAATTCCTTCCAAATTATACAAAACTCAAATATATAACTAGTATCAGTGAGTGAATTATCAATAAAAAAATAGTATAATCACTTCAAAGGGTCTAATTTTAGGCACCATTTTGAATGCTGCATTTATGCTTCAAATTATGGTCAGAGTTCATCATTCATTGGTGAAGGAGTGGCTTCTCTTTCAGTATCTTCTTCTTTTTACGTACATGCATGCTCCCCAAATGAGCATCCAGCCTCACATCTTTCTTCCTCAGTTCTCCCTCTCTTACTCAAGTCCCTGAGTTCTGTCGCCTTTGGTATCTGTTGTCTTTATTCAGTGAGTCTGACTGAGCACAGGCATTTTTCATTTTTTATTACAGGAATTTGTGGTTAGCCATTGTCTACAGGGAGGATACAATCCTTTAAAAGAAAGTATTATTTCTGTAGATATAAGAAAACTGTATATGGATAGGGTATTAAAATATGAAAAAAGACATTTCAACATTATATAAATACACAAAAAAAATGGAATAAATGAAGTCAGACTATTCTTTACACATTCTATACACTGTTCCATACATTACTGTTGTAATGCAATTCTTAACTGGTTCTATAAAATTTATTACTAAAGATGGCACATAAGCATGGTGGGGGGATTGTTTGGGGTTTTTTTATATGTCTGGTGTCAGATCACACAAGCAAGCTCTTTCTACTTGCAGTTCTTCTGGCAAGATAAATTTGCCATGTGTTTTAGAGGACATATGGTATCTCAGTAATTCATACTGCACTAACCTCCTAAACACATTAAAACATTTCTTCTTGCATGACAAAAGCTGACATTCTGTTTCCTCAGCTGGTAATCTGGGGGACATTACTAACACACAGCAGTAAGAAACTCTATCAGCAGCATGTGATATTTCAGCAGTACACACCACAGGCACCAGTTTTGCCAAGAGTCCTGTTTTTATCATGAATCTCGCAATAGTTGCTTTTTTACCCAGAGTACTCATTCTTGAACAGTGTAAATAAATAAGAATTTTAGATTGTGTGTATTTTATGAATATGTCACTATCTTTTCCAGGGGTACTGGAAACATGTTCTTAATGCCTCTGAAAACCTCAACATGCAGAGAGGAATGGAGAAACACTAATTTTTTATTTTTATATTATCTTGTGTTATTTACTGCAGTTTGATATCTGTGGAAGGAATGACACAAACTCTTTTCATGTGGGGATTGGCATCGTTGTGATGAATCACAGTGCTACAAATCAATATGATCTTAAAATTTAAAAAAACCATTAAATTACCTTAAAATTACCATAATCTACCAAAAATATCATGGGAAAAGTCAAGAAAGAGAGAGCAAACACTGAAATACTTAAAGTATTGTCACTGCTTCTTTTGTTTGATGACAGTTTCAAGAGTGGCAGTGACTATTTTACCCATCTTTTCAATTTTCCTTTTAGAGAGAATTCTGCAAATAACTATTCTAAGGGGTACAGAAATGTTAGAAAATTTACATTTAAAACTCTATACAAGTGTCCTACATTTGATATTGAATTTGTCAGGTAGAAGTTGCAGATTTGTTAGGTCAGCACTACATTTCTTCACTAAGAGATTATCTCATCACAGAGAACTTCTACAAGTCCCCGTTCTTGGTAGCACTCTCAGTTGCCTGCCCCTGTCCTAGTGAGCACTGGGAGTAGATCAGAGTGTAGTGAGCCTCCCAAATGAGCCATGAAGATTGATAAAATACAATCTCAAGTAGCTGCTGGCACCTCCCTGTCAAGCTTACTAATGAGTGCTGTGTTACTGCTCGAGTCAACTGTCACATTATCTCCAGGCTAATAAACGGATCCAGTGACAAACAATACACAAACAAAAAGGAGCTGATAGAGGATCTTTCCTTTTAATTCCTTATCTGCATGTCCCTAGGACACAATCAAATTGTTGGCAGAGGTGATTTTCGTGTTGCAGAAGGAAGTTTTTCGTTGTTCGCTGCTTTATGCATTTATTTATTTTTAGTTTTGAGCAGCAGAAGCCAGACATGTAAAAATACTGTGGGTCTTTGTTTAAAAGTTAAATCCAGTGAATATGCAATACTTTAGAAAGCCAACTATTTCACAAACCAATTTTCATGGTTCCCACCGTTTCCTGTCTGTAGTGATGGCTGGAAAGAGATATGCCAAATCTCAGGATGAAAATCTTAGCTGAGGTATTCCCTGCACTAGAGAAAACAACAGAAAGGATAATTACCTGCAAAAATTGGGTCACAGAAAAAATTAATTTCTGAAGGCTCATGTCAGGTTTAAGGAATGGCAAAGTACCTGTATAACCTTAATGCGGCACGTTAGTGAGGGCCATTAAAATAGTTTGAACATTAGCAATTCCCTAAGTTCTCGTTCTGATGCTACCTACCAATCAATGGACTTTTGTAACATCAAATATTAGAAGAAAGCAAATTTCCCAGCAGCTGTTGATGTCACTTACAAATCTCTGGAACTTAACAGTGTTAATTTTGGAAGTTACTATATCTGTGAAAACTCTATCATCTATTTCTTTGTGTGTAGATTGTACACTTAAGAAATTTACCACAAATTTGTTATTGCCTAAGTAAGAAATTTCTCAATTAAACAAAAAAAATGAAACAAGAAAAAAAAAGAAAGAAAAAGGAATAACTGAATAAAGTCAAAAAACACACTATAGAAGCCATGAAAGTGAAACCAAAGTCTATTTCCTTGTGACCTAGACTCCAGAGGGAGTAAGATGCTTGTTTTCCAGTTGCGCAGCCATGTCCCATACAACTGAGGAGTGTTGAAACTCAGTTATTCTGTTTAAGGCTCTGGAGAGAAGTGGCTATTAGTGCTTGCAGGCTTTCCTTCCCCATTGTCTATAATGTCCAGGCACAGCTTATCTCCTGCTTTGCCCATGCCAGTCCTTTCTCTCTTTATTGCTATCAATCTCTTCTTCCTTTTCCACCTCTGCACAGGTTCCCTCCAGCCTTCTCTTTATAGTTCTCATTCCCTCTCTTCTGCAGTGATTCAGACCACTTCAGAAATTTGAAAATGTTGGTGCATTTGCTAACAACGGATGTGACCTTCCAGAATGTTAACTTTGGATGTTAAATACAAGTTAAAAAGAACTTTGTTACATGTGCCAGAAGTGGTCCCACATTCACTTAAGCACTAGAAGCAATGATGCTTGTTTTATTCCAAGAAACAGCAGTTTCTTTTCTAAAGATGTATTCAAAAGTTCTACTTTTGGGTACACATTACATGGAATACTGAACTGTCTGAAGATATTTTAGAATTTACACCAAGTAATAAATAGAGGAATATTGGTTTCTTTAGTTTTCCATTGTCATGTGACACCTTCTGTAGTGATTATTTTAGGAAATTAAGTTCTGTCACTTTATTGCAATTATAGTGCATGATTTTTTGGTAGAATTTACCTCTTCTTCAAATCATTTGGACATTTCATACAGCAAAAAAGAAGAATTTGAGAAATAAGGGAGTTCACCAAAGGTACCAAAGATGTAAAAGAGTTTTTGCTACTGGCATCCCTTTTTATTTATTGCAGGCAGAAAAGGTTAATATAGAAGAATAAATCAAATTCCTATGTCTTGAAGTATCTGCAGAAAGCAGTATTAACCCTTGAATTTGTATCTTACCAATCTGGACAGAAACTCAAAATACAATTTAAACTTACAACACAGAATGTTGTGTAAGTGACACTTCATAAAGAACTTTATTACCAGAGATGATTTAACATATGCATATCAGTTCATGAGCATTTGTGTACCTACAAGTAGCTGCCTTCCAAATCCAGGCTCTCTTCTCTACAAAAAGCCTAGTGAACTCTATTTTAAAACTAAAATGGAATAATGAATGGAATAATGTGATAATTGATTCAATCACGTAACAACGTTGAACATAATTCTATGTGGTTATACTCAGTGCCTTAGGGGAAACCTCTTACAAAAGAGTAGAGTTATACTGCTAGTTTCTTCAGTTCTTAAGGCACACTATTCCTTTAATACTGCTCCTATTTGTGCTATAATCACAAATATCAGAGCTAAAATACCAAAAGAAAATTGTGCTGTTTATGCTGTCATATACTTCTTCACATTGATTACAGTAGAGGTAAAATTCTTACAGTAGAGATAAAGGAAAGTTATTCTACACAGTAATCAATACAATTTTGTGTTTCTTCATCCTTAAATGCTGCAAGTTCAGGCTATTTATATAGATTACCTATAGATTTATAGACTTAAATAAATTTGTCTAAGCTTACTTGCATTTTGCCAGAGGTATAAGTCAGTGGGTGGCTGTTACAAACCTCCACCTGCAAGTTACCACTACATCTATTTCCAAGCTGTAATTCCTGAAAGTAAGTTTTTCTCCAACAACTTGCAGTTATCCCTGTTAGCTACTCAATTCAGTTCAGTACATATTAGATCTCAATTTAGTTCCTACCAGCTATGTGAGAAAAGAGGTTGTCAGCGTGGTTCATTTTTAAATATTTGCTGGAAGTTTCAGCATGATAAAACTTGGAAAAGGAAAAGTCACAATTTTAGTCCCCTGAAACACATTGTCCAACCCTGCAGTCAGCCACATTTTGTAACACAGTGGGAAACAGTAGCATTGTTCTAGAAATGATTCCAACACTTCAAATTTCAACAATTTTATGTTTCTCAAAAAGAACACATGCAATACAGCAAATAAATAGGTATGTACATAAATATTTGTAAGGAGAAAATTAGAGCTTCATCCATTTTCTGTCTGGAGAGCTTGCTTTTGTTTTATAAAAAAGCCCTCATGAAAGCCAGGCTGCTTCTGTAAATATGATGCCACAACAAATAGTACTGCTGGCTATCTCTGCTTTTGTTTTATGTCCTGCAGAGAGTGACATCTGTGTGCAAATTAACAACAGATTTGTGTAAGCTAGCTGTGAATGCAATATTTGGGGGAGAAAAAGAGAGGAAACTTACCTATAAAATAACGAATGTAATAATGGTGCCATTTAATTCAATTTCAAAACACTCTTGTTACCTTCTAGGTGTATACATTGTTAACAAATCAAAGTGTTAATTACTAACTTCAGGTTTTATACTTGGGGTTTTACTGTCTAAAGACACCCTTTCTTTGCCCTGCACACAATGTCTTTGGAGCTAAATGGCTGCTACTAAAGACCTGACATACAAAGAAATATTTAGGGGGGAACTTATTGTGGAATTTCTAATCTGGTCCACATGACGAACATAAATTAGCAGCTGGGACTCCTTTAGTGGCTCCTAGATTACATTCTTCGTGATAAATTCATCCCAAAGGGAATCCAGTTCACACACCCTTAAATTTGCTCTTCAATACCAACCACAACATGGAAAGTGGGAACAATTTGGTTGCTGATGTTAAAAGCATATTCCTGATCTGAGTTGAAACATTAATGCAGTCACATCCACTAGTCAGCCAACTCAAAACATAGTCCATTTCCAGACCCTGAAAAAGCTTCTTCAAATAATAAGACTGCGAATGTATTCTTCCCAAAACCACTAATAATATTTGCATTCGTATTTTTAAGACTCCTGAAAGCCTAGAAGTACAAGCTCTTTCCCTAAGGGTGTCTAATCCTACTTGCTATTAACGTGTGGAGCAGAGACTGGGAAGTAATCCCATTATTTTGAATGGGTTAAAGTTAAAGCCCAGCCCATGACATCAGGGAATTTTGTTCCCTCTTCTGCTCAGTGAAAAAGTCATCATTTATTTAATGCAGAACTTTATCTAGAGAGCTTGTTTCACCTCTACAAAGCCCATCATTTCACTCAATCAGGAACAACCAAGAGCTAGGAATCTTTAGTGGGATTCAGCATTTGAAGGGTTTCAGAGGCATACAGGACTAGCAGGAGTAGCATAGGAAGGGGCAGCAGCTATTGCTGTAGTTTTGGAAGGACTGACCTTCACCCGTTAAATAGCTCCACTGATGCAATTCCCTTGGAGAATATGGAGAGAGGGAAATTCAGTGTATTGATCCCAACAAAACTTAAGTATGAAACAGATAAAGCATAGCCCATCCTGACAAAAACGAGGCTGCCAGAACCTGAGTTGGAAGCATCAGCATGTCTCTCCTACTGAAGTCCAAGGCACAAAAGTACTTCAAGACTTAGATTTAGGCAGAAGGCAGGTGTGAGCAGGACCAGGAGAATCAAGGTTTCTGTTGAGCTGACTACCTTTCTCATGCTTCCATTTTTAGGTTTCCAAACTTTAGTTGCTCCTTGTTTACTGCCAGTAACACTAGAGGTGTGTGCAGGAATGTGGTAGATAACCATCAGGCAAAGTATGGCTCCCAGATTTCATCTTTATTAAGCCCCCTATTCCTAGATTTATTTATTATCCTGAGTTTAACTTGTTCACCTCTCCTATTGTGCTTCTTAAATGTCTTCTCATTATTTCCCCTGTCATGATTAGCTGTGAAATAATAATGTGGATGTGAAAGGACTAGATTTCTCACTGAAATCTAGTCCTTTCTGAAAATGTACCTTCCATTTAAAATATCCAAACCTTTGATAATTATGAATGCACAGACAGCAGCAAGGGGATGCTTATTCATGATGGCATGGTACAGCTATTAATGATACTCAAAAGACTGAAAATTACCATTTCAGATGTGTCCAGAGCAGTAAACTGGTAAACAAGTCTGCAGTTAGTGCTGTGGATGGTTTGAATCAACAAGGGTGAAAAGATTTGGTTACTCTGTGTATTAGTGTTAATAGGAATAGATTATAGAGGAATATTTGTGATGTGACCTTCTGTGCACTAATTGAAATAGTATTCAGAGTCAGCAGTGGAGTAATCAAGTTAAACACTGAATCATAAATCATCATGAAAAGTGCTGTCACAACTTAGCCATTAATGCCCTGTATTGCTGGGCAGCCTTACGAAAATATCTGCTGTGCCGATCTTTAGGTTAATAGGAACAGAAATGGCATTTAAAGACTATTTGGATCAAATCTGCTCTGAGGTTGAAAGTGTTACTCTGTTAATTTACTGGTAATTTGAAGTGATGTAGTTAGGGTTAGAAGCAACACAGCTGAGCCCCACACAGCTAAACAAAGAGTGGTGGGAGTTTGTCTAATATTTATTTAATTGATATAAAATGCAATGCACAACTTTAATATAAGTGTGTACCTTCTCTTCGTCCATCAGTTACCATTTGGTAGGGTCAAAATCAAAACATAAAAGCTTATCTTCATGTTATGATTATGTTACCAAAGCAGTTCAAGGATAGACTTCTATGTATTTTATAAATAAATGGAAATACCTGATCTTACTGTTATTATGAAAGCTGAGGGCCTTTTAACAAAGGATTTGTATAAAAAAAAGTACTTTGCCTTATTTTTTAAATGTAGAGTTCTTTCAATCTTGTATTTGCAGGAAGGAGAAATAAAGCTTAGCCTCCAGAATCAGAGATAAATAGTTTCCAAAGGCAGTAAATTTCTTTAGAGTAATTTTGTGATTCAAGTTCCATCAAAATAATAAGCATAAGAAATATCACAGCTGGAATGATGTATACTTTTTCTAATAAAGACCTATGTCTAAACACTGGCAAAGCTTGTGCTAATTTGATTACTTAGACAACTAGATGCATAATGTTTGGGGGGGTATCTATTTATCATTATTTGCTTCAAATATTGTTAATTAACATTAACATAAATTACACGAGGCATCTGGTACAAAGTAACTCATTTTAAACAATGAGAAAAGCCAGTCCTTTAAAAAATTTCATATATTGTTGTTTCAAGAAAGCATCAAAATGTGCATTCATACAAATATGTGCCAAATACTGCTATAACATACTGAAATCTGGAAGCAAAAATACTCTATACACAATTTTTTCATAAAAGATCAGTAAGTATGGCTTTCTATAAATGTATCTCTTAATTAACAATGAAGAACAGTGGACAAATTTTAAGTCTAATAATAGACTACAATGAACCCAAGTGTTTGGCGAACTGCAGCTTATTTTCATAGATTTATTTTTTGCTGGCATGTGCCTATGAAGTTGTTTGCACTATTGAGATTAAACCCTGTTCTTCAGTTAACTGTTGTGAACTAGATTAATGTTATCCCAGAAATTCCCTAAGTAAACTGACAAAAATATTCAGCCATAAAGTTCTAGGAGTTTGTCTTTTTAGTGATAAGTGATAAAAAAAGGGAGTTAATAAGACAGCTACAAATGAATAAAAACATATGGTGCATTTTTAGAAATGCACTACAACATAAAATGACTGGAAACACCTGCTAAATAGAGTCACCATAAAATCTGAGTTGCAAGGATCTGACACTGTTTTGTGCACAACTCAAGGAGATTTCGACAACTGATTTATTCTTAAGTGTCAAATCGTATTGGAATTTGGTGTATTTCCAACATTTGCTTGAGTATTTTCATTCTTTTCAAGTTCAGATCTCAGACGCAGTGAATTAACAGATGTGTTACGAGAGGATATCCCTCATGTCTACATCTTCCTGGGCCAAGGGTTGAGGTACAGATGTGATGAGCTCTAGGAGTGGAGTCTGGACACGGAGGAGGTACCACACGGAATCTCACTTGATGTTAGACTCCTCTGAGTAAGCAGATAAATCACACCCCTGCTCTGGTGTGATGCATTTCACACAGAAATTTGAAAGAGGTTTCCTGCCAGCAGGTGTGACAGCATACTACTGGGAGAATTACATTAAATTAAAATTGGTAGAAGAGGAAAATTTACTCTTTCTACTAGCAAAGCAATGAAATTTGGGTAATCTAGGTACTGATTCACAAGTCAAAAATCAATCTTTAGTTGCCCAAAATTATAAATGAAGCTCAATTATCTTGTATTCTTTCACCACATTATTATTTTTTTTTTGCTCTATTCTTTCAAAGGTAACTTTTAACATATATTAACACCTTTTAAAGTACCTGGCCGCGTGATGTGAAACACTGGAATGTTTATGTTTTGCATCATTTAATATGAAATCTTCCAGAATTTGCCTCCACAAATGTTTATGAAATTTTCCAGGGCATTTTCTAAAAAGCCAAACAGCTGTTCCCAATTTGGATACATTGTAAGCCTAAATAAAATTACCAGGCTTATTGCCTCATAGAAAATAAATTTCAAAGTACTAGCTGTATCTGAAAACCTTATTGATATTTTCAATATGTTTTCATTTAGTAGCATGAAGTTTATTTCAATACTAAATTTTGACCACAAAAGCTAAATTAAAATCTCACTGAAATCTAGTCCTTAGCATCACACCGCTGCAGAGAAGTACTGAACTTGCTTTATGGTAATAGCTCTGGTGGACAATGAGAAATCAATGTTTGGAACAGTTCTGTAGGTCTGGGCAACAGAAGCTCACCCCTTCATTCCTGCAAGTCAGCTACACTGGCCAGTGAAACAAAAACTGGCTTACCACAATATAAACTTCGAGGAAAACTGTCCTCTGTGGCCTTGACTGATCTTCAGGTTTTACTGCAAGAGTATTTTTGTTTCAGGATATGATCCCTTCCACCCAGAAAGTAATTTCTAGGCCCGTTACCATCTGGGTGATACTAACAAATTATACCTGATGCAGTACAACATAATTTTTTAGAACTTTATGTAATAGGAGATTCCAAGCAATTTATTTCACAGAGTTTTATGAGAAATTGCAATTTATTACATTTTCTGGATATGTTCATTTTTAGCAGTTATTGCCAAATTCAGCCTCAGTATAAAAGGGTATAATTCTATTGAAGTCAGTGGTGGTATATCAGTGCTGCATATTCCCTAGTTGGACAATGAAGCTGTAAATATCCAAATACATCAAAAATAAAAATTGATTACTCTGTTTTATAGTCTCTTAGACTGAATAAGTTTATGATTTAAAGCTGTGTCATAATAAAACCATGCTGGGAGAAAATCAGAGAAAGAATACAACATAATGGGCCAAATCTAGTGTTCAGCCAGAACAATTACATTAACTTCCATAGAATTGTGCTCATTTGAGAGTTTATTTTGATCATGAAAAACATGGGGGAAATATATCACTGATTTGCCTTCCTGTTTGCCTATGAAATGGTATTCCGTATTTTCAATTGTATTCTGTATATGCTCTAAATTTAAACTTCATTCCTAATCAAAATTGATTAATAAAATGAGCAAGTAGTAACAGTAAATAATATATTTCACCCATTTTGTGTACTTGTAACAATCAGTATATTAAAAGATCTGGCTTGCTTTAGGAACACTGTAAAATAATTAGGTCTTTTGGTGGGAGAGGAGCCATGGACAGAAAAAGCCTGTTGGGTTTCCAGACTAACCAGCAAGACTTCAAAGGCACAGGAAGTGGAAAACTGCCATTTACTAAGAGCATTTGTCATCCCTAGGTGTCCATGGTGGCTTTTTATTGTTTGATTGAGATCTTTGATGGATTTTATTTTTATAACTGTTCTCTTTTCCTGAATGGGTTATATTTTTATTTATTCATTATTGTGTTTATTGCATTGAATAATATTCATATTCTTTGTGTTTGCCTACTACTCTGGTGCCAGTACAACCTGTACCACCAGGTAGGTTCATTAGAACAAGAGCCAGTGCCTGGCATCAAAGGCATTGAAAATTGCTCTAAATTATTCACATAGATCTAACAGGAAATCATTCTTATATATTTATGCATACACAAGTGTGTGTGTTTCTACATATAAATAAAAACAAAATAAATAAAAAGTCAATGCAATATAGATTACAGCTCATTGTTCTGCTTTGCTATAGGCTTATATAAATCCAGCTTGCACAAATTTAGCAGGTGCTTTGAAATTTATGTATATAAATGTAAATTGTATATTATAATGCACACACAAGTTACATTTTCACACACTATGCAGTTTACCTCATTTGATGCTGAAAAATATGTAACTTCATTCAAGGTAATGATGAAGTAAACGAAAGAAAGGATATGTATTAATTTAAACTTTTAAAGCTGATTTTTTTAAAGTCTGAATTGAAAATCTACTGTAGTGACCCTGTCTTGCACACTATAATACCCTAAAACTTCTAAGTCACTCAATGATAAGAGGCTGATCTAAACGCTTCCACTGCATTAATCAAATACCAGGTCTAATTAAAAGAGCCATGCACAAAGCTTTTTCAAAATGTTGCTCAGGTATTGCAATAATTTCTGATCACCCAAGCCTGGAAGACAAATAATTAGAGCTGCCAGAGCATTCTGATGAGTGATGTCAGCATCTCCAAGTGACCTTCCCTCCACTAATTAATTTTCATCTTAAGAAAAGAGACCCTGTTGTTGCACATTATTAATTGAGTTCACTAAAGATGCGCCTGATTAATTTTTGTTGATAATACTTGTCATTCTATGCAGCGGCTGCAATCATTCTATTGGGTTTTATTTTTTTAAGTTGATCTAGGTCTTTTACAATGTGACTGATACAGTATCTTTCGTACAGAATATTGTGCATAAGGGCATAGTCTATAATGTGAGTACACAGCTTTCATTGTTGCTGAAAGTTTAGGTCAAGTGGAACTTTGCTGTCTAGTTTGCTAACCCATTTTCAGTTGAGTTGATAGAAAATTTTCCCTGCTACATCCTGGGACTGCCTTCAATTTCCCAATTTAAGGGATTCTCACCTTTTTCCACATACTCCCGATCTCTTCCCCAGCCAAAGAGTAGTGTGTGGCTGGCTCAGGAAAAATTCCCAGGAACACAGTTGTTCCAGGACAAAAGTGATGGTCTGAAGGATGACAGTGAATGGAGCCAGAGTGCACGCCTGAGCCTCATCCACAAAAAATCATCCAAACAACGAGTTTGGTCTATCCCAAGCAGAATTCTCCTGGCAAATGATCACATCTGTTTTGTGAGGCCATGGCCTTCAGTACAAACATAGTCACTGCGGGATTTTGGGTATGGAGGGGAAGAGACATGTATTACCAGGTAGATCGTAATCATGAGGCAACATCAGCTTCAGCTGATATCTTAGATGTGGCTACAGGTGGAGAAATGAATAGACTCCCCTAAAATAAGTGAATAACAAAGATATAGATGCAAAATTGGGTCTTTCATTTCCTCATCTCAGCTTCATTGGCCGCTCCAAAATTTGGATGTCTCAAACTTCTCTGAAATCCTTTATCTAGTTTAAAAAGTTAGGCATTTGTAGGACTAGGCAGAGAGGAACACAAGGACAACCTGCAATTAACACATTTCTCTCACTTCCTTAAGTCATACTTCACTTCCTTAAGTTCATGTAATTCCTTACAGACCAGATCTATGCAGTTCTGCACATGGAGAGACTCACACACTCGAACATGTTGGGGATCTTAAGTGCTTGTGAATCCCACGCATATAATGAACACAGCTGAGCATAATGATGTGTAATAATTTGCAGAACATTATCAAGAATTTTTGCAGGAAGTGAGACGGATTTCCTGTTAAATGATCTTAAAATGTATAGGCAATGTAAGCCATGAAAGTATATATATTTTTCCCTACTTTGAAGAGTATTTTAATCATGTTTTAATCAAGATAACCGTGATTACCAATTTATCAAATACCAATTTAACAACAAAGATTATGGAAATTTTCCCCCAGCCAGTGAACAAAATATGATTAAAAGAGTTCTTCAGAGCACTGTGATAAAAATATGCATAACTCTATTCTTCAGCAATGTTCTAGCACATGAAGGGACCAACATATTGTAAAAGCAGTAGGCTATCTAGTTATATAAAAAAAGGAGAGTTATAAGTTGTAGTAAAATAATTATTTTACAACAGATTTGAAGGTGTCTTTTCTTAGACATTCAAGCTTGGATTGCATGTTCTGCACTTCGGACTGTGATGAAAGAAACACTTTACCTTTATTTATCCTTGCAAACATACTTTACTGAGCAGTGTGGTTCCAAATTTTGATTGACATGTAAGTAATAAAGTTCTCTGAATGTGGGGAAATGTTTGTTACCGTAGAAATTTTAAAGTCCCTGAGTAGGCACTTAAAAACCAGTACTGAATTTTAAATCTGTGATTGTTCTTTCTAAAATATTCTCCAAAAATAAATATTGGTTTCTTTTTGTCCTTCTGTCCCTCAAAAACACTGCTACTACAGTTGCAACAGCAGCTTTGACTGTTCATTAAAGAAGATACTGATACATAAGCAAAGACATTAGCAGAGAGCTATTGGCTTCTTCTAATTTCCTTTGGTATTTTTACATCCTTTGGTTGGACACACAAACACAGATCCCAATGATTAGATTGCTTTTGCTACATCAAATCACTTCATTTATTCAGGATTCCTTTGATATTTTCTTCAAACAGATTCACACAACATTTAAAAGACGAAACAAGCATCTTAACATGCTAAGCTACTTGCCCCAAGACCTGGAAGGAAGATGGAAAAAAAAAATGTTCTGTTGTTTGTGTTCTTAAATACTTTGCCAGAATAAGAATGAAATCATATGCAGAAAAGACAGCTCCACAGAACAGATTGAAAACATCCTTAAACTACAAGAAGTCATTTTCTAATTTATTAAATATTTATTTGAAATTTAAAATGGTTAATTTATAAAAAGACTTTTGTTTTAAAATATTTCTCTTCATAATACTCATATCTAATGGTATGATTGCCAGGCAACAGTAGTGGGTTCAAGCATTTCTAGGTTGATTCTGAAGTGCACACACACACTGTAGTTTACTCCACAACCAATGGAAAAATAGATGTCCTCCGGATCATCCCTGGAGGTAGTGCTTCTGTCATGATACATATTGTATAAAACAAAGAACAAATATTGTAAAATGTAACTACATATAAGCAATAGGTTTACCTAAGTGTTAAAAGTTGCTTTCCCTCTGCTCCAATGTCTTTAAGCCAGTGCTATCATTACAGGTATGCCAAATAAGTCCAAACAGCTGGAGGAAAATCTTCAGTTTCCTTTTCCTTCTTTTTGTTCACCTGGATAAACAAGTGGCTACAAGATGAGTTGATTCACTGCATGGTGTTCAAGTGCAAAACAAACTCTGAAAAATAAAATGTTTTTTAAAATGCAGGGTTTTGTCCTCCCAGCCTGATGAACCAATTCATCTTGCTGATACAAACATTTGATTCACCGAAATGAAAAAGGAGAAGTCCACAGCACAGTGAGGGCAAGAGAACAAGCACTGCCCCTTTCAGAGGCAGCTTGACATTGCATTATTCACAACAGATCACATCCTCAGTTTTACTGTAAATTTTGCCCATGTAAACATCACTGAGTGATGTTTATTTGACAGCCACGCTGCACTCACTTTCCACTTCGGACTCTGTAACTGGGAATTTTCCAACCCTGCTCCTAGCTTCAAGAGAGCCAGTTACTGGTTTTCCATAAAGAGATACCTACAGAATATCTGAAGTGGAAATCAGGTCCCACTTGTAGCCTCCTAAATTAGGTATCTACATATGAACTAGATATCAAAACTCCAGATATATTCAGTAGAGGACAAGGATCTACTCATTTCCTCCAGCAAAGGTGTTTGGGGACACCCTGCAAAGCTCAAGACAGCTTCTGGGATTGGCAGATATGGCATAGGACTTATGGGAGACATACACTTGTGGAACAGCCAAGGACTGGTGAAATATTTTGAGGCGTCTCAAAAGGCATTAGATATCCCTGTAGAGGTCACTGACTGTAGTGATTGGCTTACTGTAACATGAGCTCAAACATCTCACTCCTGTTTGGCTACATTTAGGTATCAATTTGTGAGCTGAAATCAACCCTACTTTGTCTAAACTGGTAAATTTCTCCAAGAGCATTTCTCCAAACACTTTTTATGGCATCTTGTCTAATCAAGGCACCAGGTAAGCATGGTGTAAGTAAGTTATACAATGCTGATGCCATCTAGCTCAACTTTTATATTTTACACCTCAGGGTCTTACAAGTTATTACTGGTTCTGCGTTGTTGTTTCTCACCATCTTTAGATAAACTGCTACCCTTAGCTTCTGTCATCAAACCAGCTACTAAATATTTTTGCCTTTCACGATTGTTAGCTAGTCAAGAGAATTTCAGCAGAGACTCTTTAGCTCTGTTTACTTCATTTTCATAAGCAGAAAACCTGCCATTGTGAAGAGCCAAACTGACCTATGAGAAACTGACCTGATTCCCTCAAAACCAGGTAGGCCCATACACCGATCCCCCCCTCTTTGTTCACCCTATCTCTCCAGAATTAAAGCTGGGGTGTAAATACCAGCAATCTGCTTTGGTGGGCTTAAACGAACTATCTTACCAGCTTGCAAACCCATTTATCAGCTTGAGATATATATTTTCTTACTCCTGTACAAAGTGACAATAGTTCAAGCCACTGAACCTCACCATTACTTCCCCCTGACAGGAACTGAGTCCCTCCATACATTTCCCCTTGAATTAAATGACAGGAAAAAACACATTTACAGACCACAGAAAGCCTTTTTAAAATCAAGAGAAGTTCAAGCTCTCCCACTGGGCTTTGTCAGTATATGTCCAACCTTGCAAAATGGGCAGTTTTCACTCCAATATAGAAAAGACAGTCAATCCTCTCTGTACTCCAACATGAGTCTTCACTACCTGTGCCCATAGATGTTTGAAGCCACTGACAGTTTCAACCAAATATAATCCTCAAGTCTACATTCAGGTGGAAAATGATCAGCACTAGTGCCTGCATTCGAGATAATTTCATGAAAGACAATTTATTTCCATTAAAAATTAGGGAGACCACATTAGAGACACCTGCAAGGACTGCTCCAGCTACAAGTAAAGCAGCTCCTAAGCTGCTGCATCCCAAACTATCCAGGCAGGAGCCATAGGTCCGTAGAAGGCTGACTTCACAGGGTTTGTCCTGACTCCAATTGTGGCAACTTTTAATGCCACACCTCAGCTGCTTTATTTGCATGGTCCCTCTGATTGTGGCAAGATTGTCCACATCCTCAGTGGGTGAGACCAGCAGGGTTTGGCTCACTGGTGATGGGGTTTTTTTGAGTGACCAAAAAACATCATCAACTCATTGTATGCTATCACAGACATGTGTCAAGTGAGGATTTTTGCTGCAGCTGACCTGAGCTGATTGAAGCCATGAGTTATGGATGAGAGACTTTGCTGTCTATTACAGATCCCAAGAGTTTCTCAGTCCTTCAGATAATGTCCAACATTAGCACTAGGCCAATGACACACAGTGATAAACTTTTATTGCTATTGTAGACTTTTCCAATTTACAGTATTCTCAGAGTCATCTTCATGTGTAACTTTATGCCAGCTATGCAAGTACGCACACACAGTAAATGTGTAATTGTTTTGGATGATATAAGATTCCACCAGAAAGAAGATAAGCTGAAATTACCAGATGCATTTTCATCAGTGACCTCCTATTAGGCTCAAGAGTCACTGTGTTAAATGTCAATGATATGATATCTATCCTGTAGCAGAGCCATCTCTTTGTTCACAGACTATCTACTATTATACCAAGTACAAATCAGAGCAGCTGTTTTCCCATTTATGAGATTTATACAGCCATTTAAAGAAATTTTTCTCATGAAATCACTGATAATATCATCTCAATATTAAAGTGAATGGTTTGAATCAAATTTCTTCCAAGCAAGTTTTATGTGTCAGCAGGAACTTTAAGAGCATGCTGCCTCATAGAAACGAAGATAAATATAGACATATTAAACCTGCCTTTTTCTTAAGAATGATTCAAACCTCCTATCAAGTTTTCATGTTACCTTGGAGGAGGGAGAAGGAAAAATAACACAACACCCCACCCTGACATACACACAAAAAAGCCAACCAACCAAAATCCTCAAAAAAAATGAACCCTCAAAAACCCCAAGCTAAGAAGTCCCAGCAGAACTGAGGAAAAATTCTCTGTCCAGTCGTCTTTTTTTTCAGAACTATTCTTACAAAGTTCTGAAGATGAAAAAGAAGGCCAGACCTCCCAGCAGACTGTGAAATAGTTTGACTTGCCAGATGATGATTCCCATTTCATCCAGAACTGGTTCCCTTCCTCCTGCTGATCACTGCCTCACAACTATGAGACTCCTGCTGCTCATCTCTTCTGCCCTCCTATTTAGAAATAGAAAAATGTGCCCTGCCAATGGCCTTTTGCACTTCTGCCTTTGCTTGTCTTCTTGCTGTAGCGTGTGCTGTGGTCTTTGTGACCCCTACTCTTTTTTTTTTTCCTTTACCTCTGTCTCAAAGATGTTATGAGAAACAGAGAACAAAACATGTGTCTGACATCCTGAACTACTTCTGCCTCTCTACCTTTAAGGATCATATTGTCAAGCCAACAATGGCTCTGCTGGGCTCTCTTCTACTCCCTGGGATACAACCCCATTTGAATTTCTTGCATTCATGAGCTTCCTATTCCTTGCTCTACAGAGTTCATCATATACAAAACTCTTCCTATTCTCACTCTGGGAGATATTAATCTTGTTTCCCAGCGTAAGAGAGTTCACCCATTGCCATATAATGTATTCTCTCTCCTGGGCACAATAGATAAATATTCCCAACATTTCTTTTAAAACTGACAGTGAAATATTTTAAGAGCAGAGTTAACTAACACTCGATGGCAGTTTCATTAAGGTCTCAGAGTGGAGATGGAAAAGGAGATCAGGGAGAAAGAATGTTTAAAAACTCCAGATATTAATAAATAAAGGTTCCAGAAAAGTCCCTCGTGCCATATAATGCTTTGTCACTCATTATGTTACAATCACATATGTGAGGAACAAGCTCGTCTACATATATTGGGATTACAGTCATAAGAAGGCAAGGACTTTAATTAGCTGCACTTCTAATTTTAACTATTGCCCTTATTATAATAGAAGGATTCTATCTATCTGTTATAAAATTATATCTCCTCCTCCACATCTTCTGGTTCTGTGCAGCACCTTGGGTGCTCACAGTGTTTGTTTTGCTGGTTTTTTGGGGTTTTTTTCCAGTCTTATTTCCCAATTGATTTCCATTTTTTTCTTTTCTTTTGATGTATCAGAAATCATCAATCACATAATTAAAAAGGAGATGAAGAATCATGATTAATTACTATCTAGAGCAAAGGAATGTTAAATCTCCACAACAACTGAGTATGTTCTGTAAAGGACGTATACTTCTCCAAGAATCCTGCTTAACTGGTTATACTAGCTTCACCTACTTTGGAGGCAATGTTTAGAGGGATTTTTTTCTTCTCATAGATTTTGCTTCAGAGTTGTAAAGAGAAATCATCAAAAGTCAAGGAATTAATAATAAAAAAGTCTTTTTTTCTTTTGGCATCTTTGTTTTAATTAATAATTTATTGTAAAATTGCATAATATATTTCCATAGGAAAAATCACCACATTTTGTCTACAAGGTGGACAAGATTCCATGAATGAGACAGCTGTTCTGTGTTTTCTGCTAGCATCATATTTTAGCATACAGTCCTATACCTCATTTACTGAGCAATGGCCGAGCCCCACTCTTTCTCCTTTATAGGATTTGTTTTTATGAAATGCCTAGAAAGTGTCAGAAAACCCCACAAACATTAATAGTTGCATGTATGTTTACAACACTTTGGGAGGTAGGAATGCAATCTGCATTTTCAGTTGTTTTCTCCATTGAAACACAGTGTCTGCTTTATTTCAGGTGGTCCTTTGAAGAGTAAGTGCAAGGAAGAGCCTTCCCTCACTGCGGCTGCATTCTTCATGTCTGCACATTTTTCAGTAGCCAAAGATGAAGCAGAACTTACAAACTTCCCCAGATACTGAAAATGTTTACTATTACTAATGAAGCATTTGTAGTAAAAATCAAGAAATAGATTTTGAAGTTCCAAAGCGTGACTTGTTCCCTTCCAAATATCAGCTCCTAATAATCACTTAGTAACATAAAACATCAGTCTACAGATATTGTAAGACTTTATCTCAGATGAATTGTTAAAGTATTATAAATTAACCCCTCCAATCTGGGTTTTTTAAGATATCTGACCTTCTTCTGTTTGGCATCCCAGGAAAACTCACTTCTGAGCAAAGAACAGCCCAGCAAACTCAGGCCTGGTATAATAAACAGCTGAAAATTGTAGCTTAGAATTGGACAAAAATTAAATGTAGAAACAATAGGATTTACTAGAGTGAAGCATGGGTTTAATGATGCCCATAAATAACAACTTTGTCCAGGGAAAATATAAGGGCCTCTGAAAGGCATTTAATCTCCACAGAAGTATGTGAAAATGTTCTCTGAACAGACTATTTAACTAAATTCAGTAGGAAATGTAGGTCCAGTTACATTAAAATACAAAATCTCCAGAACTGAACTAAGTGGCAGAGCCAGGACATAATGAATCTTTCCTCATCCCACAGTCCACGATGAGACATTAATTAGCATTTTCAGTCCACTGCCCATGGCCATGTTGTTAATTTTACAGGCTTTTGAGTAACTCCTCTGCATCAGTTCTGGGTGGTAATGTATCTCTTGGAAAGACACAGAGTCAAAAATGCTTTTTTAACCTACAGTCTGCAGAAGAACTCAGCTCAGAAGACAAGTTACTTTTTCAGTTTACAAGTACTGGATACAAAAACCACAGAACTAAAAGCACTGACACTGTGTCAAAACAAATGCTGATGTTTACATCTGTGTTTAAGACACTTTGGTAACTCAGAGATGCGAAAGGAGCACCTATTTCAAACATGTGGAAGTTGGTAAATGCACTAAATTTCAAAGAGGATTAAAGAGATGGTTATGAGAAAGAAAAACCAAAGAAAGGATGTTTGACCAGTGTGCTATTAAGTGTTGCTATGGTTCCAGATGTCCAGCTCCATAACTCAGTGTTGATTTTTATGTTGTCCCATAAATAGACAAGTACAACACGTGTGAGTTAACTTCCTCGGTTATCCAGAACCACTCTTTTAAACTCAACTTACACTTAGTATAAAAAATATTGCCCTCAAGTATTGTAAATAATACAATTTTAAATATATTAGCACTACCTGCATAGTGCTGTTCAAACACACAAAATGTACTGTGTGTTAACTTTCTAACAATCTCCTGCAGCTCATTGTTGCCCAGAGTAGTTATATCAGATCTGAAGTCACCTATTGAACACATCATTTAATGTACCATCTTCTGCTCCAGACAATCTCAGTAAGCTTCAAGGCTTTTCCATATTGGATGCTTTGTATATATCAGGTTTGGTAGATTCCTTGTTTGTAAATAGAAATTGGCAACATTCCTCATTGTTTGAGTGTGTCATTGTGTGCATAACTAAAAGAAATAAGAAACAAACAAGAGTCAGCACAAGTAATTCCTGAAAATATTGTTTATTAGCTTTCTTAGAGTTGTACTATAGACATGGATAGTAGAAGGTGTCTGTACATCCATAAATTATATTTTTTTCAGAATTTATTATGTTTTCAATCTAACTTTTATATTTGTATGGATATTTTTAAGTTAATACTGAAAATCAAATGCCAGGTACTAATTTGAATTTTTTGTAAGTAATTCTTAAAAAATGGTGTGAAATTTAATTTATTCTGCACATTTCTAATTGTGACCTAAAAGAATAATTGTATAATTAAATTTACATAATTTGATTTATATAATGACCTCTACTATTTTCTACTGTTAAGCATTTACAGTAATACTGTAGGATATTGTGTTAACCTACTAATGTGATATTCTTTTTTTTTTCTTTTTTTTTTCTTTTTGACCTTTGTAGACTGCATTAAAATCTGCCTGTTAAAGGGTAGAGTGTGATTACAGTTATGGTGTTGTAAATTTGGGACAATCATTTGAGTGACAGTGAAGTTTAACTGTTTAACAGAGCACCCAATATCTCTGTGAGAAAAAAAGCCCAATTACAGTAATAGGGCATACACTATAACTAAAACACGGCAAGAGCTGAGACAAGCCCAGCAGCTTAAAGATAATTTCTCTTCTTATGCAAGTGGATCATTAGAGAAGTCCAAGTCGGTGCCACAATTTTATCTCACACATCAACTCTCTGATTAAAACATATATATGGGCTTTGGCATCTGACTCAAATAAGGCTATTCTTGCACTTTCATAGAGGGAACACAGGCACCATGGGGGTGAATATACAAGAGAGAATGAGAAATGACATGATCCATCAATACAGGCGAATGGGGCAAGGATGTATAGCCTAAAATGAAAGGGTGAGAGTAACTCCAAAAGTCCTGTGTGGATCTGTGAGATGAGAGACATCCTGTATGCCATTTACTAGGGCAGCATTTGAAAGAATGCACTGCACAGGGTTCCTCATTATTCATTAGGGCTGAATCCTCATTCATTCTCCTTTATATGCCATCCTGAATCTGCCCTACAGAGTCTTTTACAGGGAAATAACAATAAACTCTCTTATCAACAGCTTGTTGTAGCAGATACAATACATGGGGTACTGAGATCAAAAAGAGCATGAAAAGCATTTCTGCCAACATCGTACAAAATATTGAACATCTGCTATATCTGGGATCCTGGGAGTTGTAATTATAATTTTTGAAATCTGCACACAAGAGTTATAAATATTAGAACTGTAGCCTGTGAAAGCCATGAAATATTAAAGTTGTTTGGCAGGCTTAAGAAAAACTCATAAACTTAATTTAAACAGCCAAACACTGTATTTTTACAGGTTTTACATCTTTCATGTCATTAGTCATATAAATTAAACCAACCACGGAACAACACAGAAGTTGCAACTGCAAGTCCTGCGGGTGAAAAAAAAGGTCAGCTTGAGATTTAAGACTTTCACCAACACTTCACCTTTCCACTTACCCTGTATTTCAATTCTTGTATTGAATTTGTCATAGGTATTTTTAACGCATCCATTATTTTATTGTCTGTTAAGTCTCAGTAGTGTGCCTGATGCTGCATCGGTGCATAAACATAGAGGGTCAGATTCACTGGCTACTTGGCATGAGTCTAGCAATGCAAAATAGTCCTTAACCAACACCCTACACCCTTTATCCTTTCCAGCAAGGTTAATGGCTCCTCTAACCTAGTGCTGAGATGCTCAGGGTCTTGCCCACCCTTCTTGCTCTAAATAGGCAGGAGAGAGGGCAAGTACATGCCAACCAAACAGTGATCAGACCTTAAGGAGAGGCAGATGATGAAAGGCATTGAGGAAGGAGCCTAGACATCTTGTCAGGAGACAAGAAAAAGGTACTGCCACGCCTAAAAGGGTTTCATGAACCAGAACAACATGATAGTAGAGGGGGAGGAGTAGGAAGAGGAGCAAGAGTCATAAAGTTGTGCATTGGGGGTTTTCAGTTTATAACAATCTTTTAAACTTGTTCAGACACATCAGATTAAGATGAGTGAAAAAAATAACCAAGTTTAAAATAGCAAATTAGTAAAAAATGCAAAAGCCAGATTCACAGAAGCTAAAGTATGAAAAGACCCAAAGGCAAATTCTCATTTGTACAGTATCTGCTCCACCTGTTAGATAGCCATATGCTACTAGCAAAAATGGAGCTCTGCAGAAGGATTCGGGGATCGCCAACTGTGCCACCAAAAGTGAAGCAAGAAGTTCACTTGAAAACAAGTAAAGCAGAAAATGTGAGAATGAGGGCCCAAATTTTGCTCTCCATAAATCCAGTATACAGCAGAGAACACTGCTGTACAAGAAAGTCATCTGACATCAGAGATGTTACAATGGATTAGTGCAGGGGAAACACAAGAGATCATGTCTCAAGGGGCACAAATATATACAACACATTCCCAGAAATTCTCCTTTGAACTACCAAACTGTGAGTAAACACAACAACGAATCCCCATTCTTGACTTATCTAATAAAAGATGTATCTAAGTGCCAGATGCCATGAGATGATGAGATGTTAGCGTAGCTATTAGTTAAGTTAATGAACTTAATTATGATCTCACTTGTACATATTTTACACCAGCATAAGACCATTTGATCCATGCAGGAAAGCCATTGATGAACTGCACCTTTGTGGTGCACTTGCCAGCAGCTCCCCTTTTCAAAGGTGCTGTAACCAGACTGAGGCATGCTGTAATTAGGGAGGGATCACTGTGATTTAGAGGCTTTCATCTAAACCCTTTTCCTGGCTGCCATTTTAAGATTAGAGGGGAAAGGTGTGGCTTCAATGTTCCCTATCATAAAAAGATGATGCTTCTTTCAGATAGACAAGATCTGAGAGGTTTTCTCCTGTTACATAGGAGTGTAGCTACTTTAGCCAAGGAAAGTAGGGAAAGGCTCTCCAGAGTCCCTACCTTCTTTCACAAATAATAAGGAATCTGGTTTCTGAATAAGGTTTAGAATTTAGCAAAGCTTTGAAACTGATTTTGCTCTGAAGAGCAACCCCAGCAGGCATAGTGTGCCTGTGAATCTGAAAGTACTGAAAGTACTCCAGAAAGAAAGTATCTTCTTAAGAAAATCTTCTTAAAACCAGTTAGTTCCAAACACATAATTTCAAAAATGTCAACCTGTGCCTTTTTTTCACACACACCTTAACAATATTTGTGTTACAGACTAGATCACAAAGAGCTTTCAGTCCTCATTTTCACATGAAACACTGAAAAGAGATTTCATGTTATTGTCAGAACAGACAGTTGTAAGTGCAATCATACTCCTGGAATACAAGTGTTTTAGGGAAGCAAGTATGTCCCATTTCCCTGCTAGATAAACATACACATGCATACCTCCATCCAAAGATGAATACACCAGTGAGGAGCCACCCATTTTGTTTTTATCACCCTCATTCTCTCTTCTAAGTCCCTCCAACATCTGGGGTTTTTTCCCTGTCTCATCAGTGTACTATTGAAGACAAATTGAGACAACACTAGAGAGGAGTTTATGCTTTCTTCTTTCCTACTTCTTCCTTCAATTTTTTTTGGCATCTACAGGAAAGAGGAATAAAAAACCAGGAAAGCTATTGCCTATCAGAAAGGAAAACCTACAGAAGACTCTAAAAGGCCTTAAGAGACCTGGAGATAATTACATTCTGCATCTCTGAATTTGCTAAGCTACATGTTTAGAAGCTGCCCAGGCTCTCTAGGCAGTCTCTAAGAGAGAGACAAAGCCAGTGCTCTTCAAACAGCCAGTCATGTTATTGCATCTGTATAATAGGCCAGTATTGAATTCCCACCTCCACTTTAATGTTGAAAAATTTCTTCAACAATGTTTTTATTAAAAGTTGAAGTCAAGTAAAAATTAAGACTATAGCTTCGTAAGATAAGCAGTAACATATTTTTAAGAGAAGAACATATTTTTATTTATTCAAAATAAAACGAGTCGTTCTGTTTTCCTGACTAAAAGTGCCCAAGGAGTTGGAAACATCAGTGTGAGGCTTTTCAGACAGCAATAGAGTATTTTATTTCAAATGGTAATGGGTTGTATTTCTAGAAAATTAATTTCTTAGTTTTGCCACAGATAGCAAGATTTTGCCAGATGACAGCTATGGTGTCTGCGTCAATCACAGTTGAATACTATTAACTCTTGTTTTCACCTACATTCCTACAGCATTGCCACATGGTTTTTGCAAATACCAATGATAAAGATGTTAGGACAACCTAGCAACATCCCTAGGAGTTCAGGCAAGCTTCTATTGACCTTAAGTGGACACCAGGTTCTAGTAAAAAAAATTATAAATAAACAAGGATACCATTTTAACAGCTAAAACTTATTTTTCAAAAAATTAAAATTAAAAGCAGATAACTCATAGTCACTTTGATGTGACCATGTTACTTGGCTCAAAAATTAACCCGAAATGTACTGAATATAGCATGAGGCCCACGTGGACTCTGATTTCATCACTGGCCACACTGGCCACTGTGGTAGTGTGGTTTTGGACTTTGTTGCAGTTTGCAGGGTGTTCCATTTGACTTTATTGTACTGTAAAATGTTCTTTGTTATCCCCTTTAAATGGTTGATTCCACTCCACTCGCTGAGTTATATATAAGTGCCGTACCCCTGTTATCTCCTCCTAATCTCCTCCCCTGGACCCTGTATATGGGTGTGCCTCCTCCCCTTTTCCAGTTCTTTCTCCATCCATCATCCCAACCCCACCTCCTCAGGTTGTCAATCCATTCGAGACTGTACCCTTCCCCTTTGGAAATCCCCTAAATCCTCGACGCCCCTTTGGTTCCCCTTGCTGTCAATCTCCCCTATGTTTGCCCCACTGGTCCCAGGTTGTGCAAACCCTCCCCCAACTCCTCCCTGTTTTGGCCCCGGTTGGTCCCCAGATTGTTCCCTGCCTTTGTACCACTCTCCCTTAAAATCCCTGTGCCCGGTGTGTGCTGGGGCTCTTCTTGCCAGCTCCCCTGGGTACAGCGAGGGGTGCTGTTCCACCTGGCTCCCCTTTATGGAATAAAGCATTCCTGGACTGTGGTGGATGAAGAGGCCTTCCTTTTATTCCCTTACTCCAGCTCCTCGACCAATATGCTAACTGCAAGCACTGTTGCTGAGCAGCAGGAGGGTTGTTCCTCTGACTGACACTGCTGGCTTGCCCTTTTATCCAGGCGCAGACAGCTGGCACCAACCCCTCCTAGCCAGGCAGGGGAGACAGGGCACGAAGACCTCTTGCCTTTTAACCCCCTGCGGCCAGGCTGCGCTGCATCAGGCCACGTTTTAAATAGTTCATATGTTTCCATTGTTATCTATTCTAAAATGAAAAAAAAGAAAAAAAACCCTCATCCCCAAAGGGTAGGTGGGCTGGACTGTTAGGTGTGTTGAAAATCGGCTGTACTGCCATACTCAAAGTGATCGCTGATTCAACATATGGCTGGGATCCAGTAACAAGCACGATACTCCAGGGGTCAGCATTGGGGCTCATGTTTTTCAACATCTTAATTAACAGCATTAAAGAGGGTGGCTGACACAGTGAATGGCTGAGCTCTGTCCCAGAGGTACCTTGAGGAATCTGAGGACTGCACCAACAAGAAGCTCATGAAGCTCATCAAGGGAGCTGCAAAGTTGTGTGTCCAGGTGAGCAACCCCATGTGCCTGTGCACGCTGGGATGCAGCAGCTCCCTGGACAGCTCCACAGGTGGCTAGCGCTGAGTGAGTTTCCAGGAGGCCCCGGTAACACAAGGCAGCAGCATGGTTCAGCACCAGAAAGGTGCATGAGGCAGAGAGAGCCCTGCAGTGTTTAACTATAAACAGAGGAATGTCAGCTGAAATTGAGGGGGACAGGATTAAGAACAGAAAGCTTTCACTCACACTGGTGTGTCCATGTGGCTCATGGACCAAGTTGTTTCTGTCCTCTATATCAATAATCTGGTGTCTCTGCAGGGACCACGGGCACACAGTACACATGCACAGCCTGTATGTACACCTAAGGAGGTCTCATGTGATACTCTTAGTCACAACGAAGCCATAGGAGTTCAAAATTAACAACTCAGTTACAACAGTGAGGACAGAAGCAGTGAGTTGACAAAGAGAGAAGGTAGAAAACCCTGTACACACTGCAAGACTTAAAAGAGGAGCCTTTCATAGCACATTGGAAGCAGGCAAACACAGACACATGCACACACAAATTCCCCTCTGAGCAGGTTAGATTGAATGAGAGTAATCATTTTAAGTGCCCAAATTGCCTGACACCACATGGTGCTATCTAAAGCATTTCCATTTTTATCCAAATCAATGTCACCATTTTTCTGTAAAAATCAATGTGGAAAATAGAAGCAGGAACAGAGGAAGATGCAGTTTCTGAGCCCGGTGGAGGCCATCACATGGCAGGAGGACTGTAGGAGCTCAAGACAGTTGACTTTAGCAGCTAAGGCATGTCCAACAACTTCTGATGAGGGGTACTAAACAGCTGGAGAGAAATTCTGGGTTTGCACATGGATTAGGAAAACTGGTGTTTCATTATTTTTGCAACTATAATCTCTCTTTTCCCCAATCTCATACCTAAAAGCCAGTCTTCTGAACATCTTTCCTTCTTATTCCCCTAACTTGTACTAGGTAAGTCACAATGCATGTAAGCAACAGACAAATGGGAGTATACTTGGTGCCCATCTGCAGAGCTGCTGTGAGAGCACCTGCTCTGACACTCCAGGGAGGAAGCACTCTTCAGCCTAACCCCCTGCCTGGTAAAAGAAGACGACTGAGGCCCTCTCTGCAGACTCATAATGTGACTTATTGAAACTCTGAAAATCCATTAAAAAATTAGCTTTCCAAAGATGTTTACTGTAAACCTGGCCTTCTAACATAAGGAAAACATCTAGGGTATTTTTCTCAGAATCTCTATGTTCTCCATCTTGATTTTCTTAGAAAATAATTTTAACATTTCCCTTTTGGGAGAAAAAAATGCATATCAGCACATCTTTAATGAGGACTTCCCTTCTGATTTTCAGAAGGACCTCTGAGTAGGAGGAACACAGCTTTACCAGGAGCAGTCAGGAATATATAGACTTCTCCCAGAAGTCCCAGCCAATGCAGCTTGCATCCTCAGATCACATCACACAGTCACTATCCAGCTGCATAATAGCTATAACTGAATGGGGGCCATTACAAATCCTTAAGAAATTAATTTTGACTTAATCAAAAGCCAGATTTCTTTTCTCCTCAGCAGCACATCCTTGTGGCATTTTTTGACATGTTTCAAAGAAAAAACTGACTTTGAATATACAGCACAATATCCAAATCATAAGAAATTTTCCTGTCACAATTCTTAATTGGAATACCCACACGATTTTGGGTTAAAATACCTGTGAGTACGTGCAAACAATACTTCACCATCATTGTCTTGCAGGTAGATCAGAATATCCTGCTGCAATTTAGCTAATGTCAGGCTTCTCAGATGAACAATCTAAATTCTCCAGATAACTTCCCCATTAAGGGATTGGTGTTGCAAATCTATGTAACTGAATAAGGTTATTCAAGAAGCACCACGTTTTGATAACAAAATCCTTTGTGATGATTACCTAATAGCCAGCATTTGTTCAAACACTTTTAATAGACCCTTTTTATCACATGCAAAAAGAATTTCACTGCTAGTTCAGTCTCCTATTTCATTCTGTCATGAATCACTTCGTAGAGACATTTAGAAGTCAATAATCCACTGTAGCTTTGATGACAGGTGATTAATTTCTACATTTTAGAGACATAATAAGATTTAGCAATAAAAAGGCCTTGAAGTAACCTAGCAAACAGCTTTAATCTCAGCCTTGGGACTGTTGCTAAATATGAATGCTTGTACACAAATGCAGATGATTTAAGTTTGGAGATTTTATTGCAGACTTCTTGCCTTTTCGTATTAATCTTGCTTTACAATCAGGCTATCTATACAATCAGTTTGTACTGAATGTTGTTTCTAATGCAGTACCTGGGGAAGGAGAGTAAGATTATTTACCCACAAGGGCTATATTCTACTGAAAACTAGTTTTACATTTTTTCCATTATGTGGCTTACTAACACTCTGTGTGGCAAGGGTGGATGAGTAAAAAAAAGAATTAACAGGCACACACAACTAGTCAGTACCGGCCTGCACAACCACACAGAGCCCTCAGGGCTCAATCCATCACTCAGTGAAACTGGTGGGAGTATTTTCTTAACATCAGTTGGCAGATCACTGTAACAGACATACTTGAATAAAGGACCAAATTCTCCAGACACGTGCTGGTAGTAAATATGGAATACTTATGTAGGTCCTCATCTGACTTCTCTGAGCTTTTCCAAACACTGCCTGGATTCTCACCTTTCAAAAGTGGTTTTCTGTTGAAAGCAGTATCTGAGAAAAGTGAAAAGTTGCTCTTCTAAACTCCCAGTCTCCTGTGTTTTCTTTATACCTGTTCAGGAATGCTTCATTTTTCTACTCAAAGTACTTCAGTCTGAAACCTTTGTCTGTAAAACACTCAATCTTCACTAAAATTCCTTCATCCAGGAATCTCAAGATAAATTCGCAAAATGGGTCTATGGGCTACTTCCCTTGAGGAAAAGAAAAGAAACTGGAGTAGTAACTGCCTTAGAAAATCCATTTGCTAATGCCAAATAAGGAAGACTTTCTTAAAGTAAGTGGGGGCCTGAGGTGTCTAGCCTAAGTTACTATTTGCTAGTGATCATATGCTTTCCTGTGTAAAAATAGACTAACAAAAAACAACAAAAATCTCTGATAGCTGGGGAGACAAAGCAAGTCGATGAACTATTTTCTTCTTGTAGTGTCTAAATTTTGTAGTGATCGGTCCCTGAGAAAAGAGGTGATAGAGGAACTGAATTTCTCACATCTGAGGGCAGCATTAAAATGCTGAAGAATATTAAATGTATTGTGCTGGTCCTGCTCTGTGTTTTGTAAAGGGCAAAGCCTTAGCGGAGACGGAATGGATTCTACTTTCCTCATTCTCTCAACACCTTTGGGGATGGATGAAGTAGAAGGACAGAATTTCCACTCCTGGAGAAGTGCCACCCTAAAATATCATCTAAGCAAGCCCTAAAGATTGGAAAACTAAAATAAAAAAGGCAAAGCAAAACACATGTGACAGAATCAAAGGCAGCAGTAACACCTCCTTCCTGTCAGCAGACTTTGGGGAGGAGGAAGAGAGGCTTTAGCAATAATGACAAATGGTGTTTTATCAAAGACAAATGGTGGCAATATTGCATTTCACTAGCATCTATTAAGAAGCCATTTGAATTTTAAACTCATTTAAAGTAAAGGAGATTCCAATGTCAGGAGATGTGGATGAAGATGTTTAGGACAAGCGCTAGGTGCGGGGGTAATTAGAAGATTGGGAGGCATGGGTGACACGGTGACGGTGAGGGTGACAGCAAGAAGTCTCTTTGAGAGTACAGGTGTTCATTTAGGCTAAGTATACAGTGGAATCTGTGAGAAATCCATCTCCTAGCCATATTCCAAACTTGTATGAAGGCAAGACGTGAGTGCATATGTTTTAGTCCTTTCTTTTCCAGCGAACTTGGGTTTCTGCTGGAAGAACTCCAAGTAGCTTTGTTGGAAGGAATTGAATTATGCTCTAGGTAGATGATTCCATTCTAGATGATCAGGAACAAGAACACCTTAGTCTAAATATATCTCTCAACCTTCTTTACAAATTTTGGGAATATACCTACTTTAAGTTGCAAATTTCAGTTTTAGTCTAGATTCATAAGAGCTGAAAACTTACTCTTTCACTTTCTTCATTTTTCTTGTCAAATAACAGAAAAGAAAATGCAGTTTTGCTCATAAGAGCTTGAATATAGGACCCTGATGTTTAAGAAGTCTTGATTACCACAAAAGTTGTGCTAAAAAGAAAATAAACATTTTTCAGACCTATAAAGGAAACAACTGGAACGGCAAAAGTGGATAATGAGGTAAATAGAAGGAAAACAAGCATATGCCAGTAGACTCTGAAGTCAAAGAAAGCTCAATCCATGATTGAAGCCACTGTTGAGACATGATGTAAAGCTGGAAGGTGACGCAGCGCGACTTTCAGTCTTCGTGGCCTCTAAAGGAGCCTGGCCGCTGAGAGGAAAGTGAGGTGGCTGGCCTCACCTGCCCGGCAAACTCAGGGGGAGTTTCTGTCGCGCTCATCGATGGGGAAAGCGCCAACAGCTCCTCTGCCTTCGTGGTTCGTCTTCTGTCTTCGATGGCTGAGCCACTTCCCCAGGCGTAGCTGCCTCTGCCACCTAGTGACAGCCGCTGCTCAGCGCTCCGCCACCGCTGCACCGACAACTCAGGGCTAGGAACAAAGATGGACTCTCACAGCCAGTGCAGGTCAGGGTAGAAGGGTTTATTGGAGTTCAGAGGTGGAAAGAACTCAGAGCGTCTTCTTGCTCCTGAGGGGATCTGGCTGAGAGAGCACTGGAAAGCTCTGTACAGCCGCTTTTAAGGGGGGGTGGTAACAAGGGGAGGGTACAATCACGGGGCCAATCGGGGCTCTCTCAGGGCGGAGCTGGGGGAGGGAGCATTGGACTGACCTCCAATGCAGTTCAGCTTAGGATGACTGGCAGGGGAACAGTCCAGTAATGCGTCGAATGGAGGGGAACTTTCTAGAACAGGGTGGTGGCTTTGGGGAGGATTGACAAGCTGAGGGGCAGGGGCTTGGGGTAACAGACAGGGAAGGGTCTGGAACAGGGGTGGAGGCATGCCCATAACAGAAGGCTTTTGGGTGGAACTTGGGCGGGGAGAACAGGGTAACAGAACTTTACAGTAAACTTGGGGGGAAACAGAATGTACCATTACAATCTGAAAGGGAAAAACAGAGAGTTTCAAATAACTGAAACGTGAGGTTGAAACAAATAGAAATTTCACACCACCACAGGAAGGAAAAATGAAATCCTAGATATCCAAACAAGATGAAATAAAGAGAAGCCCTCTATGCATTTATGATGTGTAAAATCCTAACTGTTCTCACAAATACAGAATATACTGATTAATTTCAGTATTTCAGAATATAACTTTTGCACTTCAGGTTTTCCAGTGTCTGTGTCTCAGTAGGGGAAAGAGCTGCTTCTACATGTAAAGTAGCAAAATTGTGTGTGAGGACAAACACATGTTGAGGAAATGAATCATAGCACGAGACTGGACAGTTGAGGCAGATTAGATATATCAGACAGCAAATGGCAGGATGAGGTACTGCAGTGGAGCTGCCTTCGCTGCAGAGCACAGGAAGAGTTATGACATTTATGCATTTTCATTTCTACAGGTGGGGACCCCAAATCACTCTGTGGGTTAGGCTCCTGGTGTCTCTAATATGGTCCTGCTGTGGCACACAGTTGATATACTTCTGACTTGCCAAAAAAAAGCACAAGACACACTTAAATCTCTTCATGGCCCTAGCATGAGACATTTAGTTCGAGCTGGTTGTGAATCCAACAGTTATTTCAGGATGTCATGTCCCAAGCAACACACTAAATATTCACTTTCAAAACTTAATTTCTCTTTATAGACTGTGATCTCTAATTCCTATACACATTTCTTATTTAGACCTTCAGTATGAAGTAGATTATTTAAACCACTGTGCAAAAGCATTTCTTGTCATTTACTTTGCTGAATCAAATTTATAATAAAAACTGCCCAAACATTCAATTTTTTTGGATCTAAGGGATAAAATCCCTACTCTATTCAGTTAAAAGAAGACATAGAATGGCCTCTTTTAGCTGTTAAAAACTCAGCATATCTTGCCATTTTGGGATCTCTCCTTTTTTTCAAAGAAAATTACTAATTGCAGAAAATAAACCAACATCTTGGTGGCTAAGTAATATTCCAAGGAATTGAAATTCTGATCTGCACCTTAACCCAGTGACCTTCTTTTTCAGAGGAATATCCTACCTGTTCTGCCCACTGTCATTATCTAGGTGTCTCTTTCACAAAAGTTTTCCACAGTCAGTTCTGCAGTCTCAGTTTCAGGGGCAGAGTGGACACTTTAAAGAAAACAGCAGTGGCTCAGCTCTTTTACAAAAACAAGCAGTCAAGAGAATACATTTCAGTGAGTTCTGTAACTTTGTTAAATATCTATGCCATTTAAAATAGTTATTTCCACTGCATGTGCTAACTACTAGCTATTCCTGCTTGCTGAGCTCGACACAACTGTTCTAGACTACATCTTCTGCAGTACCTTTAAGTATGAGGACTATGATGTAAATGTGGTTATGCTACAAACAGCTATTATTTACTTTATCTTTTGCAGAAAACAATTGCAAAAAATAAATTTACTCAATTCTTCTTCAGCCCAAGGATGTAAGCAACAGGTTAATATATGTTCCACTCATGACAGGCAGCCCTGGTTTCTCTAACATGACTGTAAATCTCACTGTGTTTCTGTGTTTATAGTCTAGTTGTTTTTAGCAGAATACATCCCAAAATAATTTAAGACATATGTAAAAATAAAGGTTATTTAGATCTCCCCATTTCACCTTTCTGGTTTTATCCCTGCCCAGCAAAATAAGATAAAAACACATTGCCTGTCTTACAATCATAAAAGGCCTTCATCCCTATTAAGTTTCTAGGAAAAACAAAACCAAAAAATTTAGGAAAATTTCCAGTCTTCTATATTCATGGATGAATTTCCTGCTTTGAGAATCCTACAAGTATACCTTTGATGGTGTGCTTCTTTCGTGGCACTGTGGATAGTAAAAACTATCTGGATGACCAAGCCCAGGGTGTTGTGGTGAATGCAGTCACATCCAGGTGGGAGCCCCAAGGCACAATACTGGGGCCAGTCCTTTTTAATAACTTTGACCACTATCTGGATGAGGGGAAAGAGTGTACCTTCAGCCAGTTATCAGGCAGCACCAGGCTGGGTGGAATTGTTGGTCTTCTGTGGATAGAAACCAGAGCCCTCCATCAGGAAAAGCACACGAGGCGAACTCCATAGCAGGCTGGTATCGACTCCAAAACGCACTGCCAGCGTTTGGTAGGAAGCACTGGTCACAAGGGGTGTGCAGTCCTCACACTGCTGTGCTCAGCATCTCCAAACCAGCTCCAGTGTCACCCTTGACTCTATGAATAACAGATAAATGCATTCAAAATGAATGACGTGGCTGAAACAGGAGCTAAAGCACTGAGATACCGATTCCAGAATGTGGTTTTTTGGATTAGATTCTCTAACACAGATATTTACACATCCAACGTACCAACTTGCCTACATAAGCAAACTTTTTCAAGCAATTTCATACTTAATTTATTACCATCTACCATCCCTTGATTTCCTTGCAAATTATTTGCCAGGGGCTAAGTACTGGCTGAGTTGATTAAATGGCAAAGCTCCCACAGAACTCAACATTCTTAGAATTTTGTGCAAACTGTGTTCTTATCCATGCATTCTAGACTATTTCTATTTCTATTTCAAAATATTTTTTTCAGGATTAATTTAATTTCATTTCCCGCTAATACACGAACCGCTATAACACTCTTTGACTTTGGCATCTGTATCATGTTGATTTTCACATGCCATCTCAATTTAGCATTATCTGTGAAATCTATGTGTTTTCATGCCTTTAGAAGCATCAGAAGTCAAAGGCAAAAAAAGACGTTGTAATAATATAATATTGTAACCTATCATACACCAGCAAATTACAAAGGAACAGCTAAACTTGTTAAAAACTGGACTTCTAGAATGAAGTCCATTCTAGTGCATAATAAAATAATTAAAATTTTCAGCCAGATATAATGTCAGGTTGAGCCTGTCACTGGAACAAGGAGGAGAATAGAGTTTTGGTAAGAGGAGAAATTGCTGTATGAAGAAGTTTAACACATACATCTGCTGCTGAAGCAAATGACTGTGGCTTCTCTGTAGGCCAAGTCTAGAAAAGGTAATGTTAGCAAGATGTGCAAGACTAAATAACAGGCATCAGGGTCACGCATCTTATTAAAATCAGTATTTTAAAAACTGCTTGCTTTAAACATTTACCTTGACATTGTAGATTATCTTTAATACCGAGCCAGCTCTTCTTCAGCTGACCTCTATTTGAAGCAGCTAAATCCCAGATATATGATTGATTTTTGGTCTTCTCTATTCAAAGAAAAATATGAAGCAAAAAATAAAGCTTCAATATATTTAAAATTTATGCTTGCAGAGACAGACTCTGGTGAAATTCATGCAGCTTCATTTTGTGCTGAACAAGATGAGAAGATTGGACAAGATATGTTTTGAGAGGACCTTTACCAACAGATAACCTAGATGGTTATAATTGGCAATTTAACCATTTCAAATGTTTAATACATGCTTAATTCACCTCACAATTTCAGGGTTCTTTTGGACTTGGTGGCACTATTTAAACTGCTGATGTGCTCTGTGATACTCACTTTTGAGAAAATGCCATCTTCTTCGTAATTGTTGTCAAAGTTAACATGAAAAGGGAAACAGGATTCATGCACAAATCTGTTGATTTAGTAATAAGAATGACATAAACATACTTTAATTTCGGATTGTTAATTGCCCAGTACTTCAACGTTTTCCTGCACCCAGAATGTGTACATTCTGGGAAGCTAAAAGAAAAGCACAAAAATTATATACCTCTTACAAAAGAGTGGTTTTCCAAAAGCTGAAGGTTCTCTAGGTATCAGGCAGCAGTACAACGAAACACTTACTCAAAAACTAATGCACCACAAAAGAATAATTGTCAGCCATGAGCCCACTGTCTTCCCTTTCCAGTCAGTTCAAATGATTCAAGCAGAAAAACTGCCATGAGAGCAAAAGAAAAGTGAGCAACCTAAAAATTTCAGCATAATATTTTAACAAAGTTTACTTTTTTGTCTTTTGGTTACTATTGAGCTCTTGATGCTTACTAATAAAACTTCAGTAATATCAGCACTAAAGTTTCGTTTTACCTGTCAGCAGATAAGTAACAGTTTAGTAATGCCTCAGGGTGATTGATGGCAAGGTAGCAAAAAAATAGCTAGTACTATAAACCCTATTTACAACTTGTGAGAAGAACCTTGAAAAGATAATACAATGGATTACCTTTGTGTTATTTTCTATACTTGTTATAAAATTTGTCACGGGTTCTTTAATTGTCTCATTTTCCATTTTTTATGGTCTTTGTCATGACAATAAGTTTTCACATAACTCACTGTCTGCTAGATTGCTTCAAACTATGCAGCAGAAGTCTGAATGCATTGGAGATGTTGTAGCATGATCATCCACTTCTTCAACCCTTGTTCTCCTAGTTATAAAATTTGTGAAAGAAGAGACATAGAAAATTTTATGCCCTCCAAATGAGCAGCAGTTCCCTACCTGTTATTTTCACAATCTTATTTCTTCTCTTGCCCTGGGCTGTACACTCAAGGACGAGCTAATTTGACCACAGGGGAGGCAGAGATGCAGGCCCCTCTATAATGCCAGTGAACCCCCGATTTTTCACTGAAGCCACCAGAACTCTGAGGTTTTCTCATGAATCCATATTATCATAAAATAATCCAATTTTCCATTTTCTTTTAATGAAATGCAACACCCTTGAAAAAAAGCTAATAGAAGGGGAATCACAAAACAAGCTAGAAGATCAGTAAGATCCGTAAACCCCATTTTCCCCCCATCTATTATAATTTTTAAGCCCATTCCATGTTGTTTTGTGGTATGATTCATGATTTTTTAAATACCCGTGGTTGGCCATGTAAACGATCATTGAAAAGGGTTGGTGGAAGGTACTAAAAATCTTATATTCTAGCAAAGATATTGATGACTCCTGGTGCAGCCTGAGGAAAGCTTCCTTAGAGCCTATCTGGCAAAGCTCATGGAAAATGCTTTCTTCCCTCTCCAGCTGGCTCAATGACTCCCATTTCATCCTAGAAAATTGTAGCTTGGCCTCAATTATTCACATTTGTCACACTTTGCCTACATTAAAGCAACATGATATTTGAGCATAAAGACTTCAACAAAGTCCAAAAGGTATGTAATAATACATGTTATTTACGTTACACAAATCACTGCAAAAACATTTTATTTTTCTGCTGCTCCCTGCTTTATTGTTCAATTTAGGTACGCTAAAATATCAAGTGAAACTAAAGGATGAAGACAGTTTTCTTCTTTACCACAACTGAACTTTCAAATTTCCTTAAACATAAGTAGAACTTCCTTTTTCAGAAGATTTTGGGCTGTTCCTGAATCATAAAATAGCACCCACAGAAAGAAGAACCAACAGGATTTCACATTCTTCAGTCAAATGTGAGTTCAGAAATCTTACATAGAAGTCAGCTTGTGCAGAGACAGCAATGGGCAATGTAGTCATTGTTTTGGGAAATGGAGCAGACACAGTGCCAAAAACATAGGTTGCGCCAGTAGGAGAAAATGATTTATTTTATGTGGCCAATGCACCTCTTATGTCTTAAGAGAATTAAAGTTCCAGAACTTCCACTTCTGAGAAAAAACTGCAAATATAATACAGAAGCAGCATTTGCATCTCCAGCAAGCAAGCTTTTTAATGCTCGGTGCACAAACATCAGCTTAAGCAGAAAAAATATTATTATTATTGTTATTATTATTATTGATGATGATGATTATGATAATAATAATAATATTGCATTAAAAAAAAGACATTAGCAACGATCACCTGAATCTTGCTGCATGTTTACACAGGAAGGCAAGGAGCCAATGTCATCCCTTCCTCTCCTGTGCTGGCTAGTATGATAAGTATTTAGGTCACTGATGAGAAAAGAGATGAGATGCAGTCGGAGTGGATGGAAATTAGATACTTAACAGCAAGTCTTATGTCTCATTGACATTATTTTTATCAATGTAGAGCCACATTTTAAGGGACTTAAAAAAGACCAGAATGATGTTTAAGCAAAAGAACTTATGTTCTAAATTATACTAAAAAGTGAGCTTTCAAACATATCATCAATACTGAGAAAAGGTATTAGGCAGAATGGGTGTGTACAGGTACCATGGCCTTGTGCCTTCTCCACTCCCTACACTGTGGCCTGTGCCAGTGCCACATCCAAGTCACACAGCTTGTGGCTCTGCCCAGCCCTGGAGTCCAGGTCTTTCTGGTGACACAAGGCAGAACGCTGAGCAGCAATTTTAAAGCAGGGAAGTTCCCTACCTGGGAACATCTGCAGTTGGGTTCCTTTGGCTGAATAAAGCACAAATGTCGTGGTCTTAAATCACCTCTGCTAAAATGTTACTCTGGGAAGGAATTTGTGGGGTGGAATGGCAACTGAAAGAAAATAAACAATATTTGGATGCCAAGAGAAGATCAGGGAATTCTTTCTAAAGGAGGCAGGAAAAGAAGCTCCTCAGCTTTTACCCTTACCCTACAACTCCCAAGATTTGTACGTTGAACTTGGATGTTACAAAGGAGACAGAAATCCTTATCATGACAAGCAGTAATTTACATAAATTTGATCTCCCAAGAGCTGACTTTGAGGAAATACTGCCACATCTATTTCTCGTCTATGTTCACTGTACATAGTGTACAAACTGCACTGAGTGTTCCCAGATAAAAAGTAGCAATTCAAGACCGTAAAAAAGGGGAAAAAACAAAAAGAAAACAAAAGCCCTTAGATAACAAAGTATGCATGCGTATATTTAATTCCTGAATATTCAAAAGAAAATTGGAAAAAAATATATATAGCTTTTGCTTTAGTTTATATTTAGCACTGTTAGGTTTTATTTGGCAATGTGTATTTGAAAAAAGTTTATCAAGCCAGTTACTCAACCACCAAGTCCCTTATCTTGAACACAGCCTCAACTTCTTACTTCATTATTTTGTTCCCAGCAGGAAGACAGGAGTTTGAGATTGTCGTACATTTCATGTTGACCATACTTTAATAGGTCTGTTTAACAGAGGGGAAAAAAACACAAGGAAAATATACTTAAAATCGTACAATGAAGCATTGTTCCCCTGGTGTCATTGAACAGGGTCCAACGATACCCCTGTATCATTCAGGGATAAATACAGAGCTCTGACATTTAACTCTGATATTACAGACCAATGTTTTTAAAGAGTCACATGCTCAGTAACTGCAGCACATTTGCAATTGTCTTTGAAGTTTTAATCTCAGTTCATGCTACTAAAGCACCATGAAGTTTTATTTTTAACTTCTTATATAAAATGTCTTTTTAAAAAAATAATTCAAGGAAACATCTCCAAGTATGAAATATGTCAAATCAAAAGCTGCTAATTGTGTAACTTGAGTAGAGTGGGATTTTTTAAAGTTGAGTTTTTGAGTTTTATGCAAGAACTTCTTGGTTTATAGCAGTCTTCACATTATATTTTTAAGTTGCTGTAAGTGAAGTAGGAATTTTGAGTGTATCTATTGTGAAATATAATAAGACTAGAACAGATGATCCCACTAAGCCTAATTTTCTCAATAAAGCTCTGAAAAAAATTGTAGTGAAACTATAAAGAGAAAGGATAATCTACTATTACTGAATTGCTAGCACATTCCAGTATTTCAGTATTAGGCTTAGAAAACCCATTTTGCCTAATATCATATACATCTTAGACAAATGGATTTCACTTGGGATTGCTGTGGGATCAGGATCTGAACAGAGCAAATTCAGTTGCAACCTGCTGTGACAAGAATTACTGTGTGTTGCTACCCAAAAATGACCACATCTGATGCTTCCATTGAACTTCTGTAAAGTGCAGTCACCACTGCTGAAACTTCTCACATCCTCCCACTCATCCCTGCTTAGTATCGCTCTTCCCCTTCATCCTCAACCTCATCAGTGTGTTTATAGTCATTACTGAGAATTTTCTTTCAAATCCATGTTAGATCTCTAAAAATGCCCTCTGCTGCAACTCCTTTCCCTGTTGTCTCAGTTTTCTCACAGGCAAAGTTCACATTCAGTCTTTGTTTACTCCTCAAACACCTTCAAATCAAGTCTTCCCTTGATCATCCAGTTTGGTGTCCTAGTCCTGTTATTTATTTGGTTGTCTGTTTGTTTGTTGTTTGTTTGGGGGGAGTTGTGGGAGGTTTTTTGATTGTTGGTTGGGTTTTTAAATTTTTTTCTTTAGGGTCTCTCATTCAGCCTCTAACTTTGAGAGTGGAGAATGGTTATGAGGGCATATGGGCCCCTGCTGCCCTAAATTTAAGAAAATCTCACACACAATAACAAATTCAGTGTTGAGGTTTATGCTCTTAAGTCCTAGCTACCACATCTGGCTAGTAAGTCTGGCCAGTAAAACTGATTTTCTTCTTTTCAACACCACTTTCTAAGTTTCTAGTCAGCAGGGCTAAGACATTCTTGTTCTTTCTTTGATATTCCTTTTCAGCTTCTCTGGACAGTACTTTAGTATATATCCCAAATATCATGCTTATCGCTCTGGTGGAAGTCATAATTAAATTTTGTAGATTCGCTATGTGTGTCTTCTTAAAGACATTGCCTCTTCTACACATTCAAACAAACAGGAATTTTTGCCCAGTATTTCTTCCTCTTGGTCTGATAATTGCAACATTTCATGGCAAAGCAAGCCTTCCATTTTCTTAGGCTTTTGTTTAGACCATATAATCTTTTTTTTAGAAATGCTTCCCCTAACTACATCATTTTCCACACAGGCTCTTCATGGTCTAGCCCCTACTCTATTTTTGAATCTGTGTTTCACAGTGTCAGCTCCCAACACCAGCCAGTGAACAATGCTCGTGCCCATCGTTCATTTGTTGCATCCTCAAACACTTTTGCTCGTGCTACCCTTCATGCTTGGGAGCTCTCCATAAACATTCGCCTTCAAACCCATTTGCTGCAAGGCCTCTGAAAGGCCTGGCAGCAGTTAGGGTGGTAGGGCTGGCAACTCTTCTCATCACACCGACTTACGGTTTCCTGCTACTCCCTCATCTGTCTGTATCAATCTGCTGTGGTTTTTTAGTTTTGGATGCAAAACTTGATATATCCATCACCAACTTTTTTGTTCTAATTTTGTCCAGCACCTGGGACAGCTGGGACGTGGTTCATGGCAGTGGTTTATAGCAATTCAAATAATGACAGAACACCGCTTTTTCTTATCTCTGAGGACTGATGCTTTAGGTTTTAACTTTTATATTTTCTCAAATCCTGTACTGCTAGTGTAACTCTGAAGTTTCCTGTAGCTTGTTAAGTGCTGTTCTCTTATGCTAAGACAGACATAACAAAGCCTCTCCAGCTTGCTCTCCAAGGATACCCAGACCATCCTAGGCCAAAAAACTGTAAAACATCATCTTGGGAAGGAGGGGAAAGCTTGGGGAAATTCCATCATTGTCTGGGTTCTTGTTGGTGAATTTATGCTGATAAAAAAAGTGTGAAGAACTCGTGACTGGTTGTCCATTTTGGGATCCACTGAGGCAGGACCCTCTGGAGCCCAGAGTGTACCTCTGAAAGCCTTTAAAATAAATACCTCCTTTATTCCTGTCTAGTCTCTGTTCCTAAGTAACCATTTAAGGCAGCAGAACAAGTTTAAGTTCTACTTCATACGTTACCTATGAGATTATAAGCATCTTATTTTCAGGTTACAGAACACGCATGCTAATGTCTCTAGGGATGGAAAACAGACTAAAACTCCTGGCTCTCAATCCAGCTTTGTATCTTGGTAAACCATCCTACCTGTTAAATTTGTAGGACTGTTAATGAAAGTTGTAAGGTACCAAACAGAGCTGATTGAGATGAAGGCCTGTATCAGCCACTGAGGGATGGGCTCAAAGGTCTCCATCTCAGCGAAGTTATTCGGTAACATCGTGCTCTACGTCTATGATAAAAACTGTAAACTGTTGAGCAGCAATTTGGTGGCAAAACACACTCAACAGAAGTAAGATTTCTCTGAGATAAGCTTTGTTCAAGAGAACCACCTGAAGTAGAATCATCAGATTTATTTTGCTATTGATTAGGCCATGTTCTCTCAATGGATATGAGCATTTGCAGGTCAAAATGAAAGTTTTGACCTTTTCTTTCTTTTTACCCTTTTGAAACACAAAATCTCATGAAGATATGAGCAGCCTTAGGTATTACACGAGAGACAGAAGAGAGAGCAGCAAGGAGAGTATACCAGTTATTTCTAAAAGTGAATCAGCATACTTTCTTGTTACAAAGAGATTCAACAAGATTAAAGTTAACTGCAGTTTCCCAAACACTTTGATCCAAGCTGCAGCATTAACTTACTGTTTTCCTCATTTTTTCCTAAAAACTAAGAGCATTTTGCTACTAATTATGTACATGCACAAAGTTAATTGCATTTTTAAATCTTACTAACATGCAATTTACTCTGAAATTTGAGGATATGAAGGCTTAGCTTTACTTTTCAAATTCTAAGAATATGAAATAAAATGGAACATTTGTGAGAACAGGCATTTTCAATTTGAATTTGTATATAAGAAGTACAATCACATCAGGCAAAGAAATGGGTTAAAAACATACTCATAGCACAGTGTTTTCATTCAGGAGTTTATATCTCTTAGAAAGGTAGACCTAAATAGCTGTAAATCTGATGAAGAAGTTAATTATGAGGGAAAAGGGCCAAAAAGTTAGGAGGAGAAGAAGAAATATCATTGATTTGACAACGATGGCTGCCAGAAACAGCTTGCAAATCATGGAACTCTGTGGGGACGAAAAGTTGACTCTAAATTATGGTGAGACTGGGTCTCTCTAAATCACTGGGGAGCAAAATTATTTCAGTAGATCTTTAATTTTCAGTTATTGAAAGTCAACATCATGGCAAATAGCTGCAATGTTTTACAGCAGACCATCATGAAAGTATTTTATTTTTCACTTCCCAAAAATGTATGAAATTTTCAAACACTGTTGAAAATCAATCATCTCACCAATCATACAAAAAGCAGCTCCCTTCCCAAGGGAGGTATGGATTCACAGGATAATGAAGGAGATGCTCAAAGTCATCTGCTCAGAATATCTTGGACTCATAGTGCCTTTTTCCAAGGACTCCCAAGTGCTGGACCAGTAATAAAAATGTTTTACTTTAGCAAAGACAGCAGCAGAAAAATAAGAAAGGAATAGTCACTAAAACCTGAAACCCCTTTCATGACTTACCTCCCCCTCTCCACCCCTTCCCCCATCCCACTCCAACATCACTTTCTGAATAAAGAATTTCATTCTTGGTCAGGTAACTGTGGGCTCTTGCACCAAAATAATCTGTAAGAACCTGGAAAAGATTTTGCAGTACCACACAGGACAAAATTCCTTCTGGTTTCCACATTCTATCTCCAGACATACAAAATCCTACCTAGAACTATGTCTCTAGTCTCCAAAACAGCAATAAATACTAAGCATGAAGGTGAGAATAAAGTTTTGCTTTTTCCCAGAGCATAGACACGTATCTCAGGTCTGCAAGCATTGGCTGTTTGGAGCCCAAAATCTGTCCTCAGAACACGGCCCTATCTTTTACAAAATTTCCCTCGTGTATCCAACCACTGAAAAAGCTGAAGATAGCAATGCTGTCCACTTTCAAGATTCAGCTTTGACCCAGAGAGAGAGGATTTACTCTGCTAGTGAATAAAATAGGGCCAACACAAAAGCTCAAAAATTTTCCCATGGTTTTTCAGAGTCTGTTGCCAGACACTCCAGCTCCTTCCAGACTCTGGTTGGTCTCAAGGATAAAACACAGGAATAGCACTCACAAGGAAGCATTTCCAGTATTATTTTGGCTATGGTCACCCTTTCTTAGAGGCAGAAGAGAAAGAATATGCCAAATTACTTTAGCCTTTTGGAACTTCTGAAATGCTGCTAGCTCTAAACTACAGAATTAGGAGCTGAATCTTGCATGTCTTAGTCATGTTAACCTGGCAAAATGTCCCTGGCTTGCTCTAGAACAACCTCTCAAGCCAAGCAGAAAGCTAAGTGTTTGTATTTGCTTAGTCCTTGACCAGATTGATTGGCCAGATTGGCATGACAATGCCAACAGAGTGTTTTGGAGACACATGTATTCTGTCCAGATTGGGAAAAAGTGACCTTCAGATATCTTTGATCAGCTTTAATATGGAAAAAATTCCTAGTTGCTATGAGATAGGACCCAGTTTTGGCTTGTAACTAGAGCTATGCAAAAGATTTTAGCTCAATAGGTTCAAGCTCCAATTTTTTATCCCCTAGCGTACTTTTTTTTTAAATCTTCTTCTTTTTTTTTTTTTTTTAATAGAAACAATTATTATCCTAAGGGCTTGATGTAAAAATGAGAAATAACAAAAATAGCAATTTTTTTTTGTTGTTGTTTCAGTTTTGTTCACCAAATTAAAAAACAGTTTTTGCATTTTCTCAGAGAATTTATTATTGTCAAAAATTATTCTGTTTGAATTTTGCATATTTCCAAAGATAATGTCCTCTTCCTTTCCTGAATTCTACAATGTTTTCAGAAGAGGACAGGTATTATACTATTAAAGATGATACATCAAAAACAAAAGGTCTGCTGGTAATTCTCAGGCACTGCCAATACCATGATCATGATTTCTTCATAATACTTCTATCAGTGACTCCATCTTTACGTTTATAGACTTAGATACAACCCAAAAAGATTCAGATAATACAGACTATGTAGACAGTAAAATAGAGAAGCAAGCCTCTGTGCAAAAACGCAAGAGAGGCTCAGAAATATGCAAAAAACTTGGTATCTGAACACAGAAATAACATTTCTTCTTCAAAATATGTACTGGAACCTCAAGGTGGGAGAACTCATTTTCACAGTTCATATATTTCCTAGTAACCAAATCAGGATGGCAATGAGCATCAGGATAATTTTTAAAGGGCAGCAGGATAATTTTTTGCCCTAACTCCAAGTACAGACATTCTAAAGCTACTGGTATTTTGGGGTTTTTTTGTTTGTTTGTTAATTGATTAATTTTTGGCATTTTGGGTTTTTTTAATGAAAGCCTAAACCAGGGGACAAAATAAATTCTGTGAACAAAAAGGAGACAAAAGCTTACTAGGATGTGCAAAAGCAAAATAATAGGGCAATGCTGGCAAAACTTATTACCTATTCCCTTCCCTTAACTGAAACTTTACAGTGTTTTAGTTCCCTCCCTACTTTATGTAAAAATGTGAAGAAGGAATGGCCCTAACTAGATCACACTCTTTGAGACTCTGAATCCCTCTATTGGTTATAAGGACTCTTCAAAGAGGATAACCATAATGCAAAATGAGGTTATTCTGGATCCAGTTCAAGGGAATGAGCCAAGCATGATTAGCACCATAAGGCTGCATCTACAGAACATCTTGTACAAACAGTATTAGAAATATTAAGTCAGGAGGACACAATGTGTACAAGAAAATACAAGCACAGTGATTTTAGGGGAACTGACATTGATGGGAATTAAGTATTACAGAACATATTGATTCAAATTTCATAACAGTGTTACAGATATGCATAATAAAATTCCATAGGTCAAATCTACTTCCCCAGATTTGGAAATGCCAACAAAAGCAACAACAACAACAACAACCACGACCATGCAAAACAAAAAAACCAAACCAAAACAAACCAAAAACAAACCAAAAAACAACAAATCCAACAAAAAAAGCCCAAACCAAAACAAGAGAGGAGAATTAGTCACCAATAATGCTGAAAGGACAGAGGTTCTCAACCTCTTTCTTCACTTTCTTTACCAGCACTGTTGGACCCTCTGCCTTCGGAACAAAATCTCAGGCTGACAGAAACACAAATCCACCATGAGTGAAAGAAGAGCTGGTTTGTGAACTGTCACAGGAGCTTGACCCCCCCCAAAAAAGACATGGAAAAAATGAGGCATAATGGATACAAGTTACTTCTGGGGAGATTCTGACTGGACATGAGATAAAAATTTTTCACAATGTGAACAATAATCCATTGGAATAATTTCTCCAGGAAAGTGGTGGATTCTCCAACATTGGACACTTTTAAGATTCAGCTGGAACCAGGGTGTGAAGTCAACCTGTCTGTGGTTTTGCCAAGAAAGTTTTGACCGGATGATCCTTGAGCTTCTTCCCAACCTGGTGTTCTCTGAATCTATGAAAAAAAAAAAAAAAATTAAAAACCCCAGAAAATATTACATAGGATTTAACAGAAATATTGCCATTTACAAGAAGCCATAGTTGAAGAGCTTGCCATTTGTTGTGTTACACTGTGAAGTTCACTATGTTTGAAATCAAAGAACATTATTTCTAAGGAGTTGCAAAACTTACCTAGTAGGAAACTGATCTTTTAACTAAAATTATTTCTAAATACTTGGGACTTAAAACCAATTCCGTATTACTGGCAATTAAAACAACAATGCGTAGTTACAGACAAAAAGCAAAACTTCAAGGGAAGTCGAAGTTTTTTTTGCTGCATGCCAGTTATAGAAGCAGCCTGGTGTGACTTAGAGATAAAAGGATAACTATCAGTGACCTGTTGGTGGAGCTGATCTCCCAGGAACTGGTGGTTGAAGGCCCCTCAAAAGCAAGTGGGTAGGAATGAACTTCTGCAACATGAGACACTAACACCAACATGTCTTTTGGGAAGGATACTTCTCACCTAGCTTCAGCAGCTGGGCACATAGTCTCAGTCAGTCATCAGTGTATGGAAGGAAAGTACTCCAGAGAAAAATTCATCTTCTGCTCAGATACCTACAAACGTGTGTGCAGACAGTCCCCCAGGAAGTTCTCTCCAAGGACTGTGGAGGGAGTCAACATTACCTGCTTGGGCTGGGCAAGTCAGCTGGGACAGTCCCAGACTGCCAACTCTGCTTTATGACATATATGCCCTTTCCTCTCCACCTTCTGCCTAGGAATGTTACCCACCCAGAGCTTGCAGCCACGCTTACCTTTCTTGCCTTCTACCAGTTCTGGCCTCTACCAGTGACTGCTGTAACACATGCAGATGACAGTCTTTACCCAGAAGCTACCAGAACATCCACTTTTATGTGTCTCACTCTACTTTGTACAAAATTATGCTATGTCAACATATATATTTCAGTGAAGCAAACTCATTAAAAATTAACATTGTTTTATCTATTGAATGAAAATATTTCTCACATTAAATGTTTGAATAGCCAGTGAAATTAAGTTCAACATTTATACTAAGATGTTTTTAAAGCTTCAAACACAAACAATCATAATAAAAAATGTTCCTGTTTAATCTACAAAATAAGTACATTTGATTTTCATTATCTGGGTAATGACCAAGCAAGCACATCAGGCACATCTCTTCCAACGTATAATGAAAGGAACAGGGGAGCAAACAATATCCCTGAGAATAGACCAACACATTCTGACTCTAAAGATGACTCCAGTAATGAAAATCTGTCTGCTGGAAATGACTCATCTTCTGAGGACTGCACTGAAGATGTTGAAAACCAGGATGATGCATGTGAAAATAAAATTAGCAATATAAAGATGAGGAACAGCAGTCTATCACTGAAGAGCTATTTGATAATAATGAAATTGAGGAAACAGCTACGCAGGCACAGAAACAAATGAAAGCAGAGGAAATGCCAGCCATTATAGTGAATCAGTAACTATTTCTTTAAATGCAGGAGGAAGAGATAGAAGAAAGCGAGGAAATACACTAGACAATGATGTTCCTGACTCAGTCATGAATTGGAAGGACTAAAAATGTTAAATTAGAAATAAATAAATAAATACAAACCCAACAAAAAACGTTGTTGATGAACGAAGGCTGCTAGCACACTACATTCAGATCTACACAGCAATGTATTGACATTATTACTATACCCAGAACCTGAGAGGCTCTGAAAAGAATGAATCAAGGGGAAGAATAGGTATGCAGGCCCTTTTGGGATTTGACTTTTCATTTCCACTGAAATCAAGACTCGTATTAATGATATAAGGAAATAATTTTCTTCTTATCTTAATCTTCACATTAGCTGATTGTACTAGCAGCAGTACTGATGAAAATGTACCTGATGTAACACCACCACAGGAAACTAATGATCATAATGAATCTCCTTCTGCTGCTGAAGTACAAAGATGCTAGAACATATATCTGTTAAAAAAAAAAACAAAAACAAACAAACAACAAACAAACAAAACCTAAAATCATATTTTTTTAAATACAAACAAGTATTTTCATGACCAGTGTCTTCCTGCTTGAAACATTTACTTGTGGTCCTTTTTCCCTCTTTGAATACATTTTCTCATAAACAATCTTTAAAAATATTAATCTGTCTCTCATTGTCCTACCTCCACAAAGATTTCCAAAGAATTTCACTTTCTACTATCTCTGTCTAATTGTCATTGTGTGATGGCTGATTGATCTCTTTCTTTCTTTTTCATCTAAAGATAATCAGTTGTTAACTGGGATAAAATATTCATTCCTGAAGCAGTTAATGCTCTGCCAGAGTTAATGCTCTGTCAGACCTATTTTTAGAAGTTTTTGACTTGACCATAAATGATCACCTTCATCTGATTTTAACTAGAATTATTATTTACAATATTCTCTTAGAGAATTTTAAGAAGAAAAACAACACAAAATTTTTCCTGAACTTTTAACCAAATGTGTCCTTGGTTATTCATAGCAATAATTTCAAAGCAAGTGTTGGTTTTCTATTTTTTTTTCTAGGCTTAATCAGTGTTGAAGTGTTGGGCCATATTTTATTTTTTAGACAACAGGACAAAAAGCAAGCATAAAAGGAAGTATTCTTTTACACAACACACAGCTAAATTGTGCAACTCAGATGTTGCAGAAGAAACATCAAAACAAAGACACATTCAAATGTAATTTGTTTTAAAAAAATTACATTTTAAAAATGGAAGAAAAGTGTTTTAGAGCTGTTAAACATTGATGTTGCAGACAAAACCAGCAACTGAAGACCCAACACATGAATAAGACACTATGCTAATGGTGTCTAATGACATGCTTTGAAAGTGTGTAAATACCAAAGAGAATTTGTTCTTGTTGTAAGGCAAGAATTTTATCTCCAGATGGAAAGAAGTAGGTTGATATTTTGTTTTTGAATGGAAAGAGAAGATCATTAGAATTTAACATGTTTTAGATATGAAAGTCAAGGTTTTGACTTAGCCTAAGTAATGAACTAACAGTTAAAAGGGTCGAGACAGGCTAGAAAGCTGAAGTTGTATTTGAGGATGTGTCTAATGGTGATTGACACAGCAAGGACAACTAGGAGGGTAGAACCAACTTAGAAGACAAACCTATGGAGACAGTCAGAAAAAGTGGAGATGAACAAAAGTACAGTTGTAGGTGTAAATAATGTCACTGGACATAAATGAGAGATGGCATGAATAGAGTAATGAAGAGTCACAGCAGCCACAAATGTGGCATCCAACACACAGCTTTATATGTGGAGAAGGGAGATGAATGTTTACTGAGAGATGTGTACAGGTACTTGATTTCAGAAAATGTTACTTCTCCCCTAGGATGAGGAGATTAGAAAATAATACAAATGAAGAGTAGAAACCACATGGAGATTTTAAGAAGATGCTGAGAATCTATGAATGACAGCAAATCCGTGAGGCCAAGACCAAAGTTCTTATAAACTGGGAATTTGAACAGATCGTAAAATAGGACAGAGAAGACATAAGACACATTGCTAAAAGAAAATGAGGAAAACTGAAAAGAAGGGAAAGCCTGGCATGTACCTTTTGTTTTGATTTTTTTTGGTAGGCTACTGTAGAAGCAGATATATGTGTCACCAAGGAGGAAATATCAAGCCTGTGATTAACAAAACTGACTGCTTTGGTTCAGTTCTCTTTTCCAAATAATGAAAATATTTATAAGGTAGCTGTCAGCTTCTTTACACTGTTGTCTGAAGTTCTGAGAGAGAAAACAAGTATTAATTTTTCCCCTTTCCTTAAAAATATTAAGAAGCAAAAATAGTCAGGATGAAACTCTTAATTAAATTTTTCAAAATCTGTATGCATCACATGATAATGCAAAAATGACAGATTCACTGTTTCTGGACAGTGAGAAAAAAAAGAATAGAGACTTGCACACTCATGTATAGCAAAAGCCCTGATGCTACCTGGTTACTGTGTGGAGAAGCATATTGTATTTCAGAGTATTATCTGTATCATAATTCAGGTCAAAGAACACATTTAAGGTATCTTTTATGATTCTTAGGCAAACTTAGATGAATAAAGAATAAGCTGAGTAGTTTTTGATACTACAGATGTGTAAAAATCAAAGGAAAAGAGCTTCCATTTACTCCTTTGAGCTCTCAGAATGCCTTTAGGTCTTTCCATTAGAAGACAGAAGTCCCTCAGAAGGATCAGAAAACAATATTCCATTGGGAGCAATTTGATAGCTGTAATACAGTTGGCCTTTAAAAAAACCCCAAAACTTTACTGATGAACAAATTTAATGCAAAATGTTTAAGATAACGCATTTTAGATCTCTTAGCTTTGAAAAGTCAAACATACAAGTGTGATTTATTTGAAAAAACACAAATTATCTTATATTATCTAACCATCTTGGCTAAGTAACCAAGCATTCCAATGGTTTTTCTTCCTATTATAGATGTAAGAATAGAACAGAAAAATTTCCAGTTACACCACAGTTTTACAGAATGCAAGCAGACCAAAAATATTCATGACACTATTGAACACTTCTATTTAAACTAAGTCCTCTTTAATATACAGAGGACTCATGGAAAGACTGCAAAGCAATTCACACTTAGCATGTGTTTAAACATAACCTCTATGTGTTTCAGGAAAGAGGCATCAGTTCAGTAGTGTTGAGGCAGCTACCAGGTTTTAGGAGCACAGGACTAGAAGGGACCAGGTAGGTGCTAGCCCCAGGCACCGACAGTCGTGGGCAGCAGACACAGTGTTCAAGGAGGTCTGATGCTGAATATCCCCTCCAAAACCACCACAGCCAAGAGGGCACAAAGCAATTCCCTTCCCCACGTCATAAACTGTAAATCTGAAATGCAACCCAAGCGATAATGTGTCCAAGACAGAGGGTGAGATTCCCCAGAGTTCTGGGTCTCTCCAAAAAAGGCAGGGTCATGGCCAATTCTACATGGCCTACATGCTCCTAGATACTTAGCTGCAAAACTTGTGCAGAGAAGTACAAAATAACCCATCTCTAACTGGAATCTTGTTACTGGCAGGAAAAAAAATAAATCAACTGTCGTTCTTAAATCCAGCAGTTGATTTGGCCCTAAATATTTTAAAGATGCACAGAGTCCAAGTACAGAAGATATCTTAAACACCTTCTAAGAACAAGTAGACTCTGCTCTACAGCTGTGATAGTTTTAGATTGCATAAAAATTTAAATTGTAAAGATTAAAATTTTAAAATATCCTTCCTGTAGTAAGACACTATTATTGCTTAACACCTGCTTTGCAGGTATGAGAGAAGGTGATCAGCTTCAGGAAAAAGCAGAAAGATCCTGCTAAGGTTTCTCAGCAGACACATTACACTGTTACTACTGTCTCATTTTTGTCTTTACTTTCCTTTGTTTCCTACACAACAGTAGGACAGTTTTTCTGTCCTGAAAGAGAAAACCTCCTGAAAGCACTTGGCTGGGAACAGCTGATTAGATATTGCAGTTTTGCCCCTGTAGGGTTGGTACTGTTAAAAGGATTTATCTCAGCTAACTTCAGCTATTAAAAAATTAACTCTCTCACCAGAAGCAGCTATCCGGCACCTTATCATTAACTATAAGGAAGAACAGCACATTCTTAGGGTAAGTGACCCTAAAATAAATGCATGGGGTAGGTAAAAAAGGAGACTCTTTGAGAGCAATCTTTAGGAGGACAAAATTTTTGGCCATCTGCTGAGTAGTGCTGGATACCAGGGTCTTGCAGGACATTTCCAGGCTGGAAGGGGTGGTGGGGAAGGGGAGTAATCCAGCGTCTCCCTCTGTCATATTGTTTTATTCAGGCACACACACACACACAAGTAGATGCAAACACAGTGTAGCTAATTGTGCTCACCAAACACAAGACTGTGAACAACTTCGACCATAATTGTTCAGCAATATATTAGTGGGGGGAGGTAAGGAGAGCTGCTGTAACTGAATTTAAATGGAATTAACACCTGACTTTCGAACACCTGTGAAACACTGAGCAGCCTCATGAGGAATGAATTGATGAGGAACCATTTACCATGAGGTGTTGCCTTCCTCTTCCCCTACCCCTCACAGATAAAGCTGTGCCCCTTCTCCTCTCATAGCCTAAGAGCAGTTGTTGGAAAAACAGGTAACCTTAGTATTCCCAGCTCCAACAGTGAGTGTTGGAAGGGCACCAGAGTGGTGGTGAGTGTTGTTCTGGGATGGGTGCCTGTACAGAGCATTTATTAACATCTTGCTCTTCCTCCTATATTTTTTTCCTTCTATTTCCCTTTCTTTCCCTTTTTTTTTACTTTTCTTTGTCTCTCTCTCTCACCCCCAGTACCCACTAGAAGTTTGGCATCAATGGCTGAGAAGCCAAGTCTGAAAACCTTAGTGCTGCATCCTATTTAACTGCTGCCGTCAAGACCACTGAAGCAGAATAGGAAGGGAAACAGGAATTTCCCCTTCGAAGCCTTGCTTTAGTGATCCTGCCATGACAGCACTTCAAAGAGAAGTTGTTCCTTCCCCTCCCAGGCCAACTTCCACCCTCAGCAACTCTACAGAGCAGCTGGGCTCATTAAAGCCCTAACAGCACAGGAAACGGCACAAAGAACTAAATGAATTTAAGCACTTAATTTATTTATTTTGATGTATGAATTAAACAACATTGTCATAAATCTCGTAGCAAATCCTGGCCACATCAGAAAAAGAAGCCTGCAAACATTTCCGAGGGAAAATTGAAAGCCCCTTTAGTTCTCCAGATAAGAGTTTTTCTTTGTCAAACTTCATCCCAAAATCTGCTTTACAACAGGCTGATTTAGATCAAGGCAAAATTACAAAGAGGAAAATCCCTATGGAGAAGGGCCCAGATCCTTTGTAAAACAACTGGGATCCAAAGTCGGACAATAGGCTAACGAAAGGATGCTATCTCTTTAAATAGGAGTTTTAACTCATCTCTTTCTAATTATTCATGTAAATTAAATTCTACAAGTGAAGAAAAATTCATAAAAGTCGTACTTATTCATCTCAGAGGGAGATCTGGCATATGAATAGTGCCCATAACCTCGGAAGGTGAAATGTAGAAAATATCACAGGCAACTCCCACCTCAAGTTAACTGAACCAAAAAAAGGGAGAATCTTGATGTGAAGGAGACTTGAAGGAGATCCTCCCTAATCGCTTCTTAATAGACTCACAGTCCTGACAGAGGAAACAAATCAGAAATTCTGAGGACATGTAATTGTTAATCACTAGCATTCACTATCAAATTCACTCAGAACTTAGAAGCACAGACAATGAACATTATCACACTGAAAAATAAGACTTATTGCTAAGGGTATTCACAGACTTCTATAGTGTACTAAAGCAAAATCTCCAGCCATGTCAACGCCATTGTACTTCCATAGTTATTTATTTGCCTCCAGTGAAGAGAGGGTGGAAAAATCATTATCAGTTGTAATCAATATATTTCATAAGCAATTTTTTTTCTGTAGGATTTAGCAATACTAGATTTATAGTTCTAACCTGTTCAAAATACTTATTAGACTTTCAAAAGATGAAATAGACTGAGCTTCCTTGGGAAACAAAAAACAGACTAGGAGAAAGAAATTGAATTAATAGCTCTTACCACACCACCACACTCTGTATTAATGAACATTGTGTCAGAATGACATTGCAACCTGGAAAACTGAAATTCAATATTTTTTTCGTATTTCACCTCCTAGAAAAAAAAACCCTGGGGTTTGCTAACAGGGTTGTAGAAATCAGCTAGAGCATCTGTGGAATAAACCACATAATTTGACACAAAAATGGTTAAAAGTATGAGGGGAAACTATATTAAGGATAATTAGGCACGTGTTTATTCAGTGCCAAACCAGCAGACCCGTACATGTCTCCTTTTCATTAAACCTTCCTGTCCAGAGGCATGAAAGAATCCCACACTGGGGTTTTCTCTGCCCAGAAAAGGTACACTAAGAGAAGTGGTGTAACCCCTGGTGAAGTTTCCAGATCATGTATGGGTTGTTGTTTTATTCCACTAAGCCTTTCCAGTATAAATAGAGCTTATCCTGACAAAAGAGTACTTTACTTGCTAAAATTTCCTAAGCCAGGTCTTCAAACAGGAGCTCTCTTAGTGAATGCAGGGCTTTTACTTGGTTGTTGTCACTGCCCTCTACTCTTCACATTCTGTAAAAATTGAAACACTGTGAAAAGCAAAATTCCTTTCTAAACAGCAGAAAATACAAGCCAAAATTGCTAGTATGTCCCCACCCTAGTGTGAATACAACCAGAGTATATATGTATATTTGTGCATATATATGTTGTGTGTATACCAGCAGAGCTTCACTCTTACAGAATGCAAAGAGATTAATCTTCTACAGAACTTTAATATCTGTATCTGTATCTGTCTATATTCCATACTCACGTGCATGTGAACACACACATTTACCATACTTGCATATGTAACTGTATCCATAGCTAAATTGCATCAGTGTAAGCGTATTAACACAAAACACAGATTACCCCTCCACCAGGTACCAGAACAATACAGATTTTGAGTGTAAGCAGAGCCTAACACAGTACCAGAATTACAACGTTAGTCAGAGATGAAAGTTCCCAGAAACATCTTTCCCTTTAATTGGGCCAGTTACTGGTTCCCCTTCAGTGAGTTTCCTGACAGGGGCCCCTATCCTCAGAAGGTTTTCTGCTTACAATTGCCTGCTTCAGCCTCTCCTTGCATCTAATTGCCAGCTTTCTTGGGCTGCAGATAGAAAGACTGATTGCCAGGTATGAGGGATGAGATGGATTTTTCCTGTACCAACAAACTGCTCTGTGGATTTTCTCCAGGCTTTTTGTTCTGCTGTTCTGTTCTACTGGTCTGGTTTTTTTTGGTATTCAAATGAGGATTCCTGCAAGCTTGGGCAGCTCTGCTGTGTGAAGAGGTTGGAAGGGTCCAAAGGGCTCTGCATCGCAATACCGGGAGGGGAATATATGTGTGTGTGTATATATATGTACATCAGGACAAGGAATGTGTTTCTGCACCTTGGCTGGTTCATGACTCACTGTGTCTTCTGCCCCTGCAGAGTCCCTTGTGATGGATCAGAGGAAGTATGGCTGTTACTATATACCACATTAAAACTTATTACTCCCTAGTGAGATCCAACTTTGCCAGCAATATCTGATTTTACTCCAGGGAGATCAACAGTTGCTAAATATAGCTATAGCATTTACATACATCCTCATTTAGCCAAGAACCACATCTCTTACGAGGTACAGACTTGGGGATGACTCTTCTCACACAGCTACACTGTCATGATCCATTTCTTTTGGAATTCCAGGGGATATTGTAGGTTTTTCTGTGACACTGCTATGCTGAACTCAGTTCTGGAAGGTTTATTTAGCTCTTCCATTCCACAGAGCTGTGAAGTATGACTCTAAACAGAGACAGGTAGGTCATGTAGGAGAATAGCCCACCCTCTGGGGTCTGGGTGCTTGCTGCTCTCGGAGTCTTGCAGAAACTTGTACAAAATCCTCCAAAGATTGCTAGCGAAATGCTGAAATTCCCCTCCCTATGATTGATAGATTTAACAGGCTCTCCCAAGCTCATTCAGAGCTGGATAAACCTATCCAACAGTAACAACATTAACGTGACATACTTTCCCGGCACAGAGATAAGCAATATTTCTGAGGTCAACAAGGTACAAAAAAATTTTTCTAACAGTAAAATACCAAATGTTGCAACAGCTGCAAAACTTCACAATTTTTTTTGCAACTATACCATATAACTGAAGTTTCTATTGCAGGGATTCATTCCAGTGTAGTTAGACAAGAGATCAAAACTGGCCTTGCAGCTCAAAGCTAGTTAGAAACTTAACTATGAAGACACTAGTGTGCTTCCATAATTAGCCCATCAAACAGGGAATGTACTTGTCAGCCTGTGAATGCATACACAATTATTCAGCAATGTTTAAAGGAGCAAAGGAATAAACATGATCAAAGAGCATCCAAGAATTAGGGATATATAATTTTAATCTCTGAAAATTGCACTACACATCAAATGCATGACAAATAGAATAAATAACAGTCAAATCTCATTTATAAAGTTTGAATACCACCTAGGGGTTATGGTGACATCATGCAGCAAAAAAAAGAATCTGAATTTAAGACTGAATTTCACCTTCAAAATTCAATTTTTATTTTCTATACACTGAAATGGGTCTCAAAACCATGTCTTTCACACCCCTGTGGCTCCTTTATATGTTTTTCATTAACCATTCATATCCCGCAGACTGGGTTTCCAAGGTGTTGAAGGAAGCCATAACCTATCATGGTAAATACAATTATTTGGTTGTCTCCACACTCTGATGCATATTTTTAGTGGATCATGAAACTGTAGTTACTCTTCCTTATTGCTGAAACTTAACTACATTTAGTAAAGCTCCTTCCAGACTTTTTAGGTACGTGTAAAACACGGTAAATATATGAGTGATTTCTGTTCTGTTTGATCATACAGGGTAAGCAGTTCTCAAACCTCACAACACTCATCTGCTCCAAGTGCTCATACCTCTGTGCAGGTGAGATAAGCTGGCGCAGTCTCTGTGGGTCTCTTTCCTTGCAGCTACACTGGTTCCTGGCTCGTGCCACATGGTATCAGCTTCTAGCATCTACACAGATATGAAAGAGTCACAAAACAATTCTCTCTGTTATCAGGTGCTTGGATCTTGAGCTGCACGATTGAATTACATCAACCATGGTGTATTTACACCAGTTGGATACCGAGGCATTTGGGTATTTTTTTGAGTCACAGAAATCTAGAAAGAACAAAGAGGACAATCCTCAATGCAGCCCAGTTCAAAAGCAAAAGCACTGGCACGCTCTTTATGTTTGTTGTTATGCGTGTTAAAGCAAAACAACCAGCAGGCAAAAAGCATGTCTCTAGACTCTGCCTCAATTTTCTATTTCATGCTGATTAAGATGAGGCTGTCGCTTGTCCCTCCTACTCTTGCTTTATGTGGGATGAACCAGCTCAAATCCTGGTTTGTACTGCACCTCTCCAGGTAGCAGGTGGGGAAGCAGCTCCATGCAGCCAGAAAGGACAATCTAGATGAAACAAAAGGAAAGGACAGCGCAGATTCTGTACAGTGCCAGAGTTTTACACACAATGCTATTTATGGACCTAAAGTCCTGTCCTTGTGAAGCTTCTGTGCAGCAAGACTGCACATAAACATTCCTATAAATAAAAGTCTACAATTAAAGAAGAAAGATTCTGACATATCATTGTCATCATTATCATCTTTTGTGTATCAGATATCTGCCCCTCCTACCTAATGTAACCCTGAAACAGGATCCCAACTCACCCAGAATCTTTCAGGTGGATCAACATAAGCCCTTTACATCCACCTAAAAAAAAAAAATACATAAAAGAATACTCTAAACCCAGACTCTCTGAAATGACAAATAGAAATGAAAGAGTTAATAAACCTCTATGCTCCTTGCCCACTGGCAGGACATGTTATTTTCTTCAGGTTGTACTTCGGCCAGCAGCCTCTCTATTGCAGCAAGTTCTGTGTGTCTCTTCCCAGGTCCCTGGGAGAAGATGGGAGTGTTTCCTCACTTCAGTGCTCCAGCTGCTTGTCAGCTTTCTGTGGGCAGCCACCATCCCAAGCACCCCACAGGTTCCATCCCCGTGGTGCCTCTCACTCCCTGCCTGCTAACAGCAACACCTGACAAAGTTCTCCCAGAACTCACTCCCAGGGATGAGCCAAGGTCTCCCTGTTCTTTAAACTGTATCCCACAACTCCCGTGCATCCACCAAAATAAAGGAAATAAATGGCTAGTTTTTGGCTGCCTTTCTTGGCTACCTCTTTAAAAGAAAGATGACATATATTGATGAAAAACTAGCCAGCAAACACACCAACCAGGTGCCATCTATCACAGGTCTCTCTATCCTCAGGTAACTGACAGTTCAGCTTTATTCCCTCTCCTACCCTGTAGCTCACTGCGTGCCTCAAAGCTCTCTGAAAACAGCTATTGATCCAAGACGCTGCAAGGATAGAGCCTTTTGAGCAGCTCTGTGCTATCATTTTTCCTGGGGATCTGAAAACACAGAAAGGCTGGGTCAGCTCAGGCTGAGCCTGGACTTAACCTGGGCGGGCACAGGAGTGGCAGTGTCTGCCCCAGCTGAATACGCCCAGGACAGTTTGTCTGAAGACCTACTGGCATAAAACATTTGCTCTCTGAAAAGGTGTATTTTTTTATTGCTCAGCCACTCTCAACTAGATTAAGGTTTTTTTATTACCTTCATCAGCTTAGTATCTGTCACTTTCAATTTTACTGACTCATATTTAAGAATAATGCTAATTATTTTAATGTGTTTGCTGTAAATCTAGCCTATGCTAAGAGCTGTAATGCAAATCATTTGCAACCTGAATCTTGAATTATAATTAAAAACAAATGCTTTGTATTGTTTGTATTGTCACAGTGTTCACAAACCAGTGAGGGACGTGACCGTAGGAGAATTACATCAAACACATAAGAAGACTGGCTTCCTATCTCTAATTAAAACAAAACAAAAAAAAAAATTAACAAATGGATTGAAACTATGACAGGTCCTGAATTGTTGTTTCAGACATCTCTTCTATCAGACATGCAACATTAAACAAGGAAAAGGGAAAACCATCAACATAAAACAGTTAATATAGATAATTTTCCTGGTGGTTTGGGGTTTTTTTTAATAAATATATATAATATGGAATTAAAAAATCTTAGCATCTACTCACCTTTGAGGTGGAAGGCATAGTAGCAGACATTTCACAAACATTTCAGAAAACAGATTTGATAAACATTTCTGAAAATGAAAATTTCTTGAATTAAGAAAAAAATAATTCCATTTTCTTCAGATTTTCCAGAAGTATTTAATCTAGGCTTTGATTTTTCACCTTCAATGTTTCTGGTTAAAAAGAGATAAAATGTCTATAATCTGCCTTCTAAAGAAAAAGATATTGCAGCCAATTTTTAGAGAGCTTTATGGTATGTGCAGTAACATCAGATTCTCAGAGTAAGGCAAACTAAGAACTAAACATATATCATTTACTTACAAGCTGGAAAGTACCAGCTTAAGAATACCAGGTTGGAATGTGATACCGGTGACACCAAGTCACAAAATGAACATAAGACAAAACCTTTCCATGTTGTTTTAGGGTGGGATGCCTGGGTTACAGAAAAGGACAGCTGAAAAAATATTCTATAAAATGTTGAGCCAGCAAGAAAGAGTGGTCAAGAATAAATAGGGGGCAATTGGTAAGATTTTTCCATCTGCTGAGGAATTAAATACAAGGAAATGATAGCATAGAAGCCCTGCTTTCCCTACTCATGGTGTCATCCAGCTGAGAACTTCACAGCTATGGCTTGGTCCAGACCTCTGATGCTTGCTGTTACCACTTTTTTTCACAAATTTTAATTGAAAGACTCATTTTCAGTGATGTACAGGGAATCACAACCAGGCCCATCTCTTCCACAGGTGTTAATAGTGTGCTGGTCTCTACCTCTTGGACTACAGAGAAGCAGCCTGACTTACTGTCTTGCAATAAGCTTATGTGATAAAAGAAATCAAAACAAAGGCCCTGATCCTCAACATCTCTGCCACAAAAATAGAAGATAAGTAGCACTTTGACATGTAGAACAATAAAATAGTGGTTTTCTATTTGCCACATTTACCAAGGGACATATTTTTGGGTAGGAAATGTATCTGTGTCACTCTACTATCATTGCCAAACATGTGTAATCTGTTGAGTTGGGAACAATGTAACAGGGAATTTCATGTTCTGTTGTTCTTAGAAAAGTTTTTTAAATGTTCCTCTATACAGAGACAGTCGTGTGTGACACCATGTGCACAGATATGCATCTCAAGAAGCTCAAATTTCTAGACTTTTGTCTGAGAAAGATCTTATTCACTAATTACTCATAAATCACGTTACTTTTGGCAAAAAGTTTCTTGAAAATATTTTAATCTTCTTTTGAAACTAGTATAGCTTAACTTTCCATCCTGCACTTACAGCCCTAAATCTGGAAGACAATTCCTACCTCACTTATACATACCCTGGAGAAAGAAATATCAAGAAAACACCTGTGACAGTGTCCCCAAAGAGAGAGGTTCTAGGAGCAACACACTTGATCCAGAATTTCAGATACAAGGACCTCAGAGACAAGCTCACTGCCTGAGAAGCAAAGGGGAAGAATAGGCAGGATATCCTGCAGAAATAATTTTGTGGTTTTGGTACCAGGTTTATTATATTGTTGTGGTTCAAAATGTCTTTTCATACCAGGCTGGAAACAATGCCAGTGTTCTTTCACAATTCAATTCAAGTGTCAAGCGGATAGTCAATAGAGGTTACCGCTGGTGAATCCTGTTTGAGCTGGGTATTGACATCAAATACTTGCTTGTCATCCTGATCAAGATGGGGGACACCTGAGGTGCAAGCCTGAACCTCCCCAAATGCAGGCCAGCTCGCACATTAGCTTGCCCTATAAAGCCCTACCACACAGGAGAAGTGTTTTTGAGGAGGTATCCCTAGCAAGTTTGCTATTCCTTGTGGCTAAAAACTGCAGTGACCTCACCAAATTTGCTGTCTTGTCTAACCAATCTCACCCTACAGAACAGTCAAGGTCAGTCACTGTGTCCTTGACTAAGCCATAGAAGGAAAGAAGCTATAAACTCTTTCCCTCATTCCTTCCTCCTCTATTTCACTTTCTGTTTTCACTCCTCATGGGTACTAGGGTGTACATGATTTGTTGCTTCCACTGCACAGCACAGTCTTTTTTGGTTTCTTTATCCCACAATCAATCAGCCTATGAAAATAATTCTGCTTCTAGACCAACACAAAATTACTAGAGTAGTTAATCTTGTTTCAAATTCCGGCCATCTGTACAGAATCTCAAAAGACAGGTGCTTAAAATTATCTTTGAGAATACCTGTGAAAAAAATACTGATCATCCAGCTATTTGCATACCTACCACATTAAACACAGAGAGGGGGAGCTTTGAAAATTCTGGCATAGATTTCAATGCTCTCTGCAATAGTCTTAGATAAATTGCATTCTGCCTGTGCTTCAAAACCCCACTTCAAACACTTGTGCCAGCAAAATGCTGCCATTTTAATTCTGAGCAAACAGTGGATCACCTGCTGAGTCCAGTGTTAGGTCTAAAGTTTTCTGTCATTTAAAAGCAGTCTTCTGACTTAAATATAAAATCAGTGGCTTACACAGTGAATCATTATAAATCTCTTGCAAGCTTTTAAATCAATCAGTCAAGCTTAGAAAGCAGTGATTTGGAGAATCGTAGCTCTGAGGCTTTGGGGCCTTTTTGTACAAGAGTAATAAAAGTAAACCATTTTGTAACATTTATGAATAGGGGTTAGTTTGCTTTTTACTTCCCAAGGACTACCCAGGTTTGATTAACTAGATTTACCACAGTATTTGGAAAAAAATTCCATTATTTAGAATTATTTTTAAACCATAAAAGAGAGACTAACACACAAAAAATCTTTTTTTTCCTGCTTAGATATAAAACTTGATCTAAAATGATCCTTTATGCAGAAGATGTGTTATTTTCTGGCTGATCATGAAAACTGAAAATTCTAAATGCTTTTCAGTGCAAGGGTAGTCAAATAATCACCTCACTAGTGGAAAAAGTACTGCCACCTAGAAATAAGGATGCTTAGCTCTTTCCATAAATACAACACTGTTTTCAGCTTCTCTAAACTTTGGGAAAGCTGCATTACAAAGCTGTAATTTTCTATGTTTGCCAGAGAGAAGCAGAAATTCAGTAAAGGAATTTGGGAATTTTTCAGTATAAAAGAAAATTTTTTATTAATGAAAACTGTGTTTGACTTCATGCACCTTCCACAAATTTTCCCATTTGTCTAAGGATTATCGGACACCAATCATGCTTTTTAGTTACTATCATAAACCCTAAGTATAGGATGAAAAACGTATCTTTATGACAAGAGGTGGAGTGTTTGATTTGTTCTGTCTCTTCTTAATTTTGTGTGGGTTTACACACAAAATTATTTTTATGAGTGTATAGATTTATAGATATATGTATATATATGTATAGGCAAATACATATACAAATACTATCTATGTACATGTGTGTATTTTGTTTTATTTTATACTGTTACCAACTTTGTGCCTAAGCATTAGAGAGGAAGGCTGCCTGTTAATTTACTTCTGTCATCTCCACTATGGCAGAAGTGAACCTTCTTGAAAGAGAGGGCTACTTCTCTCCTGAGAATGAGATTTCTTTCCAGAGGAAGATTTTAAAGCAGTTAAAGGTGGGAAGACAGCAATATATGCAGAGTGGGCTAGGAGGCTACTGAAGGAGCAAAGGACCTGGTTGCAGAGGGGAGGGTGAGAGAAAACACATCCAAGCTTTAGGGGTGACAGAAAGAAGGGTATTTTTCACGACCAGAGGGGTGGCATGGCGTCTATAGCTTTACGAGGAAAATAATCTTGCCACTCTGGAAAGTCATGATGGAGAAAACTAAGAATCAACCCAGAAAGACATAATATGGAGAGTGATATTTATTTCTTTTACTTTAAATGGTGCCACCAAATAGATTTATTTGGTGGGGACTGTTATTATATATTTTAACTAAACCAAACTTTACTGACTAGAAACTCTAAGGTGCATCCTGGCACTCTTCCTCTACTGTGGCCCCACCACAAGGATCTTGCTGATTCAGGTCTTGTTGACCTTCACATCCAAAGGCTGGAGCCTTTGCTGTGGTCTGGGATCTGCATCTGTCCCTCAGCTGCTGGCAGAGCTATAGGTTCCTCAGTTTAGGTGCCCAGCTGGCTCTCTGTAATACAAAAGAAGGAAGAGAGAGACTTTAGGGATCTGTGAGTCATTTTCCTCCGCTCAGCATCACAAAGCGCCTTTGGCTGTGGCCCTGGAGGTCTATGCTCTGTGCCTCACGGATGTGTCTCAGGAGAGAGAGAGGCACCAAGAACAAAGAATCACAGATTATTGTTTGATATTTGCTGTGATTTTTCCTGATGTGGTGTTTGCAATGATGTGAGGAAACCACTACTGTGTTGGAGAAGCCACAAACAATCAGCACAATATTCCACCCATTTGAGTCATCTGCCTTTGATAACATCTGCCACTGGTTAAATCAAGACATAAACACACTAAGAGAAAGTGACAAAATTTCCTCTGGAAAAAAAGGAATTCTTTTTCACCATCTCTGATGACTTGTATGTCTTTAAACTATAAAATGGATAGGGACAGACACTCTAAGATTGTTCTATCAAACACAACAGTAAATGTAGACATTTTGCACAACAATGCTTTTATTAGTTCAACAAATACTAGGTCTTTGGCTCCTGCCTACTCTTAAGGTAATTTATTTCACGTATCGATTATACTTTGTAAAAAGAACATTTCCTTTGATCCATTTTGCTCATCAGCTGCATGGAGAGCTCCTTCATCCTTGTGCTGTGCATGGTAGGAGAGTAGCCAGCCCCTCACCTGAACTTCCCTTGGATTCAGTGAGATTGGAAAGTGCTCAGCCCCCTTGAAAACAAAAAGGCTAGTTATGTGAGTTCTTGTGGATTTAGGAGCCCGAATTTACACATTCTATGTTGAAACAATTATGCAATTAAGCATAACCCATGATTTCCTTTTGCAATGACTGGGCCTCTCCTGCTTTCATGTCAGAGTCAGAAGCTATTTTTGCTATTTTAAAATACTGTTTAAGTTATGCATGAAATTTATTATGCAAGAAATATAAAACTTTTTTTTTTTTTACATAATGGCCCATAATGTGTATAATTGATGGAAAGAATATTGGTCTACACTTGGTCATCCTCAGATCAGACCTAATGTTCATTTTGTTCCTAACATACACTTTGTTCCAGCAAATTTTGCTCATAATTCCCTGAGCTTTGTGCCTTTCTGCCCATGGTACTACATTAACATACCTTTATTGAATTATATTTCTCATTCATGTTAACCAAAAAAAATTAAGAGCTTGCAGCAAACTAAATTCAGGTAGATATAACATCATAGGAGCAGTGTTTGAATAGAAACATGAATCAGGTAATAAATAGCTCTCTTTGATCATTGTTTTTAAAATCTCTTGAACCATACTTTGATTAGTTCTATTTAATATTTAACATCTGGTTAGTCAATTTCAATCTGCAACAAGCGCTGCTGGAAAAATTCTATGCTGACTAAATACATTTATAATACTACAAAGCTGACATGTAATTGATTTTAGTTCCCATAAAAGGATTATGTTAACATTTCTTAATCCATATATTAGGGTTTCGTGAAGTCCAGTGAATTCACGCTAGGGATACTAAGTGTTTATTCCTTATCAATATTTTATGTTAAAATGATAGGACTATATTTTAGCCTAAGTACTGCTTGCTAGTTTTTCCTCTGCAAAACATCTAAAATTAAGAAAATTGTTGCTGTAGCATTGGTGCAACAAAATCCTACTGCACCGAAATTTAGCATAGCCGTAAGCTACCAAATACTGTTTCTCCTTCTACTAAAGGTATATGATAGATGTTTGGGGGTTTGAAAATTTTCACAGTTGAAGAAAAAGGGTGACATTCTTACCTAGGCTTTTGATTTAGCAAACATAGCATTTCAGGTCAATGTGAATTTAGGAAGCCATGAAAATTGCCAGTAGCTGCTGCTGGCCATACCAAGTTGCCCAGGTGAACTGGGGCAATTTGGTAATCCTGTTTATCTGAGTCTAACAGAATAAGTACTGTATCAATAGTAAATTTAAAGCCCTTATGCATACAAATGTAGAATTCATAAATGAAAAACTGAGGGTCTTTTCCTGTCTGAGGTGAGTTTATTTTATAAAAATTTCTCTGTTTATTAGATCAAGGTTCTGTGCATTGCTATTCACAACAGTAACTAGAAGTATAAGATTAGGCAGTGCCAGTTGCTGACTGCATTTCCTCTTTTGCCACGGTAAACCCATCCGTAATCTAGAAAAGCAAGTCAAAAAGAGTTTAATCCAAACATTGGTCCTAAAGTAAGGAATAAAACAATATTCATCCCACTATATAATATTGGGACAGGAACCAATATTTTTCTCCAAGACCAAGTGCCAAGGACCCTTTCCTGTACACCCTTCACAAGAAATTATGTTAGAGAGACATAGTTGATATGGTCTAATTTAGAGCAGGGGACAACCGTATGTTAATAACAGTAGAATCTACAAAATATTCAAGACTGATACTCATTTATCATTCTCTTACATGAAATTCACATATGCTTCCCCTGTAATACCAAATAAATCACAGCAGCTTAAAATTGCTGGTAAAAATTGAAAACACTTTTGCTATTTCCAGGAAAAAATGGAATGGTTCACAGCATTTTTTCTCCTTACACCAGCTTCATTCATGCAGTGAATCTGGATTTCCATCGCCCATAAAGTATTCCATCACATTTTCCAAGTTATTTCCTTAGATTAAGACTAGCTTACACAAAGAAGTGCTATAAATTGTGAGGGATTTGGTGAAGACAAACCTGGAAATGTTAATTGTGAATCCTTAAATTAGGGACTGAGATCTCAGTTCAGTCAAGGTGGTACCTTTGGCCCTTAGAAGCAAGGGTGCCTAGAAGAATTTAGTATTATGTACATATGAACTTTCAACCAGTAGATAGTGGTCTTGTGCCTCCTTCCCTAGGATTTAAACACCTGCTTTCTACCAGAGCCCTTCAAAAAGCAATAGATTTTTTTTAATCTTGTGCCTTGCCCTGTGTGTTCCTCGCAGGGAAAAAGAGGCATCTGCTTGCGATCAAGAAATTAATTTCTGAGGCAGAAAATTACTAAGCAATAAGGACAATCCAGAAATTAGTACTTCCTACAATCATAGATCCTATTTTACATTTCCATAAATTATTTTCCTCTGTTCTTTTATCTTTGCAAGAATACAGATTTACAGCATAATAGTAATATTTATATAAACTAGTAGGCAATTGCACTTAAAACACTTGTTGATGTGAGTCTTCTCTCCCCCTCAAACTACTCACACTAATAAAAAAGGCAAGGCTTTCACTTTGGTTTGTCCAAGGCATCCAGAAATTCCCTCTACTTAACACATAAGCAAAAATTTACATATTTGGGCCATTCATATAAATTAGTGTTGCACAGGGAAAAGACCAAAATGTCCATTCCATTATGCCAAGAGTTGGCAGTAACCCAACACAAGAGCTATTATGTATGATACACAAAATTTACATTATTTGCAGTATTAAGAACACTTGAGCAACATTGAAGCATTTGTTTTGGAACTAGGACCCTTCATCCCTGAGAAGAATGGTTAATAATGGAAAGAGTTTATTCCTTAGAAGCAATGCTACAGTGCTGGCTCTGAATACTCCATTTTTGAAGTTAGCATATGGCATATAAATGATACATTACTTTGGGGTGTATTTCCATGAGAAAAAACTATTCCAGCCTCTGTTCTATCTATGAAACATCCCCCCATTATAAATTTAAAGAATTGAAATATAAATATATGATTAAATGTCTCTGTACGTTGTTCTCCTAGTGTTATCCTTTTCACAAGTCCTTAGTATAAAGTGTGGACAAATTCCTATTGTTTTTACAGAACTCCTCCAAATAGCCAGTCTGAACAGAGTCAATGTGGTTGCTGTGTGAGGTACCCAAGCTCAATGCAGAAAGTCCTTCACCCCCTTGTGCAGAAAAACAGACTCTGAACTGACATAAAACCCCTAGGAGGGATATTTAAATCTTAAGTAAGTGGTCAGGTAAGTGCCTGCAGAAGCGAGAGGACAGATAGCATATTTGGTATGCTAATAGAAACCTATTTACTGGAGGAAGTGACAAAAACATCAATCAAATCAGAAAGGGCTATTAAGAACCGTTAACTCCCTTTCATATGAGCAATGATTTCCATTGGGAAGTAAATAAATATTCATGACAGGGAGCAGTGACAGAAATTTCACCAAAATTACACCCTGGCAAGGTTTCCACACTAGACAAATCTTAAGGAGAGGCAGTTGGCCTGAATGTTGGAAGGGGATTGAGTATTTAGAGAACTCTACACAAGTCCCAGGAAATCTATTTCTGTATTCTCTTTTCCTTCCTTGGAAATCTGCTGTAGATAATATGTTTCAATATTGCCCAGTAAATCATCCAAAACTGAGATTTTTTAGGACTTAAAGACTACATTAAAATCATTAGAAGCTGCCAACCCCCTCATACTTGTTTTGGTACCTTCTCAAAAATATCTTTTTATTTTTCCAAATATAAAAAATCTTGCAGAAACTGGTAGTAGATCCAGTTATCTCACACCATTTGAAAACAGGGCTTGATCCAAAATCCATTTGAAAACAAGGTTTCTGTCAGTTCAGGAGCTTTTTATGCAGATAGTTCTGTCAACAGAGCTCTAAATTTATCAATAATACAAAGTAAAAAAGGTTATTATGCATTTACAATATCCCATAACCAGACTGGAAAACAAGCACTTGCTGATTTTTCCTATATTTCTGTTAAAAAAAAAAAAAATCTTTGACTCTTATTTCCTCCTTTTTAGGCTAGCACATGGGAAGGCAAATTCTAGCTTGGTATAACCCTTTTCCACCTATTCAGGAAAGGAATACTTTTGTCCTTTTCTAAGAAAAAAAAAATCAATGTAAGTTAATAAATATAACAGCTCACATTGCATTAGTGCATTAGCAATGTAGCCTGAAATGAAATAACCTACTTACAAATATGGCAGCCTTCCATGCCAAGTTTCAGCCTGGAGCAAATTTTTATGGTTAAGTTATGAACCTCTAAAATGATGACATGTCCTTAATACACTATCTTAAATGTCTCCATCTTTACAATTTACTCTCTTTTTTTGGTATCAATTAAGGGATATTTTTCAGACATCTTTGCAGACTGGTTTCTTGCGGGGAGTTAGCTGGTAAGAATAAATGCTTATGCCTTTTCTCAGTGAATGGAAAAGATTTTTGCATATAAAAGTGGAATATTTTGCCTGAGATCTTAAGTGGAAAGAGGACAAGGATACCCTGGCTCATTTCCTTAAAAGCCATCTCCTTCTTTATCAAGATTGCATGTCAAAATCACAGGAGGAGGAAAAGATTTCTTCTTTCTGCAGAGAGAGCTAGCAATTTGAGGAATAAAGATTTTATTTTTTCTGTGAAGATTCTCTGATCTTGTAAAAAGGTCTGGGGGATATTTAATTTTGTACTTTTTTCCTTTCTAGCTGCATTGTAGGGGGTTCAGATGTAGATGTCTAAGACTGGTGCCTAAATGGCAAAAATATCTGTAAAACTTATGTGTAGAATTTAATTTCATCTTGTCACTGGTGTTTAAGGGTCAGAAACTTGAAGAGGGCAAAACTACGATTAAGGGAGTAGGAGGTGATTTTTATAGACTAAAGGAAAAAAGGTTTAACACTGAGGGTCCAACACCATTTAGTCATTCAAGGTAGGTACCAAGAGTCAACTGAGATGCCACTTAGAAAGCTTACAGACATGACGGGTATGACAAAAAATTCATGGAAAGCTGAGGCTGGATTTACAGTTGGAGACTAAGCAGAAAACCCAGGTTACCTCATGTGACAGCAGTCTCATGCTCAAGCAGCTAAATTTTGCTTGCAGGGTAGGATTCATCTGGAGAACAGATCTTCCATATGTCAGTGTCTCTGTAGGCTCTGCTTCTAAGAGAGGAGCTTGATTCAACTCAGTCTATGTGACAATATCCAGCACCATTTGAACTGTCTCTGTGTTGGGACATTCCAAAGGTGCTTATGTCTCCTTTGGGTCTCATGTCACATCTGCCAGCTCTGTGTGCATTCCAAGGATGACAGAGACATTTAATCATATATTTGTATTTAAGACCATTCTCATTTTAAATGGATGAGATGAGTTCTCTGTGTAATTAGTATAGGTGCACCCTATAGAAACTGAAGAGCTATTTGGTTTACTCTAACATAGACATGCTAGGTGAAATTCAGTTACCTAAAGAAAGGCACTTGTGGCCATTTCAGAGGTTCTCATGAACAGAGATATTCTCACGGATATGTGCTGCATATGACACACCACTTTTGGATATGTGTAACCTCTCTGGGCAGCAACCAGAATTAGATGAAATCCTGCACAGTATCTGATGCAACAGTAGAAACCTAATATAGGTTTTAGGCATGAATCTCATCATAAGCCTTCTTTGAGTCAGTGGCAGCCTAGGTACCATACCCTGTGGACACCACAGGCATGGCTTAGCTGCTCACTCATAGGCACCTTTTGAGGTGTTCTTGGCATGCTGAACATTGACATAGGGTGACAGAAATCACATAGAACCTATAGGAAACCCATATCCTTCTGCCACAATTGCTTGAGTCCAAGTTCTCAGGTAAACACTGGGATAGCTCATGTAAATGCACACCCGTGTATGGGCATCTGATCCTGGTCTTAAATGTCTGCAGGCTGTTAAGGACTTCTGGAGGAGAGGCCTGAGGGTTTTGTCTGTTTGTTTCTTTGTGGTTTTAAGGTTTTTTGGTTTTATTTTTTAACTATATACAAGAATAAAATCAAGGTAAGTGTAGGGGAACTGAATCTTAGTAACAAGAATCACCCTGAATACTGATTGCATACTAGGGAGTAGGCAGCCTATGCAAAGGGAGTTCAAGAAAACCTCTGCCTCTCAGATGTGGAGGTGAAGAGACATTAACTGCTGCACATTCAGTGAATTTGAAAATTACTGTAAGTGCATATACCCTTTTTGAAACTTCAGCCTCGAGCATCTGCTTTATTTTTTCTGTTCATCCTGGGCAGCAATTGGTATTCACATAGGGTATATAGTCCAGTTCAGCTGTGGAAACTGCACAAAACACTGCAAATCTGATTTAGATGACAGTATAACACCAATTGTGTTGTGGTTCCAACACAGCATCATCACACCCCAGTGAAAACTGCACCATGCATACAAAGTTCTTAAAGGCATGAACCAAAGCCCATGAATTTGCATACAGTGGTATCATCAGCTATACCCCTAAAACTGGCTTTATTCCTGATTTGGTCCTCAATTTGCTAGTGATTAGCAGCATTACAGTCACAGTATGGTGTGACTGTATAATATATAATGTACCTGTATGTAATTACGTTACTGCAGTCTATCTTACCTTAATGGACAAACAGGCAGATTCAAGTGCTACCACCTGATCCACTTCTGTTTTGCAAAAGGATGTTGTCTCAAACATGGTGTAACTGCTAAATCATTACTTGGAGGAAGGCACCTAGTCTCATGTCTGTTTATTGTCCTTATCAATATGCACTTTCAGGCAAGGGATAAAGTTACTTGATGTCAGCTAAACATCAATACCATGTCACAAAACAGGGCTTCTAATTGTGGTGCTGCATTAGCATAGAAAGTTCCATGGATTCCTTTGAATAATATCTTGTGAAATCTCTCTCAAAAAAAGTGGTATTTTATGAGATCATCAGTCATCTAAAATTTTTTCACTATAAACCCAGTAATATGCAGGCTTCAGGGAATGAAGCTGATGTCACACAATGCTGATGTGTGACTCTGAAGTTTGTGCCTAATGATTATGGTTGGCAAGTATCTCTGTTCTTTCCACACTGACAGTCTATACCAAGACAGGAGCTGACTCACTGGTCAAAGTCAGCCACATTTGCCTTTTGACCACTCAACAGTTCAGCTTTTTTGTTATGGAAGCTGTGAGATGAGATTAGATTGTTGCTTCTCATAACATAAATAAACAATGCAGCTATCAAAACCCTTCGTCTTCATTCAAAGGTCTGAAAAATATTATAGTTACTGTAAGATTTTAATAATGTAGATTTTTGGATCCTTTCTTTACAAATATCTACCTTTGAAGATATAAATAAATGTAGACCGCCATACCAAGGTTGAAGTTTATCTCAGTTTTTACAGACATGACAATAGATATATGAATTGTAGTACTTTTAAAGATTAGTATTTTCAGGACCTTTGGAAATAGAAGAAAAGGCTGTGTCTTGAATGAAACTGTAAAAGCATCTGCCAGAACTAAAGACATAAAATTAAATCTACAATTCTATAACAAGATCAAAAGGGACCAATCTGGTCAGAAAATAAAACAACAAAAAACCAGTAATACTTACCTATCTGATCATATTCAAATATAGTTTAAAAAATACTGTGGATAGATTCAGTTGCATAGATAAGTCAATCAATAACTACGTTTTGCATCCCTGAGTGCTGCCTGAGAATGCTCTCCATTTAAAACCAGTTAGGTACACACCAGATGAGAATTTGTGATGATATTACATGGCTGGAATCTATTTGGTTTTACAGCCAAAGAGATTATTCCCTGGCTGGATTTCACCCAACCTGGGACAAGTCTAATCTTTTTAATGATTTGGTTATCAGAAATTATGTTTCCAATATAGCTTTAAACACCACTTTGTGATCTTTCTTATTGTTGGCTTATGGGAATATTTTCTATGCAAGTGTTTACTCACCAATTTTAATAAGTGAAAAATTAACCATATTTTCGTCAAAACATAGGGTGGAGATAATTTCCTCAAATTTAGAATACCTAGCTGTCCAAACCGCAGTGACTACAGCCCCTTTATGAGCTTCTTTAGGAACCTCGTGGAATGTTGTAGTTGTTGGGATCACTGGGTGTGGCTGTAGTCATTCGTGTCCCCTCTGAGTTGTAGAGCCAAGACTCAGTCTCATGTTTCTGAGCAGGAATGTGTGGGCACCACCGTAGCTCAGCTTTCCCACATGGCTCAACAACCCTGCTCTTGCCATAAGATAAAATCAGGCTGATTTTTATTAGACTGAAATATCCTACAGGAGGGACTGGGTGACCTTCACTGCTGGCATACAAGAAATGGGCTGAAATGAATTACTGTAAAAGAATGGAAGGTCACACAACTAAGAACTAGTAACAAGAACTTGGATTCTGAGCTGGGAGCTCACAAATTAGAAATGACAAAGGAGAAAGAACAGGCTGTGTCAGTCAGTCACAGAATACTTATGTATGCCTATGTGTTTTAGCTGCAAAAATCCAGCTCCTGGAGCACATCAAAGAATAAGCTGAGTTGGAAGGGATGCACAAGAATAATCGAGTCCAACACTTAGCCCAGCACAGCACCATCCCCAAGAGTCACACCATGTGCCTGAGACCATTGTTCAAATGCTTCTTGAACTCTGTTAGGCTTGGTGCTGTGACCATTTCCCTGGGGAGCCGGTTCAGTGCTCAACAACCCTCTGGGTGAAGAACCTTTTCCTGATATCCAACCTAAACCTCCCCTGACACAACTTCAGACCATTCCCTCAGGTCCTGTCCCTGGTCACCACAGAGAAGAGATCAGTACCTGCCCCTCCTCTTCACCTCAGGAGGAAGTTGTAGCCTGCAATGAGGTCTCCCCTTAGTCTCCTCCAGGCTGAACAGACCGAGTGGACTCAGCCACTCCTCACATGGCTTCCCCTCAGGGCCCTTCACCATCTTCTTGCTCTCCTTTGAAAGCTCTGCAATAACTTCGAATCTTTTTTATCTTTCTTATATTTGTGGTGCCCAAAACTTCCCCCAGCACTCGAGGTGAGGCAGCCCCAGAGCAGAGCAGAGCAGGACAGTCCCTCCCTTGCCCGGCTGGCGATGCTGTGCCTGATGCACCCCAGGACAGGGCTGGCCCTCCTGGCTGCCAGGGCACTGCTGACTCATGTTCAACTTGCCATCTACTGGGGGGACCCCAGGGACCCTTTCTGTGACACTGCTTTCCAGCTTCTCATTCCCCAGCCTGTCCATACATCCAGGGTTCCTCATCCCAGGTTCAGCATCCAGCACTTGCCCTTGTTGAACTTCATGCAGTTGGTGATTGCCTAGTCCTCTGATTTGTTGAGGTCTCTCTGCAGGGCCTCCCTGCCTTTGACAGAGACAACAGCTCCTCCCAATTTTGTATTGTCTGCAAACTTGCTGTGTCTCTGCCAGTCCTGTGTCCAAGTCATTTATGAAAATGTTGAAGAGCACAAGTCTGAGAATGGGGCCCTGTGGAACCCCACCAGTGACAGGTCCCCAGACTGATGTCACCCCATTCACTGTAACGCTTTGTGTCTGACCTGTTCACCCACTATATCATGTGTTAATCCAGCTGTGTTCTGGGCATTTTGTCCAGGAGGATCCTGTGACAGACAGTATTGAAAGCTTTACTAAAATCCAGAAAGATTACACCAACTGGCTTCCCTTGAACAAGGTGGGTTACCTTGTCATGAAAGGAAATCAGATTTGATAAGCAAGACTTTCCTCTCATGAAGTCATGCTACCTCTGGCCAATGACTGTTGTCTTTCAGGTGTTTTTCTATACCTCCCAGAATAATCTTTTCCATAACTTTACCAGGCACTGAAGTGAGATGGACAGGCCTGTAGTTTCTGGGGTCCTCCTTCTTGCCCTTCTTGAAAACAGGGATGTTCTCCAGCTTTCAGCTGGGATCCCTCCAGATTCTTAAGACTGGCTCAAAAATCCCTGAGAGTAGTTTTGCAATGACATCAGCCAATCTTTGAGGATTCTTGGATGAATCTCATCATGCCCCATAAATATGAAGGGATCCAGGTGGAGCAGCAGATTCCACACAATTTCATGGTCAACTGGGAGTTAATCATTATCGCAGTCATGGTCCTCCAGTTCAGGGCACTGGGACCCCCTTGGTCTGTAATCCATGTCGAAGACAGAGGCAAAGAATGCTTTAAACACCTCTACCTTGTGTCTCTCCCTGCTTGTGAGGTGACCATCCTCACCCTGTAATGAGCTGATGTTACTTTCATACTGCCTTTTGCCATCAGTATGTCCTGGCAGCTTCACCTCCAGTTGAGCTTTGGCCACACAAATTTTCTGCCTACAGTGGCAAGCAGCATCTCGTATTCTCCTCCTGACCTCGCTTCCACTGGGCATACACTTTCCTTTTTTGCCTTAATTCCAAGAGAAGATTCCTGTTCAACCAAACCGGTCTCCTGCCTCGCCTGCTTGACTTCCAGCATTTGGGACTTGGATAAATTCCACGAAAGGTATATCCATCAAATATAGGAAAATATTAATGTCATCACACACGATTCACATTTCACCTGGAATACTGTGTGGCTCTGCTTATTCAGGAAAGAGGAATTCAGATGGGAAAAAAAAATGTCTAGAAAAAGGCTAATAGAATAGTCAGGATCAAGAAGGAGAGAGAGAAAGGAAACTTAAGCTGTGGTTGCATGTCACTTCTGCCAGCAGCAACCCAGCCACGTGCTGCTCCTGACTGCATGTCACTGCCCACTCCTGTGAGGAAGCTTGGACCCCTAGATCTACCAGCTTATCTCCTTGGAATTCACCTAGGGAAAACAAGAGGGTTAGGAAGTCTAATATGGCTGTAATCTGATTTAACTTGGGGGGTAATTGAAAGATCTCTTGTATCCCTATGAGTACTGAGCTTCTAGAGTTGTCTTCTTATAGAAGGAGTGGGGGAAAAATTTTACTGGTTTTCAACCCAGGTGTGGCAGGATAACAATTAATATTACTTGTTACAGTGCCCTTAGAAGCAAGGAGATGGACAGAGGACTGCCACTGTGCCTTTCAGTCCCATGTTCTTTTACCAGTCCCATACTTGTTTCTATGTATATGAAAGACTTCAGAGATGTATGTCATTTTTTATCTTTACTGCATTAAAAAAAAAAAAGTAATAGCACAGATCTAGAAGAGAAATATTCCCCCAAATGAAGAAGAATGGATTCATAAAGCTTGGCAAATTACAGTCATTGACAAATTAACTCTCTCACTGAGAGATCAATATCAAGATTGTGCTGTGACTTGGGCTCCATTCCATGTGTCCCACAAAAGGGTAAAACCCCTGCTAAACCATTCCTTTTTATTGTCACTTTAAGTAAATGAATGACAATTTTATCATTCAGAGGACCTAGGAGTAGCTAACTGATATTTAGGTGTCTCCTTTTGTGTCTCATGCTGAACACATAAATGTGTGCTCGTCGGTGTTTGTGTGTGTGAATAAACATGTATAAAGTTGAACTATCATTTACTGTTTTCATGAGAATAATCCCCATGGCACACAATTGCTATTCTACTGAAAAGTCAACTGCTGTGTACTAGTTTGTTTAAGAAATTTCTGGGACCATATTTATGAAAGCAGTGTAGAAAATGTCCAATATTTAAAGGAAAAAGCAGAAAGAGTTTGAGTAATGGTGCATTAAACACATCAGGATTTGGGCCAGTATGTCCCCACTGTTTTTTCAGGCCAACCTCAATTTGCCAGATGTCACATTCTTGTCCACGTCAGAGTTTCCTAGCACACACACCTATGTATTTTTGCACCATTGTCATTCCTATCTTTCACTTTGCTGAAATATTCATTCACTATTGGAATAATAGCTATCATTAAACAAGCAAAATTCTGCACAGATCCCACCCTCTGAAGAGAAAAATCAGTAGTCATCCTTTCAGCAGATGGATAAAAAAAGAAGAACCATATTTGACAGTAGCCTTCAGATGCTTTCAATGGCTGGTATTTTAAGTCAGTCATAAACTCAGCCTCACTGGCCTGTTAAAGAGGAATATGGCTGCTTTGCAACACCAAAGCAGTGTAAAATGGATAGAGCACATCAGTGGAAATGGTCCCAGATGTCTTAAATAATAAAATAATATACTAAATGCTTTGCAGTGCTAATGTGCCTTGTGCACACAGATCTCAAGGCACCTTACAGACATTAATGAATTAAGCCCTGTAAAGTGGGTATTATCCATATTATGCCCATGGGGAAACTGAGAAACAAAGATGTAAGATGATGGTCCAGGAGGCCTGTGACAGACGTGGGAATAGAACCCAGGTCCCCTGGATCCCACTCCAGGGCTGGAGCAACAAAATGCTCTCTAAATTCATCTGTCAGGTTTTTTTTAAGTAAATTTAGTCCTTAAGAAATTGACAGCCCCAAAGACAAAAGTGCTCTGTTAAACCACAGGACAGGTACATCACCAGCAATGGCTGAGCATAGCTTGCCATACTGTCTCAATAATAAGTGTTTGCACTTGTTTGGAGACTGTGCACTTCTCTTTTTGCATCCTGCCTATTCAGCTCTCAGATTTCCCAGCAGAGTTTATTGAACTACATACAAGGTAGAGCTTGTTCCATGTGAACTGGTAATAATAGCTGGTGACAAATATTATTTTTTGTTCAAACTAAGGACCGAGATTGATTCACCACCATTTTTGTACACTGTCCAGTACATGTTTAGTGAGCTAGATTTTTGCCCAGAACTACAAAAAATCACGTGTCAAATGCATCAAAACTGAGTAATATTAAGAAACTGGACTGTGGGGTTTACTTCTCTCACCAAAGCTTTGAACTCTCTCACAACTGGCAGCTAAATTAATGCCAGCTTTACCAGCACTATCACAGGATCATTTAGGCATGAAGAGACTACAGGATGTCTCCAGTTCAAACACCTGCTCAGAGCAGAGGTAGCTCTGATCAGGTTTCTCAGGGCTTTATGCAGTCAAGTCTCAAAAATTTCCAAGGAGACTGCATGGCCTCTCAGAGCAACATGATCAAATGCTTGGCTCTCCTCAGAGTGCAATTTCTTTCCTCACACCTAGATAGATCATCCTCTGCTTCAGTTCATGCCTTTTTCCCACTATATCCTTCTGTGAAGGGTCTGGCTCCTTCCCCTCCAAAACCACCCATAAGCATTGGTGTGCTGCTAGGTGCCTCTGCAACTACCTCTTTCCCAGGCTGAATAAACTCTGGTCCATCAGGCTCACCTTTGCAAGGCCAAACAACCGTGGTGGCCCTCCATGGAATTCACCTCAGCTTATGAGTGTCTTTCCTGTACTGGGGAGCCAAACCCAGCTGCATCATTCTGGATACAGGTTAATGATTACTGAGAAGTCAGAGATTAATAATTTCCCTTTAACAGCTGTCTCCACTCCTGCTGCTACTGCCCAGGATGCCATTAACCTCCGTCACTGCCAGGGCACAACACTGGCTCAGATTTAGCCCCCTTGCTCAGAAGAAACCTCAGCAATGTGGTAGGAGGTGATAGAAGCTCTGTGTGATGCTCTTTGCCAGTTTCAAATCCATACTGCTTCTGCACAATATTTCTGTGTTCTTGTTTGCACTCTGTCCTCACTAACCTTGCCTTTATACTGCCTTTTACACTGGAACTCAGTTGCGAATTCTTAGTTCAGCCAAGCCTGTCTGCTGATACATCCACCAGCTTACCTGAGCATCAGAGTGGCCCATTCTTGAGCTTGAAGATGGTTTCTCTAAAGGACCCACCAGCTTTCCTAATCTCCTTTTTCTTTTAATGCTGGTTCCCACAAGATCTCACCCATCACTTTCTGAGGACACCAAAGTCTGTCCATTCTGAGCCTATGGGCTGTGCTCTGCTACTTGCCTTCCTCGCTCTCTTTTGGATGTTGTAGAGCATTGTTTAATAGCAGCTACACCGAAGACTGCCCCTGACTGGCACACCCCCAACCAGTTTTTTCAGCAGGGCAGCACTTAACTTAGCATTTGTGTTGTCTCCAGAAATGTTCTGGATTGCTTCTTTCCTACTTGTAAGTTTCTACAAGTCAAGTGATCAGGGTTTCTGATGCAGGATTTTCCAGGAGGCCTATTAGAGACGTGTTGGAGTGCCCCAGACAAACAGTACAAACCAAAGGAGGTGAGTTTCTGATTCGGGACTTGCACTTATAACCCCTCTTCTCAGCACCAATTCTAATTAGAAGTACAGTATTTTAAAAAATTAGATTAATTAATGGTACCATTTCTTCAGAGATGTTGCTGACACATTATCATTTGAAAGTATTACATTTAAATTAGATACGTTCTGAAAAAATCATTAGATATCAAAAAAATTAAAAGTTTGATGCAGAAGCCACTTGGAAAATTTTTAAAATATCTATTGCATCAGAAAAGCATGCTTCAAATTAGAAGTTTATGCTTATAATTATGTCTCACTATCTGGAAAACCCACACAACTTACACATAAACCAATGGCACTCCTAAGAAAAATTAGCCTTTGCTGAGCTGGGTTGGATTAAAATCAGTGACCTATAGGCAAAAAGCTTTGTACATCATTAGTGATTCCCCAGGGCAGCCTGGTAAACACTAATGTTATGCCTTCTAGAATGAAGCTTGTTTTCTGGAAAGATAAGCTTATTAATTCATTTTTTGACCTTTATTGAGCACTCAGGCAAGGTTGTCCACCCCCTGGACACAAAGGTAATATCTGTTGCATACATTGCTCTCAATGCCACACACGTTCTACAATTAAATATTTCAACCTCTTCCTAAACAATCCACTTCCATTGAGTAGTAAACAACCATTGCAGAAAAATACCACCCTAGATTGCTTCCTGGGTGTGTATTGCAAGTTTAAAGTTCAATCAATTTTGCAAGGAATTTGTATTAATTTTTGGGGAGGTTGTACTAAACACACTGAAATATTCTGTCAGTCACAGAAGATTTTACTTTTTCGAACTTTAGAGGCACTGTAACTGCATGGAGAGCTAGGAAGGAGAGCAGCAGTCTGCCCCACGTTCTCAGGAACCATTGCTTCCTAGAAATGTTCCCAGACTCTGGATCTTGGCTCTTCATGTTTCCGAACCATCAGAACAGATTTTTCTGCGGTTTTGGCTCAGGCCAAATAACCTTCTTCCAGGCATTCCCAGGCATTATTTAGGAGCTAGCAAGCACCAAGGATTGTAATTAAGTGGTAGCAATTTAAATGTGGCTGCCCCGGAGGGTAAGGATTTTAACAACATAGATGCCAGCCATTCCATGTCAATTACTTTTGGTGCCAGAGAAAAGTCCTAAAAAGATTTAAAGTTTACCATTTTAGATCTAGTCTTCTGAAGACATAACATAGACTTCTCTTCTAAGGTGGCTAGAGTATTTAAAAGGCAACAGAATGAATTTAAAAGGCAAAGACATTTTTGTTTTATCTTGGAAGCAAATTGAGCACTAGGGATTGCAGACTTAACAGGTAAGCTTGATCATCTGTAAAAATAAAACCTGAAAATTTGGATTTTTGTCGTCGTGGTGCACAATGGTCTACTCTGTTAATAAAAAGCTATGCAAACAGCCTACTTTCTCAGCTTGTCTAAATTAACACGTGTTGTTTCAATAGAGGAAGATCTGAAGATCTTTGTGCTGCAAAAGCACATTATTTGATTTATTCTATTTGATATTAATTCTAATACGGTAAATGGCATGTGGATCTACTTTACTTCAAGATTTAATTCAGTGACATTGTCAAACTCTTATTTTTCTTATTTGTCAAATGTGTGAGCGATAATTACCTAGAATGATATTTGATAAGAAAAAATATGGAGGACATAGGATTGAGTAAAATTCTCTTGGCTTTGAGTTCAGTGCAAGTCAACCTTGTGTGCAAATTAAGGGGATGAGAAGGAGGCCTTTTCATCCTGAATCAACCATCACAGAGGATCCCACAGTCATGGCCCAAATCACATAACTCACAATAAATTAAAAATTCCTGGCGGTTCTTTTTAAGAACTTATAATTTCAGATTTAGGAAAAAAAAAAGAGTTCAAGTCCAATACAAGTAAGGAAGACTACATCTTATTATGGCATCTACTGTGCCCTACTTTCTTCCAGTCAGAGCCTCATCCTCCTGTGTCTGTGTCCCACAGCACCTTCCATGCCCATTTTGGTTCCTCTTCTCCTTCACTCTTCAGCACTCCTGTTTTCCTTTGCCATTTCTCTACACATTCTTCTCTGTCAACCCTCCTCATGCTTAAGTCGAAGATTCAATAACAGATCTTCATCCCATTCCTTCTTTTACCTTGAAATAATGTGTGTTGATCTCTACAAGCTAAGAAAATAGGCTCAGAACTTTAAAATTGTCCCTGTAATTTTTTCCTCAGAAATATACCACACGGCATGTGAAATTCCAGAGGGACTGGCAGGTACTGGTCAACATGAGATGTAGGCAGTGAAACTGGTCTCTGACAGGAGGATAATTTCTGACATAGTTACCCATACTGACTGCAGTTTCATAATGCATAGCTGGCTCCAGAAGCAAATGTCAGAAAAATAATTCTGTGACCATTTGCAAAACTACACATAGCATAAATAGACTTGATAGGCACATATAAGTTCATGGAAAGTAAACATGAGTTAAGAAGACTAATGCTGGTTTGCTTGTGTTAATGCTTGAGGAAGAAGAGGTTTAAGCCTATATTAAGGATGCAAACATCTAAAGCACACAGATTATTCTCTACAGTCAGTGTGTCAGGAGCCATAGACTGGTAAATGCAGAATTAGTAAACTGGTAAATGGAATACACTGATTGCTTTTACATAACATAATACAAGTTAAAATAAATGGTCAGTGTCCTCATAAATCCTTGCTAGTGCTTTTCCACAAAGACAATTAAATAATATAACAGCACCCTTCAGTGCTACAAACGTGCAGTCACGAGCGATGGCTTTGTGATGAAAGAACATCACATTTTAATTCTTCACACAGACACTAATTTTTAGTGGTCTACTTTCCTGTAAGAGTGACACTTTGAACAAGATAGTATCAAGACCAAAAATGGAAAGTTTCTGAAGTTTTTCGTCTTGCATACTTGATGACATATTCAAAATCCTAGTGTTATTTTCAAGCCATCCTTTTGCATCTAGGACACAGGAACCAACAGAGGGAAATATTGCCACGTGAGCTACATGATCAGTCTGTGCCATAACACACAATTTGATTTTAGGCATGAACTTGCCAGAAACATTTCCTAGTTAATTCAATAAGACCTTTTGAATCACGAAGAATGTTAAGCAAGCAAAAAAAGGTATCTTTGAAGAAACAGCAATGTAAATATTCCAGAAGAAAATGAAGAAACATCCACAAATAAAATGAGTTGCTGAAAAATCATTTGCTTAATTCTAATTAACACTGTGTCTGCTAGGTCGTATACAGACGGGAATAATATTGATGCAGGCAGGATTCCTACTTTCAGTAAGAAAGTATTCCTATGCCATCTTGCTTAGCTAAAAATAGAGACATTCTTTTGTTTAGTCCTGGTTATTTCTCTATGAGAAATACACTGGAGAAAGGAAAGTTGTTTTTAGAACAGCACTGAGGCAGAAAGAATGGGAAAATGTAAGGCAACTGTTCTCTGATCTTCATGTACATCAGTTGCATGCAATAAATTCCCTGCTGTTTGAGCACAGACAGAATCTCAAATACACATATATACATTTGCTATTAGAAAGTATAAACCAAATAGTGATAAACAGTGACTATTTGTTGTTTAGATTTATTTTCTGAGTAATATAACTGGGAGAAAAAAAAAGAAAAAAACAACCTAGTATTGAAGGATGTATCATTTTTAATCTCAGTGCTTTGGCTACTGCCAGCATCAGATAGAGTGTCGTATTGCAATAATTCAAGGATCTCTCTATTAGTTTCTCTAAGCCTTTAAAGTAAGGGAAGCTGTAACAGTGGGAAATGTTAAGCACATTCTCTAATTCTCCTCAGGTCTGGGACTTAAATTTATTTTAAGGAGAAATTCAAGGTAAGCTGTATTTTACTTAAATGCATTAATCTTTTTAACTGTTATTGTTTGATACACTATCCAGTTGTGGGGCTTTTTTCTTTTCAAAGCCTGCAATAAAAATTGCTGGTTTTCCCTTCTGCAGTTCGGATGTATCAGCAGCAGCATATTACGGCTGCGAGCTACTGCCTAACATCACCAACTTTGGGAAATTATATTCTCAAATTGCTCACATCCAGCAGTTACACAGACATGGCACTCAAAAAGGGTTAAGGATCTGAATCCTCTGGAACAGTGTTTCCTAAGGAACAATAGAAAAAATCATTAGTGTGTTAACTGAAACAATACCATACTTTTCTCTCTATTGTTTAACCTTTTGTCCACATTACAAATATCACAGTGTAGTTCTTATCTTTGACCTTGAGGAACTGTAGCTTTATCAGTGCTTCCGTTTAGATCACAGATGACCTTCAGCTGATATCATTGAGCCCTGACCTGCCTCAGTGATCTGCTCGCACAGAATACATATGCTGAACAGTGCTGGTGTGTGCAGTAGGGGTAAGTGAATTATTTACAAAAATTTGAGTTGACACCTTTTATCAAATGTGGAAAGATGAAGACAAAACAGCTGCTATTGCTGTCGTAAGCAATCTGCTGGTGATTGAATAAAAGTGTCAAGAAAATGGCTGCTTGATGGCCTTTTGTTCTCTCTCATCCAGCTTGATGTTAGTTTGAGCTGTCAGTTAGGAATCACGGCACAGTGATTTATCAATAGGCTGAGTGACCTTCCCGTGCAGCCGGCGCTACCGCGGGCAGACAGCACCCTCTGCTGCGGGCCGGCTCCTCTTCCCAGCGGGAACGGGCATCCCACACAGCCCTCGCCTTTGCTTCTCTTCTCCTTTCTCCCTTCCCTTCTTTTTTTTTTTTTTAATTTTTATTTATTTTTTCTTAATTTTCTGCCTTTTTTTTTGTTTTTATCAAGTCTCGAAAGCTTAGCTGTGACTGCTCAAATACAAATAAATAAATAAATATATATATAAAGGAGCGCTATAAACTGCACTACGTATTCCCAGGCTTTCTTCCTAACAAAAGGGAACGTACCAAGTGAGTCCGTCACTGATGTTGGGACAAAACAAACTTGCTGCAATGAGGCAGCGGGACGGGGGAAGGCAGAGGCTGTCCGACGAGGACAGTTTGGGACGGGGATTTGAAACGCGGTGCTCTCGCACCACATAATTCCCGCGTCGCTCGCGTTTATTCCAAAGCTCCCAGTTTTACAGCTCGCGAATATAGCCACGCAATGAAGTGCTGGCTTCCACGCAGTCACACTGCTTTGTTGAACTTCTGCGACTAAAGGAGCGCTCGGGGTGTTCCACGCGGTGCTCCCCTCTCCAAGGAGCTGCTGCTCTTCCCACCCAGCGCACCAGCCTAGGAGCACCGCGCTCCTCTCCCGGCTTCCCAGGGGCAGCTGGTCCCAGCGGGGCTCCTGAAGGACTCGCACATCAGCCTGTGCGGGGTGTACCCCGTTCCTGTCCCCTCATGCCGGCAGGCAGGGAGCCCCAGCCCCGCGCTGCCCCCGCCGCCGCCGCTGCTGCTCGCAGACCCCGCGGTACCCACAGCCAGAGGATGCATCACACCTGTGGTGCTTGGTGCCTAAGCATGATTATTAGCAGCTCTCGAAGACTCTTGAATAACAAATTGCTTTCTGGGACAATATTCTCTCTTCAAGATTCATTTCACTCGTTTGTGTTAAGATTGAATTTTGCTCGGTTTTCTTTCACAGATTTCACAGAGATTCCTAGAATATTCTGAGTTGTAAGGGACACTCTAAATGACCTTTTTTCCCTCAGTTTCTGGGACTGATATTCCCGTACTGAGTAGTATAATCTAAGTTCCTTCCTTTGTTTCTGGAGATGTGATTTTTGCTGCAATTAACAGCAAAATTGTTGATAGTTCTATTTTTTAATTTTTTTAAAGTTAAGGCTAAAGTAATGAGTAATGAGTGATTTTTTTTGAGGACTCCACTTTTCATATGCACATGTGTCAGAGACTGAAATATTATAGTAACAACATGTGTGCACACACAACACACAGATTGCCTTTGCTTTTTCCTAGAAGTGGATTAAAAAGAGAACTAGTCACTTGGAAGGACTAGTTTATTTTCTCTACACATGCTGAGTTTAAATGTAATTTTATGAAAAAAGTTTTCCTTGAAAACTGCTGTGATAAAACAATGATTAAATATCCCAGCAGCTGTCACTGCTGAGAAACAAGTTTTTAATTTTTTTCTCTTTTGTTAGTTTTTCACAGCAGTGTCTTCTATTAAGTATTTATTTATTTATTTGTTTCCTTTCAGGACCCACACGTTAAGCCTGCTCATTGCCAAGGTGTCAGGTTCAGCCGAACTTTTGTAAAGTTTTGTGAGTTTTGTGCATATTCGTCCAGGCCAGATCCTCTGGTTATATCCATGCGGCAAGAAACTTCCACTGACAGAAAGACCCAGCCTCCAGGGCCAGCACCACAGAAATTTAACTTGATCAAGGAGAGAGATCCTACTGGTGGCACACAGGCGACAATTCAAAGGATATCCTTGGAAACCCATTTAGTATCCTAAACTGATGGAGTGCTAGAAAGACAAGAAATGTTTTACTTACAAAATGACATGAATTTCTACATTTCTGTTCAAGGCAAGTATAGTCACTGGCTGAATAAGAGGTTCACACTCATGTAATTTCTCCAATCCTTTTCTGAAAAAATAAACCTTTTGTTCCCATTTATTTTTCATTACAGTTTCACTCATTTTCCCTGCCTTGGTTTCATGGGCATGATTTCCTTTCTGTCACTATCGAGTCAGAGCCAATGCTCTGGAATAGTACAGATATGCCAGTGCTAATCTGACAGAAGTGAAATCAGAATAATGGCCAACATTTTCTAGGAACACAGTTGGAGCAGTCTTTGTGCTCACAACATGGCTACCATACCGAGAAACACCTTGCTGGCTTGGATGAAGGTTACTGAACTGCAAGTTGTGCATAGGTCTTAAAAGCAAAGTTCTTTGGATCATGAGAGCCTGTAATAGGACATAAATGGACATTTCATCTATAAAATGCCTGCTCATACACTGTTCTCACACCATAGCTAATGCATCAAAATCTGAAATGGGTTCTGTGTGACAATTTATTCCCCTGGTTACAGAAAATAATGTCTTGTAATATCAGTAGATTTTCTGTAGTACTTACGTGTTCTATTAAGATGTCTTGCTAGCTTGTACTGTGAGGTTTATTATCAGTTTATATTATTTCAATAAAACCTGTTATTATAGTCTGGGTTTTTTTGTGTTCAAATGTTTATTCATTTAATTTTCTTGTTGCTAATGCGCTAAATTTATTTCTCTCAATAGCTGAGGGGAAAAGTATGCATTGTATGCTCTAGTTGCAAAGATCAGCAAAAGTATAGAGAGCATGTCTTTGGTGTTTGGGGTCATTTTCATAGGCATAGTGTTCATATTTTCAACGAAGATATTGGTTATTTGCATAAGACATACATAGCATCTTTCACTGAAGGTTCTGAAACAATTTTGAAAGCATTCAATGAGCAGAGCTTCCTGAGGAGATGAGGACTTAGTAGGTGGCTTGGTGGTATAATCTGTTTAGAAGGCTGCCCAGAAATTCTCCAGTCTACTGTTTTGCTTGCAAGAATTTTTAGGGTGAAAGTTTTGGTGCCAATCACCTTCTTCTTACCCTTGCTGTGTTTTATCCCTTGCCTCTCAGCTCACATCTTCCACACACAGCAGCACAGCTCTGGAGGCTGTAGGGAAACTCTCCCATTGTCTTTGGGGCATGACATAGATGTTCTCAAAGAATGTCAGAAATGCATTTCTGCATGGGATAGGGGAACTATGTGAAACTTCCCATTACCTCTTGCAGACTGAGATTGTTGTTTGGGACTGTAAGCCACAGCCTGCAGGGACATGGTACAGCAGTTTTGAAGCAGGGTGAAGGGAGGACTATTTCAAGCATATTCCCAACCAGATATTTCTGGGGGCATTTACAGAGAAGTTAAATTCCAATTTACCATTGCAGTGGAGATTTCCACCCCCAGTAAGCTTACCTCAAATTTGAATGTATTTCAAATCTCTGAAACTATGTAAAAAGTGTTTATAAGTGACTAAGATTTTTCAGATTAATCCCCGAGAGATTCTATCAGGCATGGCCCATCACAACTACAAATGGCTTTTCTTGCAACTGGAACTGGAATTCAGGTTATCTAAATGTAGGTATCTACACTGCAGCTATACCTGTGTAAGTGTGTTGGAAGGAAACATGGAGACAAATGGGACATGGACTATGTGAAAAAGTGTTCAGAGGGGGACTGAGTAGATCTTGGGATAGGAATGTTGGGCAGGCAGTTTAGGAGTAGAATTTGGACAAGAAGTTGTACGGTGGAAAAATGGGGTTTATGCATCTGTTGTTGAAAACCCTGAGGGAAAAAGACTGAGCAAGATCTGTGGAGAAAATGGAGAGCTGGTTTTAAAATTTTAGAAAAGTGCAGCTTGGAGGAAGAGGTTGACCTAAGTCCAGGCTAGGTATGAAGCCATGCATAGTTTGCACCCAGAAGTGCTGTTCTCCCACAAAGCAGCTAAATCCAAAATTCCTAGGTCTGATGAGAGCCATTATCTATGAAAACCACCACATTGTCACCACAAGGCATCTGCACTGTGAAACTCTCTTTATTTGTATGCCCCACATAACTCACGATGTATTCAGTGAAGAGGATGAACCTGCTGCACTAACAAGACAAACACAGTAATCTAGTATTCCTACCCATTAACTCAAGTGGCTAATGTTTTCCTGATTGATGTCCACCATCCAGAAAGCACTACTGATGGCAGTTCATATGACATAAAGTGACAGTTCTGGGTGGGATATTTTTTCAGTTTATTGTCTTAGAAATAAACCAAAATGTGCTAAAAAAACTTTACAAAATTCTGTCACTCAAACCCTGTGAAACATCAAAATTAAGATTACCTCTGAGAACTTTAATTTGCTCCTGCACCTGCATTTTAAGATTCTTTAAATTGGCATTATCACGTTCTAATTTTTCCCCTTGATTCATTCAATTAATGTTAAGGCTAATTCTTAGTTAACAAACAGGTATTCAATATTGTTGCCTCCTCGCTATTCAGCGTATGAACCAAGGGTCTTGCTGCACAAAATTCAAATCCTACTCTGAACACAGAATTATTCATTTTCCCAAGGGCTTCTTTGTAAAACTTTCCTAACACCTCTGGGAGATGAGCGTCATTATTCCCATTTTACAGTTGGGAATAATGCCACAAAGAATGTGGGGCCCAAAGTATTCACCAGTTTGCAATGTTCAGTTTAAGAACAACAAAACCAAGTATTTATGAGCATGTAGCATTCTACAGTAAAATTACAATTTACTTCAATTTCAGTTGTGAATGCTTATTGCTTTGTAAATCAGACTCCAGACACCCATAACACAAGAAACACACAATTATTGACCACCTGTTCAGTGACTTGCCAAGCATCCCATAGGAATTCCCTGACAGATGCACAGATAGAGTAAAATTCCCTACGGTTGCATTCAGCTCCCTTAACCATGACACCTTCTCTCCTTTTTTTTCAATCTCTTATCTTGGCCACTATGCATGGGATTATTTCATCAAATCTGAGCCACCTAGAAGTCAGCCCTGAGCTGGTTGTCATGTGTCTCTCTTGACAATAGGGAGATTGGCTGAACCACTAAACCTCTGTAGGCATAAATCGGACAGGAGACTAGGGGTCTGTCCTTTCCTGCTGGCTACAGAAAGGTTCCAGACTAGCTTCATAATTAGCACCCAACATCTAGGAGGCTAATTTATGGTAAAATAAATCCTTCCTGGTATTACTTTATTATCTGTAAAAAAATAAGTAGACAGCTGCATTCTTCACAAAAATCTGATAAACACTCAGTGCTCAGGTTCACTTTTTAAAATAAATACAGCAAAATTTATGCAGGTGAACAATATCAATAAAAATAGTCTCAAAATGCACACTATACTACAACATAATATGTCCAGTCAGGGTAAATTAAACCATAATTATTACCAGCCTAATTACCCAACCTTATATCTATATATAGATAGAAACCTATATAACCTCTAAAGGTAGTTTAGTCGCATTCTTGCAGCATTGGTTTTGCAAGTAAAACCCTGCTTAACTCAGGCAGGACATGTCCTTGTCTCAGTCCTCTTTGCCATCTCTTAGGCACATTACTGCCTGTATTATCACATTCTGTGATAACAATAAAGAGCCCATGTTCTGTATCTTAAGAGAGGGTGGAATTTTCAATCCATAGAGAAGCAGTTCAGATTCGAAGTCCAGGTCCAAGTCTTTGCTGAAGGCTATGTGATGAGCAACCCTTAGATAAAACAGGATAACTGAGCTTGAAGCCAAATTTTGGGGGGTCTAGCAAATCAATTCTGTCATAAGTGACTATGTTTTCTGTCTAACGAATGGAGAGGCATAGGTAGTTTTAAAGCCCCTCAGGAAGTAACTCTGCCCATCTAAATCCAGGCATCTGGATCTTACCCCTGGAGTATGACTCTTAGAACAACAAAAAGCGAAGCGATCCAGTCTTGATCCAGTCTTCTCCATGAGAAGATCATGTTCAGCCTATGCTCTTGACACAACACTGAAATCTGTCAATAAATTCTGATGCTTTGGAAAAGGCTGCCTCGAGATGCCATAAAATACCAACAAAGCTGCACACATCAGTAGAGAAGCCAGCACAGCCTTTTTAAGAGATTACAGCTAATGTGTGGAAGGAAAGAGCTATCCAACTTCCAACAAAAGTTGGTGTGTACTGCTTATTCATCATTACCACTCCTCTATGCAGATTTTGAAGCTTGGACAATTTACAGTTGCTGTACCAAGTGTCTTAGCCAACTCCAAGTATTGCCTTTCTACTTTTACTGGTATGAAATTATAGGGTGCTCTCCAACAGCAAGGTCTTGGAGCAGTGGCACAGATGGAGCAGAACAGCTGCTGGTGTGAACACCTGGTGCATCTCCAGATATCCACAACTGACTGCACAACAACCAGGTGCATGATACCAACTGCATACCTGAGGTGTATCAGTTAAACAAAGTGGTAGACTGCAGATGCTGCTATCTGCTGTGGCAAAGAATGTGTTTTCATACCCCCAAAACAAGAATAATTAACGGGAGCAAAAATAAGGTAAGAATGCTGGTGTAGTGCTCAGAGTGTGTTCCAGCCGAGTATGTGCAAACACAACGCACAGAAAAACTCATCAATTTCTCACCGATGAAATCCCCCAGCCTGAGTCTTCATATATCAGATCAGTGCAAAACTTCATCAAAGGCAGGAACAGAGACAGGTAGATCTTGTCAGGATTTACAAAAAACACAGAAATGCAGCTAATATCCAATACAGCATTGTCTCTGTGTGCTCCATTTATTTTTTCTAAGACATTGTTCAAAAAGGTGCAGCCAGAGTAATCCATTTCATGGATTAAAAAAGTGAATCTTTTCCAAACTGCAAAATTTTTTATTTAACACTGTCTTCAATCTCTAGTCTTCAATGTGCAGGGATAGTTGTCTGCCCTAAATCTCATGTACGTATGCATCATGACTTCTTCATAAAAGAACAGTAGAATGTTGAATAATATGTAAATTTTATGTTGTAATGAATTGGGTCCTAAGATCTTTAAAGGTCAGACACCTGATATAATACATCATGTCCTTTAATATCAACTACAAAATAACTGTAATAAATTTTGCCAGTACCATATCCTCACACACTGTTACCCACAAAGAAGCATCAAAGGAAATGTGTCATTTTTCAAAACATGTAGAGAAGGTGATGTGTGTACTAGTAATTTTAAAAGTATTGCTAAGGTTAGGCATAGTTATACAACTTACAAGGTTGGATTTTCAGGGAAGTAGCACATTGTCAACAAGCCTGTTGCTTAAATTCCCTAGAAGATTCATAAAGCCACAAGGCTATTTCTTTTACAGTGAACTCACATCTAATGAAATGCTTGTGAATTAAAATTAGCTAGCAGAAGCCAGGCACATGGCAAATTGAAATTATTGCTGTTGATGTAGAGTTGACAAAACAAGAAGCTGTAACTAAAAAACCAGTCACAAATTCAGTAAAGCCTTTAAGAGCACTCTTTAGGCCCAAAAATTAAACATGTTTAAATACCTCGTTGAACAGGAAAATCATAGACATATGTTTCAATTTAAGCATGCCCTTAAATGTTTAATATAAGAGGTACTGAACAGTTAAGTTCAATAGGCATTTCCTTTGCAGAATATCTCCTGGTAGTATTAATGCTAACGGGAGGAGAGATAGACAAAATTGTGAAATATACAGAGACTTTGCATACTCTGATGACAGTACCCAAGATTCCTTGGGCACACCAGAGTGTCAAAAAGGATAGGGCAAGTGCAAAAAAAAAAAAGTATGTAGCTCTCTAACAAAGTTTGACAAAGATAATATGTGAGCCAATTTACTGCTTCTTCACAGTCTGCACAGGTAGGCAGCAAAGCCAAGGACAAGCAGTACACAGACTCACTGCTTCCTTCTCTGGCTCAGTTTGTGCCTACTGTTCCCGTCTTTGACATGTGAAGACAGCAAACCGGTTACAACCTATGTCAGTGGCCAAATCACCAAACTGTACTTTATAGAAATAATAAAAAATAGGAAGTGTCTCTGACCTTCTAAAAGATAGCAAAAGAAAAGTCAGGATCATGTCAGCACCAGAAAAGACATATCCAACCATAGGTAATGCCACTGATAAAATATTGACGCTTACCTAAAGGGAACTTCTGTGTAAGTCAATAAATGGTTTGTTGCTGTACTGTGTTCCCTGCCATGCAATTCTAATAATATGGCACTCGATCCTAGTTTTCTAGTACGCTCCTCTTCATAGGACTGCTCTTTCTCCCACTGACACAGGGCAGGATTGAGACTGCTTCACATTCACTCACTTAGATTTATCCCCACCCCATGTAGTAGCCACTTGAGAGTTAGGTGTCCAAGTTCCAGTTATAGCCAACAGAAGGATCTGGAGCTCAATTCATTTGCCTTTGTGTCTTGGAGTGACTTTATGGTTTATCCTATATCGTCTGCCTTTGCCCAGAAAATGAATTTTATGCCTTTCTATGTCTTTAAACTGAGCCTGAGAGGGCAGACGGAAAAAAAAAAGGGGGTCAGGCAGTTCTGTGCTTCAAGGCCACAGGCTCTTTGTTGTTCTACTGCTGCTGGGAGTGATAGCAGCTGGGACAGAGAGAGAGGGGGAGGAGGAAGGATCTTTTTGGCTTTTTCCCTGCCAGCTCTCAGCTCTGGTTTTTTTTTGGTTTTTTTTCTTTGAAAGAAGAGAGAGACGGAGTTTTTCTGGGACTTTGGGTTTCTTCTTGTTTTTCCCTCTTCTGGGCTCGTTCGGAACATCAGAACATCAGAACTTCACTGAGAGGCTTCTCATTGACCCAAAAGGGGGTCCCCACCCCAGCACTTCAGGAAGAGAAGAGACAACACCCAAAGGGACTCCAACCTTTTTCCCAATGTTTCTCTCTTTCTCTATGAATAAAATTTAATATTATTTTATTAATAAATTTTAATAAATTTTATAATAGTGAGAGGGTTTTTTTATTATTTAGAATTATTGTTATTTTCCTGTGTGTTTTGTTAATTAAATAGGGTTTTTTTCTCTTTTTCTCTTCACTTTCCTCTGGGGACATTTTCTTTCCTGAACGTGGTGCGGGGAGAGGGGTACCTATGACCCCCATCAGGGGATATCCTCCTCTGAATTTGTCTCAAACCAGGACACTGTGTGGCAGCTTTGGTGCAAGCTGAGTCACTCTGAAGTATCCCAGCAAACCTCACGCTGCTGCTTCGGAAGCTCTCATCTGACACAGAGCTGGGCATGTGTGCACGGGGCATGAATGGTGCAGCTGACTACCCTGAGAGCTTAAACACCCAGCCCGTGAACAGATGTCTGCAATGGAGCCATACACATTTAGATAAGAGAGCTTTGAGGCACTCCCATACTTGCTGGTTTTTTTTGATAAGACCTACTTAGCCAAGATCAAACTGTGCACCATTTATAAATAATGGCCTCCAGACAGATTGTCTATTCCTGGGAACACCTAGAACTCCGAATGCCAGACAAGAGTGGTGAATGAACAGGCTTGCTTTCAGTCCTGATGAACAACAGCTTTCTCATTAACCATAAAATGAAGCCTTGACAAGAAGCTCTTTAATGACTAAACCTAGGAGGAATGAATGTGATGCTTAATTTTATGCATTTCTTTGTTGCCATTCATAATGTATTGTTATAGGTTATATTATTTATATGGTTTTATGGAGTTATATGCATGGTCAATGGCAGAAAAATAGTCCCAGAAGAGAAAGTCCCTCTGAATGGGAAGTGTAGAAGAGAGGTTCCCTTTGGCCCTCTGGTAGAGGGAACAGATAGACCTGAACAGAAAGTGCATGAGAAACAGGGAATAATCAATGAGATTTCAGTCTGTATATCTGGCAGATTATACTTACCTTCCTTGCAAAAGTCTTTGGGAAATTACTGCTTAAGCCTGTGCAGCATTTTACAGGGGATGAAATGTGCAAATTATTACTTTTATACATATTTCCTAAGACACATTCTTCCTTTGATACCAGCACATAACCATCATGTATTAAAGAAATAAGAAATTTCCCCACTACTGTAAAACAGATGTATATTATAGGATTAGCACCTGAAGAATATAATTTTAATCTTGCCATTTCATAAAGAAGCCTTAATTCATAAATGTTAATGACACTGGGGAGTAACAGTCTTCTCCCTGGAGAAAGATTAGACCTTATATCATATTGTATATTACTGGACACAGTTTCAATTTGGGTTTTATTGTCACGTGCTTTTGATGACTTTTTTCTTAGAGTATATTCCAATGTGGAAAATATTTTCACTTGCATGAAAATTTTAGATTTGAATATACATGACATAAACATAATTTTTTAACCACTTCACTTAATCCATTTCTGTTAAGACATCACAGTTCACTCTCTAAGAGTGTGTATATGCAATGCATTTTTTACTTACTAGTGTTGTTTACCACAATGTGTGATGCACGATCTTCTAAAACTCTTTCCTACATTTAAAATTAATTCTAATATAGGTTTATCCATTCCTTGTTATGGTGCAGAACTTATATTAAATTCTGTGATCCATAAAACCTTTTTTTGAATGACACATAGTTTAGTTTTTCATTTAGAGGCTATAAAAGTGTTCACAAAAGTTATGTTGGAAAAAAAATGATTGAAAGTGCTAAAACACTGTACAGAATATAAAATCCTTTCATAGACTTTTTATGACACATGAAACATGAGTCTTAAAGGTTTAATGTTACTGACTTTTATACAAGGCTTTTTAATTCTTGATTCCAGTTATGGTTCTGCAAATGAACTGTGACATTAAAAAGAATCAGGCTGGAACTGCCTTAGCTTTCTCTCTAGATGAGTTTCTCCTGGCCATGAAGGGTTCACATAATCTGCCCCACCCTGCCCACGTCTGGTTAGCACTAACTCGCTATAGCAGCAGCCAAGTGTAAATCCTGCACTGCATTAAATCTGCCTAACACAACACATCCTACTCAAATTTGTCATTTGGGTTAGGTGGGCTTATAAATTGTTAAGAAGGGTGAAGTGTTACTTAATTTCCCCTTCTCTTAATATTTAATAGCGTGCTACAACAATTGGGCATGTGATTTAATTGACTGAATACAGAACCAGCACTGATATATACTCAAATAAAGAGAGACAAAGCCAGTTATTGCATTATTTGCATAGGGGTGAAGAAGCTCATGCTACTGGGACCAGTGAAGGGACAGGTTCTTAAACCTTCTAATAGCTGAAGGAAGCCAAATTCACACATGGACCACTCTCCTAGCTCAGCAGATTTCTAGGACTCTCCAAAGGAGTGGTGTCATCATTTTCTGGGCCCTTCTGCAGTGGATCTGTCACTAGAAGATGACTGGACGCACAGTGTTCTCAGTCAGATGCAGACATGGCCCAGCTGGATGGCTTCCCCAGCACACCAAGTGGCCAGCAGCTCATACACCGCATCAGGGGTTACTTGTGCGGGAAGGAACGGCAGTCTTCTTGCTCTCCTAGCACTCAGATCTGCAAAGATAGCCTGGATAATCCCATTCTTCCTGAAAAGTAGATCAGCTTCATTGCCCCAAGGATTTAGGGAGGCCTTAGAATGACTGAATCTGGATTTTCTTTGACCTGGACATTTGCAGCTGCCTGCTTCAACAGGTTTATCTGAGCAAGCTATCTGAGCAAGTTTTCTGAGCAAGTTCTCCATACAATCAACAGAAAGAAAAAAGATGTGACTAACCCCATCTTGAAATAAGTGTCTTACACCATTAGAAATGCCTGTTTCTCTCCACGAAAGCAGCTAGGATGACTAAGTCAGGTCTAGATTTATATATTGGATCTCAGCCTTTGAGTCACTTCAACCTGACAGCAGCCAGTCGAGAGAACACTGCAGTAGCAGACTGCACCATGCAAGGACTGTGTCTTTCAATTATTCCCTACTGTTTGCATCTATACAACTAAAATTCCTTTATCTCCAAACACAACAGCCCTGTCTCTGCTTCTTACCAAGAAGAGCCCTCAGCTCATGCAGAACTCTGCCCAGCTACCTGTGTTAAAGATACACACAGAGCCCAAGTTGTTGTGGCTCCTTATTTGCATGTATGGACTAGATGGGTGATTCTGGAATGTGCTTAAGGCCAGGGCCCAACTTGTACAGGTACAGTCAAAAGCTGCAGGTGAAGAGAGCCTTTATCTTGCTAGTTGGTGCAAATGTAATATTATCAGTAGATTAAATGATTGGCTGGGACTCAGTACCAATTGACTTTGGGGCTTGAGGGAATCAAAATATTTGTTGTAGATACTTGTTCACGCTCACTTTATATTTCATTACAAAATTATTATAGCTGTAGTATTCACTCTTAACAAATTTCTGAGTATGTCATACTATAAATTATTGAAAGGGAATCTCACTGTTGTCTGCAGGGTTCAAAAACCTCTATAAAAGTTTTCTGGCTTTTTTTTTCTTTTTAAATCCAATTATCAAGTGGAAAAACACATTTACAGCAAAAGTTAATAGTGCATGATTGTGAAGCAGCAATCTAGTTCATGAGCACTCTGTCCAGCAAATGTTATGAGCAGTGTGATTTAGCTGCTGATGAAGAAAAATACAATGCTGTTACCATAGTACATTGATCTATTATGAAGTAATTTCACAATTCCAGGGTTTGCATTGGTTGCTTTTGAAAATCTGACAAGCATATTAAAGGCAGACAGAAAAAAATTGTAAATTGTACATCGACATTAGCATCCAAACTTTGTTTTCATTTTGCTTTTTAAAGGTTTTTTATTTAGATTTCATCTAGAGAACATGTTTGAGTTGCAGTTCTGGAAGACATATTATCCTTACTGTGTGAAGGAGAAGAAAAGAAAAATAAAGCTGTAAAGTGCCATGAAAAGCTGTCTCCTGCAAGAGCAGTATTTCTCTCCTGACAGAAAAGCTCCATGTTCTTTTTCCAAAACCCCTCACTAAACTCAGAAACATTGATCCAGACATGTCTATTGCTTCCTTGCTCTACAGGTTGATTACATACCTCACAAAAACTCAGAGCTGTTGTAAATTTTGAACAAGAGAAAGCATACCACTTATCCACACCACAGTAGGATGGCATTTTCGCTTTCCCTATAGCTTCCCACTCACCATTTCCATTCAGTCTCAGGACAGATTAAAGTATTAAGTTTTGTTAAGCTGTAATGTAATGTAAATACAAATTAGAAGTAAGGTCTTGCTCTCAAATATCTGTAAAAGCAATCCAGTAATTAGGAGAGTTCTTTTTCATGACATATCACAGAAAGTGACAAAATTATGTTGAAAGAACCAAGGTCAAAATCTGGATTTTTTTAGGGTTTTTTTTTTTTGGTCAATACTTGGATAAAAGTTCCAGTGCCCAATTTCAAGTGCAGGTATACTGGGTAAGGGGGTCATTTTCTTACAGTGGGTCATCTTATTGTCTCAAGTCTCCCTTTTCTCCTTACTTTCTTCAGGACTTCCCCACTTCGATACAGCCTTTTGGAGCTTTACTCTGCAAACCGTTCATTTAGTCAGAATGAACCCATACTCAAAGCTTCCTTTTTCCTTTTTCTCAGTGTTGCTCTAATACATGACTTCTAAGGTGAGAAAATACATTTTCTCAAGTATTTCAAGGAAGGGAAGGTTAGAAATGAAAATAGCACTTAGACAAGCATCATCTCATGGACAAATGTGTTTACAAAAGAGACAATGCGGGGTTTTTTTATCAAAAAATCCAAAATACCAGAATCAAAATAATTGTTAACTACACTTAAAAATATTGAAAGCAATTGTAAACAATGGGACAATATGAGAGAGACTGAAGTGGTACAAAAGAAGATATTTTCTTAAGCTATTGAATTAAGGTAGTGATAAAGGAGAGGAGGAAAAGATGCAGAACTACAAGACAGCAAAGAATTATTTTTTAATTTCAAGTTAACTCATTACCAAAATTCAGTAAAGATACCTAACCTGGATGAATGCTGAAAATAAACACAGAAGGAGTGCCATTGAGATGTAAAGCAGAGCAAGAGAAACAACGTTAAAGTAGGAATAACAGAACTAGTAAGGAAAGCAGAGCTAGAAGGAATTATATGAGTTCTTAAGTACAGTTTTCTGCTATACCAGGTGTAGGTACTTGCTACTGGCTCCTATGCTTTCAGAATTCACTTTCATTCTGTTTTTTTTCCTTGAAAATTTCTTTTACCTCTCATTTACATTTTCTGCTTGTCCCTACATTGAGATGCTTTTCTAGATGTCTCCTCACTTTCTTTGCATACAAACCCTAATTTATATATTTTTAACTCAAGGAAATTCCAAGTCCCCTATAGATTTGACTATCTAAATCCATATGTAGGCAACTTCATTACCTTCCTTGAAATTATTCTTTTTTTTTTTTTTTTAATTAAGATATCCAGGTACAGATACACTTCAGCTTTTCTTTCCATTAAATTCAATTTGAATCAGGTTGTGATTGCTTGATCCAAGACCAGCTCTTTAATTTTAATCTAAAAATTTAAACTAGCACTGTCTCTTAGTTCAGGAAGAGTTGGTGAAAGGTGTTCTGGATGTGTTTCACTGCATGTAGTTTTCTAGGCACTTCCTTTTGTCTCTGTTGGGAGTGGGCTAATGGGAATTCTGTTTGAGTGTGATAAAGTCATTCTTGTATCCCTATTAGTACCACTTAATCTAGTACAGCCTGGCTTTCCTCTACAATGGAAAAAACTAACTCATGCTGGCTGAACTTGTAAGAGTTTCCTTCTCTCTTACTGCAATAGAGGATTGCACACAACTCAAAACAGAAGAAACGTGTTTATAGCTGACTCCTAGCCCCAGACCAGGACTTCTTTTATTTTTTTTTTATGATTATGGATCAGATTCTTCTCCCTGGAAGCACCCTCTCCAGGGATGTGCAAAGACATATGCTTCATGTGGGAGGCTGAACCAGGAGGGTCACAGCTGTAGAAGCCAGCTAACAGAGACAAATAATTTCCTTGTCTGGACTCTACACCATTTACTATGCCTCCTCAATATGAGTATTTTTCTAGATGGTATTTTAACTTACACGTGACATTTTAGATGCTTTAAAAAACCTGCAAATGTATTATTTAATATGGAGCCTGTGAAAAGCTGTCGTTGGCTGGTAGGATTTGAGTCTTGTCCACAGTGTTGATCTATTCTGCCTGCAGAGGGAATTAAATTAATGTCAAAGTCTCCTGGCCAATACATATCTACATCCACAAAATGGAAAGCATCTTGATTCTTGCAATAGTGGCACTGAGCTGACTAAAATAATATCCTTTTCACTGCCATTATACTAACACAATATAATTGGGGAATTGCTAGTGTCCCTATATTTAATTTTAGTGCCTCTGCAAATGATCCTAATAGCCTAATGGCTAGATGCTGCTGTTGCTAATGCTGTTCAATTGACTAGGTTTCAAAGTGTATCAATGAGTCTTTTAAGTATCCACTAGAGCTGTAAGGTTTCAGATTACGGCTCTTAAACTATATGTGATCTCTAATGAAAAAAGGGGGAAAAAAGGAATTGATAAAGCAAGCTAAGGCAGCAAAGTCAGCAAAAATTGTGCAGGCGATCTAACTTCACTCTACAACCGGGTGAGCACAGAAATTACATTTGGTCACTAAATAATGCACCTGGGAAAGTAAGAAACAACGCAAATAATAATCCATTTTTTAATAATTAAATCTTAGCTAGGCCACAATGATGATTTTTTTTTCATAGACTATAAGTATAATCAGGGGATTTGTAAACAAAAAAAATTGCCTTGTAACTTTTTATGAAAATTAACGCATATCTAGTATTGATCCTGATTTGTGCATGTTAAAACAACTCTCCTTGGGTAAAATATTCTAAAAGTCAATAATATGCTGTAATCTCATGTGACACTAATAAAATAATACAAATGACAATTCATTTTTGTTTACTTGTCTCCTCTTTAATGGATTGATAAATTTTGTTAAAAAATAAAGAAAACTAGATCTTGGTGCATAGTAGGCATATTTCTAAAACAGTTCCAATTGATTTTTTGAGTCATTTTTGAAGAAACAATCAATCTTGAGAATTCTTTCCTGAAACATATTTTAATGGCTGTTGATGTATGTTGTGCATTTCACAAACACCCAAAATGCTGCGCTGAAGGTCTTAATACAGCAAACACTTTATGCTTGCCTCCCCCAAGCATTTGATTTCTCCAAACACACAAGCAGCTCCAGTGAGGCACAGCTGATTTCACAGATTTCAAGTTAAGCATATGTGTTTGCAGATTCTAGCATAGAAGAAGCTGAGATGTCACAGAAAACAATTCTGTCATAATCAGAGTTTATCTGTCTGCAATACCAGCTGTATTTATTTCAAATTACTCCAAATTAAAACGGCAGCTATTACCATTCCTCAAGAAGTTGTACTTTGCAGCTTCTCAGAAAGAGAATAGGAAATGGTGAAAGTGCTGTCACAATATTGCTAAGAACTCCATGTATTCACTGAGACAAAATGAGCAAACGTGAAACTATTCTTCTGCCAAAGACAATATTCCGTCTCCTCAGTTGTGGGAGAGTGAGAGAAAAATAAGCTAATTTACTCCACCTGTACAAACTGATAAAAGGAAGTATGGTTTCAAGGTGCTGCGATGCTTTTGAATTTTGTAGGTATGGGCAAATATTTTCACAGGAGCAATCTTAGTAGTCTCAGCTGATGTTTTGATGTTCACATAACAGAGCTAAGAGCTCACTGAATGGCAGAAAAATAAAGCCAGAATGGGGAAATGGCACCGACCTATCTTTTCAGAGTGGAGGTAGATTTGGAAGAGTATTCACTGGACCAGAATGCAAAGTGCTGTTGAGTCCAGTAGAAACATTCACAGATCCGATCCGTGGATAAACTTGCCACCCTTTTGCACTGACAACTCCAGACACTAAATTTCCTATGACTTTTTATCTGGGCTGTCCTTATTCCCCAGTTACAGAGATTTAGATGTGACTCAGCAGCACTAAAATGAAATCAGGATAAACAAAGCTAAACTATTTCCCCTTTTAAACAGAGCCTCCTGGAGTGTTTTTGTTTTGTTTTGTTTTTCTTTTTTAATTCTAAGAAGAATCCCTGCCTAATAGATTTTCTGGAGCAGAAAGGGTATTGTCAATGCCCAGTAATTTTTAATAAAAAGCAGGAATTGCTGCAAATAAACAAGAAATTCATTACGAAATCAGAGTGCTGCCATTTTTTTTAGTTTATTGCTTGTGAAGTAATCTAAGAAATTCTTTCTCATCAACTAAACCAAAGAAAAAATTTTTATATATAAACCATATCAATTTAACAAATTACATATCCTGAAAATTCCAGTTTAGACCAGTTAAATTTTCTGGCTAAACAAGTTTTCAGTGTTGCTACTCTGTTGTGTAAAAATCTACTCCAGAGACAGGTTAACCCTTATGCTTTCTGCTATCTGTAGGTATGCATTAGCTGAAATACCCTCCTACCTCTTCCTGATTCAATTTAAGGAAACAGATTACTTGAATTATGTTACTTATTAAGTCCTTTGCTTTGTTTTTGCCTTAAACAGCCTCGCTTCTAGTCTTAAGCTCCTAGAAATTCTATCTGGCCCGTCACCGTTCATTAAAACAAACACTGCCTATTTTATTATTTGCAGTCCTGCCATCTCTCTGCCGAAACAAAAGGGTAGATTGTCTGCTGCAGGAGACACCTGGAAGGTGCACAAAGTACAAAGGCCAGAATTCAAAGGAGTTCCCAGTGTATTCAACAAGCAATTACTTCTGCTTCTGATGGGAGACTGTCATCTTCAAACACGAGGCATTCTTCGGAAAGATTAGTCCAAATTACATTTTATTACATTGGCCTTCTTGGACGGCCTAAACTTCATCTCGTTCTTATTCTAATGGAATTCAATCAAGGGTACTAATATATTGTTTATGACATGTTTGGAGTTCTTGTGTTATCAGCATACATTCATGAGAGGAGCTTCAAACAGTATCAGATAACAGTGAGCTGGATGTTGGATGTTGTACAGCACAGGGGATTTTATCATCTTGTTGAACCAGTGGCAGTGATTAAATTAAACTGTCTGAACAAAGCTTTTGCATGTCAGGCTGTTGAATGGCAAAATGAAAGAGTGACACACTTCAAAGATCAAGGAGAGAGAGAGAGCTGAAAAATCATACTTACGTAACTTCTTATTTAATATACTGATTACCTGAACCATTGACTGCCTGAGCTTCTACTAAACAATAATCAGAACAAAATATTTTATGCACCCAAGCATCGGTAGACTACATGTGAATGCCAAGGTGCATACAAAGTTCTCATATAGTTATTCTCTCATCTCTGTGAGCACCACACTGAATCTTACCAGTTTGTCCCTGCCATATTTTCAAAAAATTTCCAGAAAATCTGATTTACACCAGTTTTTCCTATAGCTTACTTTTCATATTTGTGAGGTCCAAAGGCAAAATTCTCACATCTTCGCTAAAATGTGTAATACCAATATGCATAAATTCACAGACACCAGTAGAACTGTTTGTGGGAATAAAAAAATATTCATTAAAGTAAGGGCTAAAATATCCAGACCCTAAGCTCTTGAAATGTAATGTGGCAAATAAATTATATTCTCTTTTATTATCAATGAGGAAAAAAAAATAGAAAAAGTGCTAATGTGGAAAGACTGGTTGAAAGAGAAGAAAAAAAAAATTAAGGACCTACAATTGTTCCAGGCTCTCCAGTTTCTGAAAGTAATGACATTAGACAAATTTCATTTGTATATGTGAGAGCTTTTAATGTGTGCAGCTTGATTTACAGTATAGCATACAGATTGCTGATATTTTTGGTATGAGCTCAGACATCTTCCTTCTACCAAATCTTATGTAAACAAATCCTGCTACCATTTCATCTATGACACTGCAATCTCCATAAAAAATATCTTTCTTCTAAAAGCCCAAATAAGAGAATCTTGGATTTAAAATAAATAGGCTGAACCAAAAGGCAATTTCTGTTACAAGGTTTAGCTGAATCTTCACCGAGGATGGATTATTGGCTAGGTATTCATTTTTTAAAATATTCATTGCTAGTATAAGTCAAATTTTAAGAAACACCAGAATGATTTTCTTTCAATTCTCTGCAGAACCCAGAATAGGTCTTGACCTTGTCCACAGTGCTAACATAATAGGAATTATCATTTCTTATCAATAATAATTTCATCCAATTACTTTACTTTGCACATTTAAACATGCTTTAGTACACTTTCTGCATAAATAAATAATTTTCCTTTATTTATACAACAAGATTAATTTGTTTTCATGGGCAAAAATGAAAGCATTCTTATTTGTGTCAGAGCTGTGGGTTAAAAACCATCTTCTTCAAAACTTCCAGTGTTTTTATTTGATAGTAATATTCTTCCTTCTTGTAGACCCATAGTGCAATGACATCCATTAACATTCAAAACTAGAAAACACTTTCAAATTCAAATCCACTTGAGATGGTACAGTAACAGAAATGGAGCCTGAGGGAAAGAATTCTGAGAATAAAGAGAGGACCAACCCATTAGAATATTCCACTGTGTATATCAGTTTTTATAATTGGTGGTACATATATGCTTATATATCATTGCAGCTCTATGAATAAATCAAGATTTAATATTTATGGCAAACAGGCTAAATTTTAGATGTTTCATTGCAATGCAGTGTTTATGCAATAGTTCAAAGTCACCTAATTATCTGGTGTAGATTTAAATATATATATATATGTGTGTGTGCTTCTTTAAGAAAAAAACACAGTAACTTTCCAGAGATACTTGTTTACATTAGGCACTTGAGAAATTAAAACCTATGCTTTACTACATGTAGAATTCTTTTTTTATCTTTATATTTTTTCACCATTAAATAGCACTGTATATGAGAAAACCTAATAGCCAAATAACATGAAAATTTCTACTTGCTTTGCAAACATAATTGCTTAATTTTTTTGCAAAAAGCAAATATTACATATTAGCTACTTTTGAGGCATGGACAATCTAACTAAAATAATGAAAACATTTTAATAAATAGCAAGTCTATTTTATTATTTTCCAATATTTTGATTTATTTTTTCAAATAATTATACTTAAAGTGCCAATATATCTAAAATGCCTATAAAAATGCTGGCTTTAGTATCATGCAAGTTCCTAACTTTGCTGACACTAGCAGCATTATAGTAGAAGGAATCAAGGAAACTCTCGTGTTTAATTCCAGTTCTGCTACTAGAGAAGGCCAAAAAAAAATGGGTCTCATTATTCATGTGCATATTCATATAAGACAAGGAGAGTGTGACCCAGGTCGTACACCACGTTATTACACCCCTCTGTGTTGCAGGTCTTCCCAATCTATAGACTAGAATAAAAAATGCATAGTAGTACATACACAGGTAATGCATCTTTTATTGTGTCTAAGAATACATACATATACATATATATATATATATGTACACACAGTGCTTTGAGGCTTTGTTTTCTTACTTGCTTAATACAGGTGTGACTCCCTAGTAAGGCCAGTAAAAGCACTGAATGGCCATCAGATTATACCAATAGATTAGAATTTCTCTTGGTGTCTTTTAGTTACTATGTGATTTACTTAGACTTTTCAAATAAGACAACTTTCAGACATTCGTAGTGTAAGTTCCTCAGCACGTAGACATGTATTCATACAACCAGTTGCACTGCACTCAGCTAAAATACTATATGACTAATGGTCATTGTGTCTCCAAGAATGAAATTCATCTGATCGATAATAAAAGGCTGTGTCTAATTTAATCTAGATAATTAGCAAATTAATATAATTTGATTTATCCACAAAACAAGTCAGACTGTGCCCCAAAGTTGCATGTCTCCATCAACAAAAAACATACCTAAGGCAACCAGCTCAGCAGTAGACCCCATTATGGTAAACGTGAAGTGGGACAAGGTGAATCTTCAAGGTAACTATCTGCAAAGTCAGGTTATAACACGAGGGAAGCAGGTCTCCAGCACAAACTATTCAATGGGATTTCTACTGTAGCTAGTAAAGGAAAAATAAATACATTCCATACAGGATTGCAACCCAAAGCAGAAACAAGATGAGTGCTTTCATGGGCTATGTAGGTATGAAAGAGTACAGTAACACTCTGAGACATTTGTTCTTTGTCATAAATTTTTCTTAAATAGGTTCACTTCAAATAATTGTAGATCATTAATTATGTTCTCAGCAACAAAATTCATACTGTGCTCCTAGATCTAAAATAGAACAGTGTCGTGCTTTGGTGGTATTATCCCCATGGAAATGTGTCAGGAAAAATGACATTTAGTCTTCATTTCCTGTATTGCTAAAGACTTCCAAACCTTGGATAGAGTCCGGGGGGCTTGTGAATTTCTTTCCTTATCATACTATTCCCTAAAAAGTCATGCAGACACAGGCTTAAACTGTTCCATATTCCACAGTGAAAGACAAACCAGCAAAGAGTGGAGTCCTGTTTGTGCTGTAAAAGCCTCATTTAGAAAATAACTTTACAACATGACTTTCTGCAGCTAGAGGACACATTATTTCAACTAGAATGCTTGAGGAATGCACTCCCATTCTTAATACCTACGAACATATTAATTATTCTTAAACATGGCCGTTAGAAGCACTAGCACATCAATATAAAGCAAAGAAAAAGGCAGTTTATAGTGTGCAAAAAGAGCAAGGCAATATTTTACTGCCTAAACTCTATGCTTGCATTAATACTTGTGGTCAGAATCCATCATCATGCATTAATGCATGCCAGGTCGAATAGGAAGGAAGCACTGCTCTGACTGGCAGCCATAGCACGGATCAAAAGACCAGAGTGATATGCTAATTTGGTTTAAGATGAATAAGTATGTCAGCTGCAGCATTTTATGCAAAACAGAACTTGTGAAGTTTTGCAGTCAGGTAGACACCAGAAAGGAATTACAATAATCCACGTGGAGGTGACAGAAGTACTACATGGATTAACATTTCAGCTGTGGCCTGAGAAAATATTATCCCCAACCCAGCAGCAGCAGGTACATAAGTGAGTAAAAGGTGTAGTGAGGATGGCATGTAAATGATCACTGAACAACACAGAGTAAGGTGACTGTGATTATTGCTGGCAAGGGATACAGGGGAAAAACGTAAAGAATGTGCCTACAGACAACTCAAGGAATCCATTGAAGTACTTATATGTGTCTTTTATCTCCATCGTATGTGAAATACCTTTGTACCTTTATCTGAAGACCCTTACTCATCAGTGCATTTAAACTGGCAATTTGAGATACATCCAGAAGAGCTAAAAAACAGCAGCAGGTGCCTGGCAAGAGAGAGGACAACCCCTACTACTCACAGCACATGATTGCAAGAGGTGTTAGCTCCTGAAATGCTCCTGAGAAGAATTTTGTTTTTCATATATGCTTTAACACGGCGTTCTAATAACAGTTCTTACTTCTTTGCAGAAAGATTACCATCAGCTAAAGGAGATGCAGCAAAATCACTGATGTGCAACATGGCTGCCTACTTAGAAGGGGAAAGTCACAGTGAGAATGTGGTAAACCAGTGAACTTGGATTGAAATGGCTAAGAATAACCTTACAGAAGCAATTAAAATATTTGTTTAACATTCCACCTTAAACATCTGCACTCCAGAAAACACTTGTACAGGACTGGCAGCACTGGTTAGGCCTCCCACCTTCCAGTGAGAGAAACGGTACTCAGTGAATTATGCTGGACATGGTGTGAGTCTACTTTAAAACACAGAGATGTGTATATATATATACATATATATATGTAAAATGCATAATCTTTGTATTATATAATATATATATATAATACAAAGATTATGCATTTGATAAATATGGATATAATTTCTTTTTGCTTAGCTGGGATTGGTTGCACCTGGACAGATGTTTTATGGGGACATTCCCCATGAAGTTGGTTATCCTTAATCATATGAATGCAATCAGGTATTTTGAGAAATTGAGAAAGTTATTGCACATTCAATGTCAAGTAGTTCAGTCGTATTTAACCAGATGCTAAGTAAGTGTCAAGGCTTCACACTTTGAAGATGTACATTGCAAACTAAAGATTAAGCATGTACATGTACATTCACATGTACATAGCCAGGCATAATCCTTGTACCAAATAGCAAACAGACAAATAAGGCTTCAGAGTACAGGACCTAAACAGGTGAGCTAGATTCACAGCTTTACTAACATGTGAAAATAATTTTATAGGAAATGTGCAACCCAAAGCCATCAAAGTAGCATATATAGTTGTAATGGTATTCAATATACTCCTGCAAGGAGTTTTTTTTTTAATGAATTTACTACAATTAGTACTTTGATAAGCAAACAAGCGTAAGAGATGTGTGAGCTTCATTACACAGTATCATCATTTTTGTCACTGTCATTGTCAGTCCTCTGTCTTGCTACTCTTCTCTGGGTACTCTTCTTGAAATTGGCTTATGAAGTTTTTCAGAACTTTATTAAAAGATGCATTACATTAAAATAACTTTATCACTCCTCTTTTTCTTCTTGCTTTTGATAATGACACATTATAAATTTCCCTTTCTGTCTGACTCAGAGAAGCAAATAAAAGAATGTTTTCAGTCACATTTTTGTGGCTTGGAATGCTTGAAATATTGCTGGGCTGTGTAGGAGCTCCTTGAGCTTATCACTCTCCAAAGGGTGACTCCTACTTTCAAAAAACATTTTGGACACTCGACGAACGTCATAGTCTTGGCCACCCCTTAAGCCACCTGGTTCTTGTGAGGTTTGTAGTCTGAGCATATGTTTAGCTTGTTCGTAAGCAAACCTTTGGACTATCACAAAGCCTGTAAAAAAATATTTAGCTTGGGCTAGATTTCGGCTGGGCTACTGTAAGGGAAAAATAAACAAATAACAACTAAGTATACCTTTCAAGGCCTATTTGTATGTAGTCTCCTCCAGACAAAAGAATCAACAAGACACTTGCAACAGTGCCATCTGGTGACTCCCACACAGTCAGCCCTAACAACAGGATGCATTTGCAACAGCTACAAATTTATAGCAAAAAAACCACCCACAATAATCAGGAATGCCTTAATTTTCATTTCAACCAGTAAAAGCAAATGAATTTCCATACTTGGACACTGTCTGTGGTCAGAGAAGTGTGTTGTCTACTTTCTATATTTACAAAGAGCAGCTAAAATAGTAAGGCATACAAAATTGTATTAAACAGAAATATTAAAATAATACATCGTATATTAATGTACATGTTTGAAGCTACAAAGGAGCTATGTATTCACAGTTAAGGAAAACAGTGGGATTAAGGAAAAAAGTAAAACATCTTGGGTGTAGTGCTCTGTATTTAAAACTCTGGAGAGATTAAAAAATTCTTGAATTAGCACTTACATTGTACCATTCTTTTGAAAGGGAAACTGTGATGACCCAGGTAACTTAAAACCAGTAAGCATCACCAAAAAAAACCCAGGGAAAATTAATGGAAAAGCTAATAAGCTGATGTGGGATTCAATTAATACAAAATTGAAGGAATGAATGTAATTAATGATGGTCAACATGGTTTTGTAGAAAATAGGTCTTGTTAAATAAATCTTACTTCATTATTTGATGGGATTATTAATTTGGTTTAAAATCAAGTCACCACTCTATCTGTAATTGCATGCTTTTGGACTTTCATGGGAGTTCTGACTGAGAAAACATGACAGCCTTTTATTTTTTTAATGGCTTACACAGTCTTAATAAAAAATAGGCTTCGGAAATGGATAAACCTTCCAAAAATCAGTATAAAAAAACAAAGACAATCTTTAGACTTGATTTTAATAAGGAAAGGGCAAATACACAAACACACATTGTGCCTATATTACATAACACAAGATCACACACAAGCAGGAGCAACCATCATGATTTTTCCAGGATGCTACAAGGTTCTGTAGCTGAGCTGATGCTTTGTCATGGATAGCCTGGAACTAAATGAAAAAAAATTTTCTGATATGGTTTGTAGTTTACAAAAAAGCTGGCAGAGTGGTAAAGAGAAAGCAGACAGAGGGTTTTGAACTGTTCAGTAAGACGGATGAACTCAAATGAAAGCCATTTTAATGCAAAAATATGAAAAGCTAAGGAACTGGCAACAAGTTGGGCCATCCTGGAACAGTGGAGGACCAACTTCTGTGAAACAGTAACTCAGAAAGGACTTAAGGGATTGCAGATGAAGCATTAAGCAAAGGGAATTGCGAGTGTGATACTGGAGCCAATCAGATCGATCTTATCTCCACACAGCACAAGTGAGATTGCAACCTGTGGGGTTTTCCCCTTCCCTTCAGTCTGATAGCAAAGAAGACCAGAATGAGTACTGGAGAGAAAAAGAAAAATGTTTACAGAAAGAAAAAATCCTTTCAGCTTATCAAAAGGAAGATAGAGTGGCGACTTGATTATAATAGCTCCCTCAGGAGAAAATCCCACACACTAGAGGGTTCTTTAGTTAAGAAGGAAAAAGCATAACAAGCAGCTGTGTACTGAGCTTGAGCCAGATAAATTAAAACAAGAAATAAGGCACACATAGTTTAACAGTGGTTTGAGATAACTATAGAACAAACCAACAAAGGAATCAGTGGATACACTATCTCTATTAATGTCTTCAACTAAAGAATAAATGTCTTGTTGGATATGCTTTATCTAAACACAAGTTATTGAACTCAATAGAGAGGTTGTTGGGTGAAATTCAAAGGCTTGTGAAATACAGGAAGTCAGAGTAGGTGATCTAATGGGAATATTTGCAAAGACTAATCTTAGCCTCAGGATACTAGTCTCCTTGGGTTACCTTTTCAGTCAATAGAGACTTTCCTTTAGAGAGCAATTCAGAATAACTTTAGTGCTCTCTTTGCCCCTCTCCACTGAGAGCACGCCTCTCTCCACAGACTGCAGAGAAACGCAGAGGTTAAAGGATAGTTGAAATAATCTGGGTTTTATTTTTCTTTTTCCACACAAATACCACCACCATAAAGTACAAAATTGCAATTTTATTAAATATTTGGGAAAGGGCTTAGTGGGTGTGGGGAGTATGGGGACAGCTCTCTTTTCACTCATTAACCCTTGATAACCTAATCTGATGATACCAGGAGCTGCACCTTGTCCCTGAAAGATTATCATCTATGGAGAGAGGCTGAAGATTAATATGGCACTTCTATCCTACCCCCTTAAATATCCTACTTTAGGAAATCTCCATCCTACCTCCATTTCCCTCTCATTTTGGAGAACAAAGAGAAGAAAGAGAAGAAAGAGATTCAGACACATATTTGGTGGACAGAAATGAGCTCCTCACCAGAGGGCAGGTGGGAGTATTCATCCTGCCTCTACCTTTTATTTTTACTGCTGGAAATGATGGGAGTTGTCTTAATTTTAATGTAATCTACCACATCTAATAAATTTAACTATTTATTTAGTATTTGTTTTAAACTGTGATGCTGCTATGGTATTGGTACATCCATTGGTACATCGCCAGCAGGGAAGTTATATCTTCCTACACTACTTAGTCTATGTGGCACCCTTACCTTGTGTATGCCTTCTTGTCTTAAAAACTGCAGATTGCTGAGTAACTGCCAGAAAGTACTTAAACACAAAAGAGGAAAAACTGAAGTGGCTACTAACTACAGCAGGTGACAGAATTTCCTTCAGTGCCGTTTCTAAGACAGTTTGTGTAAATTCTATTACTCTGAATGAAAGGGGAAAGATGCTTCTCCCCATTTGCCATGCTGAAAATTCTCTCTTCTGTGGCCATTTTACCACTGGTATATCCCTTCTTAGTAAAATTTAAATACAAAAAATACAAAAGGTTAAGTTCTTAACCTCAATTCTCTCTTTTGTGAGCCAAAGTCATGAGATCAATAGCACACTTTTTTATTCTCCATTCTACTTTTAAAATGTTTTTAAAATAAATCAAAAGGTTAAATTGCACCAGTCCTTCATTAAACTGGAAATTGATCCTAAACTACTATTTATTAGAATCCATACAAAACTAATAGAGGGATATTTTACAGTGTTGCAGCAGTAGTTGCAAATGTTTGCCTGCCATCTAGTGGAATATGCAGCAGTTTCCAGCAATACTTGTATTTATTCTCCTACTTTGTGTTTTACAAATATTGGAAGGGCTTAAAAAAATTACTGACATAAACATGAAAAACATATATGATAACAGTACCCACTTAATAAAATTGTTAAACAACAAACTTCAATTGTTGCACAGACAAAACAGTCATTTTTGTGGATATCAAGGTATGTAATACCATTTAGGTTCTGTCTGCTGATAATCCCAGAAGTTGGCACAGATAAAGCCGAGTAAGTCGAAAATAGGGCAAAGTGATGAGATTTTTTCCTTAGAGATTCTTTTCTAAAATAATAAACAGATACCAAATGTGACTTGGACACACCACAGGACATTAATAGCAAAACACAAATTAAAGATGTGTTTTAGAAGAATGAAGGATATCTCCGATACTTATGTGATCTCTCTACACACAACGCTGCCATATATATGCCAATGCATTGGATACCTACACTGCACACTATAACATTCTAGAAGTATTTTAGGGATACCTAAATAAAGAGGTTTGTGCACCAGGACACTAAGGAGATTTGAGCATGCAGGATACTGCACAACTCCACTTTCTCTGATAGTTGTGCACATATGACAACCCATCAGAATAATTCTATCAAAATCATTTCCAGCAGAAAAATCAGTCTCCAAGAAAACTATTATTGAATAGTGCCTGATTATCTTGAAATATTGTAGAAACGACTGCTGAGAAATTGGAAAACATTGAAGCCTGACCCCCTCTAATGAGAGAATTAAAATTGAGGGAAGAGAAGAAAATAATGAATTGTGGCAGATGTAGTTGGCAGAAAACCCAACTCACAGAAGATAAATGGAAGCACAAGACATAGAACAACACTACACTGAATTAAATCATTGGAATTTTAGTAAAATAGTCTTCCTTTTTATTTTAATTATTGGGTTTTTTAATATTTAGATGAAGGAAAGCAATCTGTTATAACTGGAGTATCCTCCCATGTGAAAACTATAGGATTTTCCCCCAAAAAAATCATGTCTTTATTTCCTCCACCTGGTCACAGTTAAGATGAACAAAATTCATATTGCCCGTTGATTCATTCTTTTGCTATTTTCACTAACTTTGGTAAAACTTCACAGGGTCAATGATGAGTTTGGCCCAACATGTCTAAAAATGGAACAGCTGCTGTGAAGTCATCTAATGAGAGCAGACAGCCACTAATGGACAAAGACTAGCAGCTTTATTACTGATATCATGCTTACCAGTGAAATGCATAGCCTGAAACACCAGGCTAAAAGTGCAGGCCAGATTATCAGTCTGTGCATGCACCAGAGTTATTTTTTTGCCTTCAATGAGAACAATCATCACAGTACATAGGAATAAACAGCTGTGCATGGACATTGAGTTCTATGCCTGCAACAGGTTTTACCTGAAGTGAAGCTAAACAAAACATTCCTTTTTGAATTAGAAAAACACTTGCTCTGGAAAGAGCCTGAGTTTTTCTTCAGTCTCTATCTCTGTATATACAGTATCTTACACAATTCAAAGTGTATCCTGAATTCTGCCTAAGAGAATAGCAAGCCTCATCTTTACATGTCCTAGGAAATGATTGTCCAGATGTCTTTGTATCTTTACTTCAAAATGTGCAAGACCAGTGTACGATTCTTCTTTAAATCCCTCACTGAATCCTATATATGCTAGAGCACTGTATTTGCAAATTATTATTTTTCCTTAACACTGATGCAGCATTTATGTACTGTAAAGTCTCAGTCTTTATATGCATATTATTTTAACATCCTGGGATTTTCACAGATGTGAATCATAAATAATAAATAACTACCTGCTTACTATAATAACTTATAAATAACTTACTATAGGCTTTGAATTCAACCCAAGTTCGCTGGTCAGAGGAATGAGACTATTTCTCTATCCTTGATTAGCTGTTCCCTCACAAAATTATAATTAATCCTGTTCACAACCATATGCCCCTATAAACTGGCTTGGGAACAAAACCAGGGTGTGTACCACACAACTTTCCAAGAATGCAAGATGAAATGCCATGAGGAGCTTTTCTGGTATCCCAGGAAAGCGGGACAGAGTGAAAGCTGATAACTCAGCTTCTTCAACTCACATCCTCACAAGCTGCAATAGGCAGCAATGCAAGGAGGGGTTGGCAGCCTTATTGCCTTACCTGTGCCAGCTTCAAGGCCAAATGCCAAAGCAAGGTGACCACCTAAGTCTCTCTTTCCTCTATCTCCTGTCCATTAAATAGGAAAATAACTGTTGGTACCATCAAACACACTAAATTTGGATCTGGTGTACAAATAAAATAATCTTTAATAAATTCAAGCTGGGATGTTCCTCAGCCTCTTCACCCTCCAGAAGCCTCCTTCCGTACTAAGGGGTCCTCCCGGCTGCTTCCTTGGGTAACCACAGTACAGCCTGGCATTATCTTCTTCACTCCTTCATCTTCCATCTCCTTCAATGAAAGTTAAATTTGAGCATTAAACTCCCACTCACTTACATAATGACACCACTGAGCTCTTTTAGAGATCCATTTTCATGAGCTGGTCTCTTCTTCCATGTAAAAATTGGAGGTGAGAAAATAAGAATGTTTATAAAGTGATAATAAAAGTGCCTAGACTCAATATATTCCAGATTTCCCATGCAGATAATTAATAGTTGTGGTGTTTGGGTTTTTTTGAGCAGGTAACATTTAAATATCTTGGAAACCAGGCTTCCATTTATCTTACTGACAGAAACATCACTGATAGCCATCCTAAATATTCCTAATTTTCTTCACATTCCTTTTACTTAGAGCTGTTTTACACTGCCCTTCAGAGACTCTCTAGTCGGAAGGAATTGCTACAGCCAGCCTCTCTGACACCCTGTGGAGAGGTATTGTAGACTTCACCCCAGAAACTGGATTAAAATATGTCTTTTAGAAGTACTTTAAATTTCATTTTAACAAATTAAGCAGTAATCAGTTGTCATTTCCCTAATATGCTTTGTCAAAGTTTATTTACTTTCACTCATGGGAAGTTGTGCCTTATTTTTAAGGTTTGATTTCTCCAATATCACCTATCGTATCTGGTTTCCTCTGTCAGGTTAAAAAGATACACCCACAAGACTTCCTTTAGGTTCAAGGGCATAACTAGGGTCATTACATCTCTTCTCAACTTCTCTTTGAGAACCTGCACACCCCCTGAGCGCTTTGAGACCTCTTCAGGCTTGCTCTCCCATACCAGAAAAGTTTTATAGCCTCATTTAAATGATCCTTGTGCTTTCTTGAAGTATAAACAGTTGGTATGGAAGCAGCATATAGACAACACTACAGATTTACTTCACTATTTCTACTTGATGAAGCTATTTTCTGTAAATAACAGGAACCCTTTCTACAAATTCACAAAAACCTCACAGTAAAGTATCTGTTCCTGATGCTTCAAAAATCCTTCCCAAATTACAATTTTTCAAATCCTGAGATTGTGGTTTTACCACTTTTTAAAGTTTTGGGTTTTTTTTCAAATCACACTGCCAAGCTAACAAGACACCGAAACAGGGAACAACACAGTACCTTTGAGCATTTACTGAATGATGCCAATGGTGCTTTAACTGAAAACTGTCTGCATAAATTGAAGCGTACAGCAACACAGAATCATTAAGGTTGGAAAAGACCTTGAAGATCATGAAGTCCAATCATCAACCCAGCACCACCACCACATTAATCAGTAAAAGATGTCCTGAAGCGCCATATCCACACATTTTGTGAAAGCTTCCAGGGATGGTGACCCTACCACTTCCCTGGGAAGCCCGTTTCAATGTTTTACAATCCTTTCTGTGAAGAAATTTATCCTAATATCTAATCTAAACTGCTCCTGGCACAACTTGTAGCCATTTCTTCTCATTCTGTCTCTTGTTACCTGACTTTTTAAATCTTTCAGTCTGCTGATAAAATCCCTAATTTATCAGCTGGATTTTTGTTACCGGTGTGAGGTGACTGGTATGCAACTCCCTACCCTTGCCCTCACTATTTTAATGGTTGAAATTACTTTGACATACCTTTCATTCTTTGAAATTCTGTTTTCAAACTTTAATTAAACAGTAATATTTGTGACTCACTGTTGAATCTTCAAAGTAAAGTAACCTGCCAAAGTCCCTAGCTCAGACCACACACAGTAATGTAAAGCCCCTCTAAAGCAGGTTGCCTACAGCCACATTACGTCACGGATCACTGCTGAGTCTTAGATTATTGTCATTTTTTGTGCCTTTTAATTTAAGGTATATTCAAATAATAATAACTGCTGTGTTTCTATAGCATGAAACTGAGCATGTAAAAGCAGATGGGATGTTTGAAGGGGGAAAGTGTCGGGGAAGAACAGAAGGCTCTGGGGTACGCAGCCTGCTGGGAGCAGTCCCTGGAATAAAGTGTGCTTGCAACAGCACACGACTCAAAATCAGAAGGAACGAGCTCATTGAATCAAAAAGCAAATCTAGGATTGAACCAGTATTTGCTCACCTAAAGAGCAGCAGGTGGGAAAGAACACTGGAGGGTCCTGATAGTTATCAAGCACGCCCTGCTCTCTGCAGGATTCACAACTGTGCTTAAACTCACAGTGAGAGTTGCTGTATGTGACACTGAAGACAAGTGGTGTAAAAATGATGCATTTTATTCACATTCACTAAAAAGGAATGAAAATAAATTATCAGCTCCTGCCCTATGTCACCAGTGGTCTTTTGCATTCTTTGATACATTGTGTGCTGCATGACTTAATTATAATTAACCTCAAAAAAAGGGATAAAACAACAAAATTTCCCAATGATAAAATTAGTGATGGTACCAAGACTACTAGCAAACTCTGATGAACTGCAGAAACACATGGAATATTGATTAGGAAAAAGTGACAGATGCAATTCAGCACAAAGAAATAAATAATACACATGGAGATAAACAACCACAGTTGCCACATATGAAAAAATAACCACTGAGCTTATCACTTTACCAAAGAGTAAGATCCTGCAGTTACCATAGATAATGCCATGAAAACAGCTCAACATTCACATCAAATTTAAAAAGCAGGTAAAATATTAGGACATACTAGAAAAGGAGTAAAGAACAAGAGAATAATCAAGCAGGTCTAGCGCTTAACTGCATGGCTACTGTTGTGCGCAGTTTTGGTTCCCTTCTCAGAAAATAACATATCAGACCCAGAAAAGTTTCAAAGGACAGTAAATATAGAAGATATTACATGCTCTTGGTCACTCAAATGCTAATGCATTTCAGTTTAGAAAAGGAAATTTAAAGATGACTTAACATATCTGCAGAACATGGCATAAAAGTTTACTGTGCAAGAGACATTAAATTAAACTGGTGAAAATCAGGCTCAAAATGAACAAGAAGTGGCAATTCTTTATGCAACAGCCATCAATTGATAAAGGCTGCTGTTATTTAGGAAGCATATATAGTCCAAAGGAAACTAGACAAGAACTGGAAAAAGTAGCATTGAAAATTACTAAATAGACAAACCATATGATGTTCAGGAAAGCCTGGAATAGAAGACATTTAGAAGCCAGAACACAGAAGAAAAGCAACCAAATGTGCTTGCATTGTTCTTATCCTTCCTCAGGCAGCTGCCTTTGACTACAAAAGAAGCTATTGTGTTAGAAAAAACAACTTTGGTCAGGACCTGAATAGATATTCCTATGTTTATCTTCTCAGGAGTTCCAAGAGCACGTAAGTAAGGAGCACAGAGGAAAAGCACATGCTGTTTGCTTGGCTTCATGGTTAAATGTGGTAGAAGGTGATGTGTGTTATAAATGCAGCCAAGACTTCTCAGTCACCAGTGCCAAGTCTGAGCACTCATGTTCATGTAGTGGGGATGCTATTAAAGTGATAGGACTTACCTTGCAGGACAAGTACTTATAGTACGAAACTTCCTACTAGAGGGATTTTCTTCTTCATTTTTCACCAGGAAGAAGAAAAAAAATACTTATTGTATTTGTTATGGATGGTACCCCAAACCAAAAGCAGTGGAGAGTTCTCTTACGCCACCTTTAAGAAACAGCATGTTCTCCCTTTAGTACATAAATGTTACCATTTAGTTCCATGTAATAAAGAGAAATAATGCATTTACAGACATCAAATTGAGGTTTTGAATGTCAAAGATATGCACTTCTTCTATAATTCCGAAGGACAAATGGTCTACCAGAAAATGTCTAAATACATAAAAGCTGTAAGCTTACCGATGCTAAAATGGTAGATACAATTTACTGGACAGTTCAAGATAATATAAATTATAAAAAATATATAAATTATGTATAAATTCTCTTATTGCAGTCGCAAGCCGGTTTTAAGCATTTCAAGGACATTCAACCCAAACCAAAATTGAGCTAGCAAGTCAGAAAAAACCCTGTAAATACATAAATGCAAAGTAATCAATAGAGTGACATTCAAGGGAAGTCATCAGACTTCCTGTATTACCCAAAGATCTGGCAATGGAGGAAAAGGAAATGCACCAGCAGAAACATGCATTCTAATACAATTTCAGGATTATTTTGGGTACATTTGCTATAGTTACAGTAAACTTTCAGAGTTTAAGTTACACAAGGGAAATCTTGCAGATTAGATGTGACTCCTGAGACCAGCAAGAATGCTCCCCCAGTCTTTTCTCATTTTTGACATGTAGTACTGAGTCAAGAAAAAATTACGAAAGAGAGCTGATTGCTCATTTGTGCTAATCTGACCTGGAGTTTTCATGGTATTTTACAGAATTTTCAGATTTCCTAAGATAAAATTCATTGTTGATATCTTTTCATACAGTCAATATTCAAGTTATGAACATTTAAAGTCCTTTGTGAATTGATGCTGTGATGTGATGCCACTTAAAAATTCCCCAGTTTGGTTATTTACAGCATCTTCCTGGAATGACTTTTTGGCCAGGCTAACTGGAAATAAAAGTAAACGATTCAGTGCAATATAAATATTTTTCTATTTTCTTTGCCAGCAATATGAAGTATTTAGCTTCCTTCACTGCTTTGTGTAGAGCTATGACCCAGAGTGTATATGATGTAAACTCTTAAAGTAAAAAGAACTTTTTATCTCTGCACAAATATAACTTTAGGCTTAACTAAGATTCCAGGTTAATTTCAAAATCTGCTGTACCCTATTAACCCTGCAGGTTGCTTTAGATCCCATTAGCAGTACATTTTGAAGCCAGCATAACTAAAAAATCAAAAAACCTTTAAAAAAACCCAAAACCTTAAACAGCAGCAGATGAAGAATACACAAGAAAACATTTTCTTATGGAGCAGAATTCCTAGATGCAAGGATACTTACTAGAAATTAACACTTGTTTTGTCATCAGTGAAGGTTACTAGTGCTAAATGAGAAGACATTCCTATACCAAGCAGCTGTTTAAGACTTACTGATACCTATCAAACAAATCAGATGCTCCTCATGTATGCACTGACCATTGTATTGCAGTAACAATACAGCCTTAATATTTTTAGATCCTGCAGTCTGGACAGGTGTAACAAATGCAGCATCCTCTCTCCATGAAAACATTCATGTCATCTAGAATTTAAATTTACATACATACCTACATGGATAGCTGAAGAACTTTTGTTGCCTAAGTGAAACACTTTTCCCATCAATTTGAATCAAAATCAAAAGGACAATTCATTATCCACATTATTAAAGAAATGCTTTATTTATTACTTTCAGCTTGAGACTTAAGTTACTGCCCTTACTCTAAAATAAAGTTAGTACAGGCTTCACTCCTATCTGGACTAAAAAGCAAGACTAAAATTGTACATGTAGTTTTTCATTAAAGCAAGAGATAAAACCCAGGATATACTAGCACTTCTAAAGGATGCATTAATAAAGTTACACTCATTATAATGAGATTCATTGGTACACATTATTAAATTCAATAAATGTACAATATCTGGCATGATTTTAGAAGTACTAGATGCCAAAGAAGAGCAATCGCACAATATTCACAAACAGTTCACAAAAATACCAAGAATAATATTACTGGTGAACTTATCTTATTAAAAACTTTTCAAAGCTATTATATACACCATTCTTTTGAAAAATATTACAGTAATACTCTGAAACCCTCACGTACACTTATTTCTTTTTTCTTAATAGTGGCAATCTTCAGAGCTCCTGTTAACTTTAAGAAGTTAAAGTTTAAGGCATCCTTCTCATGAAGAGATCTTCTCCCATGTCAGCCTGTCATATTTTCAGCAGCCTAGAAATAGAAAAAAAATTATTCCAAGTCATCAAAAGAGACATCACGTAGATTAAATTAATCTTTTCTTGTAATTTTTTTAATTTACCTAGAGAACTTAAAGGTCTAAAAAAAAGCTACTTAGTAAGTTTTTTCTAATGAACACTACTATTTTCTAAAAAAATAATGCTGTCAGCTGCCATTACTCTTCACTAAAACAGCCACTGCTGTTTGCTTGTGTTATATCCTATATCTGAGCAGCTTTAAGCTTGTACATTTTACCCTAATACTTTCAAGAAAAGCTCAAATGTATAAATATAGTTACCTTTGAAGTTTACTTTATATAATTTATAGTAATTATTACCCCATCTATACAGATAAGTTATTGACACAAAACTCAGAAGAATGACACTAATCATAACCGCATAAATCACAATACCAATTATTTGATTAATATTGATATTAATATTTGATTTTATATTTTTATTACTTAATAACTCAATCCAGTCAACAAGGCACAGCTGTTGATGACTGATATTGGTAGGTTTTAAACCAGTTATAAGACAAACACGCAAAGGAGAACAGCAGGAACAGTAAACCAGTGACAGCAATGGAAGAAGTAAAACAGCCCTCAGTTACTTATACACACAGTTAAATGCATATGCAAGCATATGTTTAAGCACAGACACAAATACGAAATATGCATGAATATAGAAAAATGTTAAGTTAAAAATAAAGCATGCAGTCTTTCACAGTAGAAGCAAGACATAGGTTTCCCCTCCACCTCCCAAAAAAACCCAAAACATAAAAATCATGACTGTGATGTTTAGGTAAACAATAAAGAATGAAAATTCCTTAAAAGGCAAGTGAGATTTCTTTTTTTAGGGTAACCATGGTTACCCTAAAAGCCCTACATATATACACATCACGAAACCTCCTCTTGTTAGTCTTTGGAAAGGTTCAAAGCACAGGTCAAGGGGGTAAAAGCAATATGTTAAGATTACATTAACAAGTTGCATTTACCTGTTTACTGCTGCATACTGTTAGATCTGAGGTTGTAGAAATGAGTTGATATTGGTTAAAGGAGAAATCTATTTGTGATATTATGCAGGTCGGGGAAAAATGGTGACCATAATAAAAAATTTTGAGTTTTAGTTGCGGTTTTTTTCCTTCAGAAGAGATAGTCTAATTATTTTATTTCTACAAAACCTTATTTGTACCATTTCCTGCTTCATGTGGAATTCAGTTGTATTCACTGCCTCCTCTATTGAACAATTAATTTTCTTGATTTCAAAATGAGTCACATCAAAGTACATTTTACAAATTGAAGCAAAGCAAGTTGCATGCACATCTGACTTATAAGAAGAAATCTATAAGCTTTTTAAACTAGAGCATTACCTTTAAAGCTTCTGTAGCCTTACGCAGTTCTTTAATAACAGATGATAATGCTTCTGGATTTATCCCTTGTTCACAAAGCCGCACACAAATAGATAATGTCTCCATATCCAAGCCAGTGTTTAATATTCTTGAAATTTCAAACAGAACTGCAACAGAAAAAAAATGAAAGCACTTTAATACCTACAGACTATGAAATTTCAATGATCAAAACTTTTCTTCATCAAGACTTAATTTCTAACAGTACTTCTACAGAGTGAACACGGCAGATGTCCATTGCTGTTTGAACTTAAACAACATTTATGTTCAGTTCTCCAGCATAAGCCAAAAGCTACAGCTTTTAACAGAAACACCATGCTTTCCTGGTTCAAGAAATTTAATACTGGATAATGGGTTTTGAAAAACTACAAAAAATAAGCGAAGACTTCAACAATTAACATGCCTGCCAATTAGGTAAAAGGTAGGCTATGGGAACCCTCTGCGCTTTTGGACTCCAGATACTGATTAAGTCCTTTCTAATCTCTAGGCGTTGAAACAGTGTCTTTGGCAGAGAGATGTAGCAGATCTCCACAACAATTCTGACCTCTTAACAGCTTTGCAAACAGCAACTGCTAAATGTCTATATCTATCCTAAATAAAATATACACATAGTTACAGGAAGCCTGGGCTTTTAAATCTGAAGATTAGTGCACTTTCTATACCTGTTCTCAAAAGCCTTACTTTGTCTTTATATCTGCCTATTGTCCCTCCTGTCTAAATCATTCCCGCAGAAGTGGAAAGAGGGAAGTTGTCAAATACAGTTACCAGAACTTAGTTTCTCTGTCCTTCCCAAAGAAGTCTCTCTCTATCTGCACAAAATGGTTTTACCGTCTTGCAGCATCAGAGGGGCCATAATGATCCTGCTAGTCCTGCCTTGCCTACGGCAGCAGGTTAGAGCATGGAGATCAGTGGCTGAAATGCTAATTTTTACACCAGCTCAACTCATAAGGGTCTGTACTATGAGACCCTTTTGCAACAGCAGCCGTAACTTCAAAAGAAGTGAAGATGCTGAGGAAAAAACAAATGCAAACCATTAACCCTTGAACATTCCCCTTAGCCCCTATTCCCTCATTAGGGCATTTTCAGAGAAAGTCTTCACATTTAACAAACCTCAGTGGATTTCCTAGCTGCTTTCCACTCTGTATATAAGCTTTTGGTATAGACATTTTGTGGAATTCCAGAGTTTCACACTATGGTGAGAAATAGCCCCAAAGCGTGGCAACTTTGATTCCTCATAGTCAGGCCGGAAGTCAGCATCCGTACTTTACTCATCTGCCCACATTTCTCATGACTTATCCTTCTCCAAAGTATTTCCCAGTACTCCCAGTGCCCCTTCTCTCACACTCCCCATCCCACAACAGTAGCTGGGTTTTCGTTTTGTTTTGTTTTTTTGTTCATATCAGAAACTATCCTAGCTCTGTAACACCGACTACTGCGCTCAGAGCTTTTTCACTATATCGCAGTTTGGGTTGGGTTTTTTTCTCAGTTTACGTTGTTTTTCTGCGGTGCGCGACGCACAAGGAGAAGCTCAGTGGGCTCAGAGCGGCTCCGGCGCTGCCGGGGGCACCCCACAGGGCCAGGCCTTCCCTCTCATTCCCGCGCTGCCACCCCGCCCCACGGCCAGCATGCACTCAGCCAGGCCACATCACCTGCAGCAACCGCTACAAATAACGGCAAACAGCAAATATACATATACACATTTATAAACACACAACCCGCCCCACCCAGTATTCTATGCTAAATACTTAGTGAAATTAACAAAAAAAAAAGGAAAAACAAGAAAAGCCACGCGAGGTCCAAAGACAGTCGCTCTGCGGGGGTGTTTGAACCGTTCCACGGAGTGACACGAAGTAAAAAAAAAAAACCCTGCTACGCGCTACATCTTTCGGCAGCCGCAACCCGCACCCCTCTTCCCAACAGAGCCGGTTCCCTGGTTCACGGCCCACGGCGGGGCTAGGCTCTCCCTTGCGGCCTGCGCGCCCCTGCCCCGCGGCCGTCACTCACCGTCCATGGTCTCCCTGACGGCGTTCAGGCTGGCGGCGTTGCTCGCCATGGCGACCCGGCGGCGCCCGGAACCGGAACGCCCCGCGCTCGCCCGGCCCCGCCCCTCCGCCTCCACGTGACTCCCCGGCGCAGCGGGAGTGAGGCGGGGGCGGGCTTTCTTTGAATTCGTGCTGCGGTGCCCCTGGCGATTGGTCCGTTCGAGAGAGGGGCAGCCCTTCCATTGGCCCTGTGGAGCACATCGCGCGTCGTGATTGGTCAGAGTCCCCAGAGGGGCGGGGCTGATTAAAGAGCCGCCCGGCGCGGCGGAAGGCGGGAGCGGCGCGGCGGTGGCGGCCCGGTAACGGCAGCAGGTGGCTGTGTCCGTACCCCCGGCATTCCCAGCTCACCCGGCATTCCCGGCCTCTCCAGTATCCCCGGCATCGCCTCCTCGGCGGCGGACGCTTGGGAGAGCGGCGAGTGGCTCGGCGCGGTGGCACCGTCCCGGGGACAAGTGTGAGAAGGGGCTGAGCGGGGGCGCTTTCCCCGGGGCTCCCGTCCCGTTTGCGGCCGGAGGCGCGGGAGCCGCCGGGGCCCGGGAGGAGCGGCGCCGCCGCCGGAGCCCCGCGAGGGCTGGGGCTGCCCCCGGCCCGTTGAGGCGGAGGGCGGGCGGTTTTAGCGCCCGGGCGGAGCGGGAGCTGCCCGGGGCGTTATTGCTGCCCTGGCCGCTCGGGCAGCACCGCGCGTCCCCGGGAACGTCCCTGGCTCGTCCCGAGTGCCGGCTGGACTGCCGTTTGGCGTCTTCTGGTGCTTAGCTGGGGTTTTTGTTGATTGTTCGTTGGATTTGTCTTTCGTTTGCTTGTTGTTTTGCCCTTGTTTTGGTGTTTGTTTATGGTTTTTTAGCCCCCCTCTTCATGTTCTTTCTTATCTTGTTTTCGTTATTTCTCTTTATTTGTAATTGTTTGTACCAGCCCCATTTATCAACTTTACATCAGTAGGTCTAAGCCACAGCTAACTTCGTTTTTGTTAGTTTTTGGAATGTTGCTGGTGCCTTAAAATGATTAATCCCAAATTAGGGTGGCCCTGAAATGTCAAAAGCGTGATTTCATAGTTTTCCTTAATATTGCTCTCCCTCTCTCCTTTTCAGGTATAGTTTAGTGTTATGGGTGATAGAGAAGAAGCTAAAATGCAGATAACACCAGAAACTCCAGGACGAGTCCCAATCCTGAATCCTTTTGAGAGTCCCAGTGATTATTATACTCTTCAGGAGCAGATTGTCTCCAGTCCTTCGGTCTTTAAGTCAACGAAATCCTCATCTGTAAGATCTAGTCATTAATTGTGTAACTGTACAGATATAGTGCTAATATTTTCAAATGTATTAAAAAGGGTATTTTATTTTATTTAGTGTGCTTTAACGTATGTACCAAGCTAAAGAACTTTGGTGACATTTGGAGTTTCTTCTCTTTACAGAACTATGCTGCTGTTAAATCATAATCTTATCACTTACTTTTCCTCCTGTCCTAAATTTATTTTTTTTTTTTAGATACTAACTCCTGAGTGCTAAAACAAGTAGAAAGTAGATAAAAAAGAGATGTTGGATATGGTACTCTGGTCCCACTTAAAGTGGAGAAAACCAGTTTCTAGTTAGATGCTAAGCAAGCTGGTTGCAGATAAAACTTAGTTGCACTTCTGTTGTGAGCTGGTTTTGAATTCAAGTTAATGAGTTTGTTTATCTATAACTTTTTTTAGCTGCAAATTATATACTGATTTGCAGTTGAAATTATTTTGCGATAAGCAGTAGAGATAATACTGTGATAATGAAACTGAAAAGACTCACTTGGTAGATAATTTTCCAAATACATTTGAACACTACTTTGTAATTGTTAAATAAAGGGGTGAAGCTACCTTATTTCTGAATTGGATTTCATTGTGCCCTGTGCATGGCATTTATGAGGGAGATTTTGCAGGATGTACGTGGCCTTGTAGTTCTAATATTCTTAGAAATGGGAAGTAAAAGGAAGACTGCTGTATTATGATTATTTGGGTTAGATATGGATACTGGATTTTCATGGAACCACAGTTTGGATTGTGCAATCAAGAAGCAATTTAATTTTATCCCAAGTTATGTATCTTTAGTAGACCCGTCCTCAGAAATTGAGAAGAAACTGACACCTCAGTTTCTAAATACCAGCTGTACCTTTCCATTTGATATTATTTTGTAAATTGTGATACCACTACCAGGATAAGAAGCCTGACTGACTTACTAATTTTTTTACAGTAGATCATTTAAGTAGAAACACTTTTGATTGTCTTTGACAGAAACTACATGGAAGCTGTGATTGTATTGTTCTGTTGAGGTTTGTCCTGTGGTTTTATTTGTATCTTTTTAGAATAGCAAGCATTAAGATGCCTGTTTCTTTTTTTAGACACCAGGAAAATTCAGATGGTCTATTGATCAACTTGCTCTAATAAATCCTGTGGAAATTGACTCGGAAGACATTCGACGCCAAGGAATGTATTTGAGCCATGCTAGGTAACTTGCAATCTATGCAGCTAACTTAGCTTTAATACTAGAACACTATTGTTTTGCTTTATTAACATTTCAGCATAGCATTAAAGACTTTATTCAAATCTTTTAACATTTTTTACATGATGTGGATATAATATTTAGATGAGGCTGCCTCTGTGTTGCTTCCTTTTAATGTTAAGAACTGCTGTTCCACTCAGATGCAGTTTGGAAGACAGCCAGAAAAAAAGCAGTTAGTGGAATCAAGAAAGCGTCTTGCCCGTGATCGTTACCAGGCTACCTCTTCTGCTCCTTGTTACAACACAGTTTATCTTCTCAGAATGCTCCATAGTGAGGCTTCTTTGGTCTCTGGGGCTCCTACAAAAGGGTAGACGTGGCAAAATTAGCTGTGGAAGCCCCAGTACTGTACTCTCTTTGGAACGTATAGATTAGACTTAATTTGAAGGAGGGGGGACTAGTGCTAGGTACTTGAAGTAGTTTGGGGACCTTATCTTGATGCCTTGTACGTTTTAACTTTTATATTTTTCGAATTCTATACTGCTAGTGTAACTCTGAAGTTTCCTGTAGCTTGTTAAGTGCTGTTCTCACATGTTAAGATAGACATAACAAAGCCTCTCAGGCTTGCTCTCCAAGGACACCCAGACTGTCCTAGACCCAAGAACTGTAAACCTTCATCTTGGGGAGAGAGGGGCAAATTTGGGGAAATTCCATCATTGGCTGGGTTCTGGTTGGTGAATTTATGCTGATATAAAAGTGTGAAGAACTTGCGACCTGTTGTCCTTTTTGGGATCCACTGAGGCAAAACCCTCTAGGGCCCAAAGTGTACATCTGAAGGCCTTTCAAATAAATACCTCCTTTATTCCTGTCTAGTCTCTTGTTTCTAAGTAGCCATTTAAGGCACCAATCTCAAATTTTTTCCTTTCTGTGAAAATAACTTACGTGAGGAAAACGGTTAGGTAAAACAGTCTTGGCATTTGGAACTTATTTTGAGGTGTGGTTTTACACAGTGGTGGTAAAGAAAAGGACATGACAAGTGAAAATAGCCAAGGGGCGGCCTTAATGTTGAATCCTGTAGACTCTCCTGTACGTTTCTCAGATACAAACTTGCACAAAGAACTGCTCCTCATGGCATGAAGCACTGCAAGAATAGAATAATAAACCAATCCAATTTAGATCAGGTTGTTCAGTCCCATCCACCTTAATCTTGAATGTTTCCAGGGATGGGGTATCCACCACCTCTCCAAGCAATCTGTTCCAGTGTTTCAACATCCTCATGAAAAAAGCTATGAAGTAACTTGCTGTTGTGTCTGACTGAACCTATATTTAATTTTGAATAATAAAAGCTATAGGACTATATCTGAATCATCAGGTCCTAATGTTTCCTGTCCTTCCTCTAGCAGCAAGTAGGTTTCAGACTCTTAAGCCTTATGTTTTTAGGGATTCGATTACATTGCTTCTGGAACCTCATTCAAACCAGCTTTAACGTAGATGGCTGGGGTGACAATTCAGTGACGATAAGTGACATGGCCCATAGATTCAAACATGCGTTGTCTCAGTGGGTCCTTTCAGTCTGTCCTGCTGTTTCATACCCACTGTAATTCTTTTTTTTTTAAATAATGTGCTGTGACTAGAAAGAGGCTAGATTGACAGATTGGTACAGATCTTTTTCAAATCAGCTGAATTGAGAAGTGCATTTATATTTCAAAATTTAAAGTATGAGATTATTGCACATAAGAGTAAAAACATCATATGATTTAGGGTTTAGTGCAATTTAATTTATAAAGTTTCCCTTGAGCATCTATAAATTATTATATGGCTGTTCTTTACATTTTTTTCCTACTTAAGTGATGGTTTTGATAATTGAGTTGTTTTTCATTTGTTACTTAGAATTGATAAGGAAACAGAAGACAGAAGGCAAAAAGCTATTGAGGAGGTAATAAAACTATGTGCTATCAAATATTGATTTGCTTTATCTACAGAAAAGATCCATGTCTATTACAGGATTTCAAAACCCAGAAGACTATTATATTTCAGTAAGAAAGTAATTTTGCACCCTCATCCCTTGCATTTGTAGTTGGAATCCACACTCTTTTTGTCCCCATCTTCTTTCTGACACATGTAGGTCAAAACAACTGATTTTTTTCTTTCATTTTTCTTGACTAGTGGTAATGTAACTGCTGTGCAATTCTTATAAATAGTTAACTTCAGGTTAAAAATAATGATTGAGAATTCGGGGGTTTACAGTAACTGTTGGAGTTATATTTCATTTTTTAAAATATTGCAGAATTTTTGTGATTTTTTAAAAATTTCTTCCAAATTCTGCTTAGTTGGATGGAAGACTTTATTCTGGTAGCTTGTATCTTTCCATCAATTTTTCATTTTATTTTTCACTATTCATTAATCTAGCAGAGAAGGAAAAGTAAAATATTCTCTACAGAAATCTTTAATGTTTCAATTAAAAAAAAATAAAATAAGCTCTGATAGGTAGGTCCATCAGTTTCTCTCTACAAACAAAAAATGTTTTACAATTCCATAATGGAGCTGTGTAGTTGGCCTGCAGCTAGGATGCTCTGTTCTATTTGCACTAAAAGGGATATTTCCTCTTTGTGAGGTGTGACATAATGGATTATGCAGCTGAACAGCTTGAAACCCTGTCTCTGATAAAAACTATGCCTTTAATACTTGCATATTTCAAGCTGAGTTTTTTTCACTTACTTTGAGTCTTGCATTTATTGTGAGAATAGGATTTGCCATGTGTTTCTTGAAGCTTTGTGATAGTGTTCATCTTGTCAGCATCAGGGTGTTCCACAGTGCAACTGTGATGATAGTTTCTGGTTCACAGAGAAAAACTAAAGTGCCAGTTTTATCACTAACCAATTTAGCCAAATACTCTAACGCTAATAATGTTGCCGAAAAGCCTTGGTTTATCACTTTTACTGTTACTGCAGTGTCTCTTTATCACTTCTGTGAAATAGCTCAATTGTTAAAATAAAACTTAACAAACTGAAAATTTAAAAATAATTAAACTACTATGCAAGAAGCATGGTAGTGACAAGTCAATTTTTAAAATGAGTAATTACTGTTAAATGAAACTTGTGTATAGTTTTCACTCTGCAGACTTGAAAGATCTGAGGTGCTGTGTATCATAAAGAGCACAGGGGTCTTCAAATCAAATTGTTTTTTTCTTTAACCTCTTTGGGCCTAAAATAATGAAATGTTCTACATTTTTTTTCTTGTTCAGGGTACTAGTCTAAATTTAAGTTGAAAATTTTAAAAAGTGCTGAGATGGTTTGTTTTTATTCTACTCCAGTTTTTCACAAAAAAACTCATAGTTCCTTCTCCTTGGATTGAACATGAAGGCAAGCAAGTTTCTCAATTTAATTCAACTAAATGTAAGTTGCTTTTGTGTGTCTACCCAAAGTAATGTCATTTTGGAGAAGTTATCAAGCATAATTTTTTTTAACCTCAATTTAAATTTTAAGAACCAGTGATAAAATGTGGCACAACTGATTGATGTTCTGCTGCTGTCACAAAGTGCTTTCTTTGTTTAAAAATTATTTGTTAATTGAAAGCTTTGTGTAATTTTTCCTTTATGTTATTCTTGGTCTTTGTTCTTAAATTTTTCTACTTTAATAACCTGTCTGCAACCAGTTTAATTTACACACATAACTTTGTATCTATACCTATCAACTTTGTTGATACTGGTAATAGCCAAGTCTTCTACTTCACTTTTTTCTTCAGATCCTCACACATCCTCCTACTCCGACTGCTTTCCTCACCATATAAGCCTATCGGAAATGGAATTCTTTTACCCTTACTTGCAGCATAAATTCCTGTTGTCATCCTGCTAGCTCACTGCCACTAGTCATGGGTTTTCTAAGTTTATTTCATTTGTGCCACTGTTAGATTTTGTTCTTAATGCTCTTATTGAAGTTTATATATAACCAACAGAATACAGAACAAACGGATTACAAGATGGACTAATGTCAGCTGTAGAATATTGTTTGCATGCCCTGTTGTTTGGTATGAAAGTCTTAAATAAGTGAGGATTTTCTCAAGATTTGGAAAAGGCTAAGCAGTTAAATTTTTTTTTATCAAGGACATGCAGCTTGTGGATAATGCATTTTTGTCAGTGGTAAGATGGTCACTTTTGAGACAGAGAACATAAGGCATAATCTGAGATCTGGTCAAGTGAATGGTGAAAGAAAATGGTCTATGTTCTTTGGCTGTAGAGAAAAGGTGAAGAAAAACTTCATCTTTCTCCAGCCCAGACTGAATGATTTTTTGAAAATGGGTTTTACCTGAACACAGCCTGTTCAGCTAAGCATGAGCTAGTCTGTTTTAAATCTCTGTTGTGTAGGGACAGGAGGAGACAAAGTTTTGGGCAATGTTGATGCTACTTCACTAAGCTTTTTTTATAATAGAAATGTGCTGAAATTCTCTTGATAACTAAAGTGGTAACCTTTTTTTAGTATTCCTTTCTAATCTCTTCCAAATATTGATGCAAAAATTTTGTTTGGTTACATTAAGTATTGTAACTTAATGTTGCAACATTTCAAAACTCTATATGCAGTGCATGTTTAAATTTAAGTTCTATGTTCTGCAGCCATAGATATAAATAATATTTCTCCAATTGGAAGACAGCTGAGCTTGCAGCCCGGGAAAAGCAATGGTGAGTAAAAGGCAATGCCTAAAATTACAGGCTTTCTCTGAAGAAAAGCAACCCATTTTTAATGGCTATTTAATTTCAAAAGGAAATTATTTGTTAGTATGACTGTAGAAATAGTTTTTCTTGAACTGTGTAGTCCCATTAGTTTTAATATCCATTTCTCATAGTAATTTAATTCTATTACGCTCTGTTGTATTTTTCAAGTTAAAAATTAAGTCCCCTGGGGGCCGTGGAGTGCAGTTTTTCTAACTCAGTGTATGTACTTTTTCTGGATTAAAAAGTAAATGTGAACTTCAGGTTTACAATAAATTACAGTTTCAAGAAGCCTTTAATATGTTGGATTGTTTTGGGTTAGGGAATCATGATTATTTTCTATGCCAATGAAAATAAATATTAGAAATCTTAATATATCTTTTAAAGTGCACAATTTTAGATAAATAGGTCCTGTTTTTTTCCCAAGGTATTTTGATTTTTCTGCCACTTCCTTTTGAATCCTTCTTTCTTCAGAGACCTCTCTTCTCAGTTAACATAAAAGCCTCTAGAGAGGTATTCTTAAAACTCTTGGGTTTTTATCTCTAAGCCTAGTATGCTGCGTGTAGTGTTGTCAAATCAGAATTATACTTTAATTAACACTTTTCCTTATTGCAACTGTAATTTAAATAACTCAATTGCAGCTCAATTTGAAAGTGAATTTTTGCTTCTACAGGTTTAGTAAAAGGTCACTGTAAGCTAATTTTGTTGATTTTATTCATTGCAGCTGCTTGCCAGACAGTATTGTCTTTGCCAGTGGATTTTAATTTAGAGAAAGTACTAGGTATGTCATGCAATATCTAAATTTAATTATGAATGTCTAAATAGAAAACATGGTTTTGTACTGTTGGCTGGGTGTTTGTCTTGTGAAATACTGAAAACAAAATGCATGAATGAAAGTTTTAAGTACGTGTTCTAAATAGACAGTTACTGCATGTTTCATGGGACATGTGACTTAAATGATATGAGTGTGGCCGTAAAGATAAAAAAGGAGGGATATGGAGGACAGCTGGAAATGCTTCAGCTTGGAGGAGACTGAGGGGAGACCTCATTGCCATCGACAAGTTCCTCATGAGGGGAAGAGGAGGGGCAGATGAGAACTGGTCTCATCTCTGTGGTGACCACTGACAGTACTTCTGAGAATGGCCTGAAGTTGTGGCAGGGGAGGTTTAGGTCAGATATCAGGAAAAGATTCTTCATTTAGAGGGTGGTTGGGCAGTGGAACAGGCTCCCCAGGGAAGTGGCCACAGCACCAAGCTTGGCAAAGTTCAAGAGCATTTAGACAATGCTCTCAGGCACATGGTGTTGCTCTTGGGGTGTCCTGTGCCAGGAGTTGGACTTGAATGATCCCTGTGTGTTCCTTCCAACTCAGGATGCTCTATGATTCTACAAAACTGATTAACAGTTCTGAGTGCATGAAAGGTTATAAGCAGACCCCGTGCTCCCCTGAACAGAGCAGTAATTTGTTTTAGCAGAGCTGTTTAGTTTACAGATGGAGGCCCCAAGGCTCAAAGCCCAGCTGTGCCTTGAGTAAAGCTGTGCTGTAACTCTGCCTTTAGTGTACCTGAAGCCATGGTGGTGACTAGAAGTTGTGTGGTGGCGAAAAGGCATGACTGCTGATGAGTCAGGAGGCAAGAGTCCAAAGTGATTGTCTGATTATAAGTGCTACATCAAGCAATGCTGGTGCTGCCATCTTCTCAGGCAAGGGGCTGGAAGGGCCTGATCGTACAGGTCATAGGTGGGAGCAGTGGGTACAGCCAGCTCAGAGCATTTTGGCTGCATGCTCCTGTCCCAGTGTTGAAATTCAGAACCCAGACTGCGGGCCAACAAAACAGAACCGTGTCTATTGCCTTTGGTTTTTGTCTTAACAAGTGCTTCCATCAATACATAGTTTGGGAATTCATGAAAAATTTCTCCTACAGGCAATATCCAACTATATTCCAACTATGTATATATGAGCAAGAGCAAAAAACCTGAAATAGTCTGGTAAATCTTAGCATATTTTAATGGGTCTTAGTTTGTGCTTTCCTACTGTAAACTGCTAACTGCTTGGACTTTCTTCAAGTCTAATCTGTTTTGCCTCTGGATGTATTATGAAGACCATCAAAGCATATGGCAGATCTGAAGAAGAGTCTGGGTTTGCTTGAGTAGTAAAATAATCCGTGTTTGACAGCTCAGATGTGAAAAGTTATACAAATCTGGGAAAAGACCAATAAGTAGATACAAGCCAATATTTTTTATTTTTTTTAAATTCAGACATTAATGTCGAGGGATGATAAGCAGAATTGGAATGGATCTTAGTAGACAGAGGTGACTTTTTGTAGGGATGACAAGCAATCCTTTGGGATAAGTGCTCAAACAGATTAATTAGTTGCTGTATTGATAAATTGGATTAAATGTTTTAATTTAATTATATATATATATCTATGTAATTTAATGGGGGGTTTTTTTCTGCATTCTTATTCGAAACAATTTCTCCCCCACTTTTCTAGGTGAATATTTTAGAACTGATGAATTTGCAGATCAGTCTCAGGAAAATCTGAGCTCTTCATCACTCAGAAGAAAGCTGTTTCTAGAAGAAAATGGGAATGTATCTGCCTGTTTGTCCCCTTCTCTGCATAGTCCATGTGGTAGTCAGCCACTTGGAGTGCTTTGTTCAATAGAATTATCTCCAGTCCGGTGCAGAAGCCCCCTGGACACATCTAGTTCAGTAAGTAGCCTGTTTCATGGGCTGGGTGGGATGTACTTTATGAGAAGAGTAGGTGTTAGACTAAAAAATGGTGATTTGTTTTTTTTATTTGGGTTTGGGTTTTTTTTTTCAAATTCCAGATTCTAAAAAGAATTTGTGAACAAAAGTCTTGAAAGAATATATTACTGACTTTTTATTATTTCAAATTATTTTGTTATGCTGCTATTCTTTTGTAGAGGGAATTATGTTGTAATTCTGTTATGAAAAGGTAATAGTAATTAAAATATACAAAAGACTTGCTGAAGACATGTTAAAACCTTTTTTTCATAAAATGTGTATACAAAAAAGTCCTGTTTAAATCCATGAATTGCTGTCTACAATACCAGTTGATACGAACATGTGACATAATTATTTCCCTTAAATCTCATCAATTCATTTATAGTGGAAGAAATTACTTGTGGGTCTTTGAAGTACAGTGCTAAATATGCTTTTTTCTTTCCCATCAGCCAGAGTTTTCAGATGAATAGACATTTATTAAAACGCAGAACATAATGTCCATTTTTAAATTAAACAAAAAATGAACCTTTTCCCCATGTGGACAAAGCACAGCTAAAGTGGTTTAGGTGATGTAGTTTTATCTGTTTCATGGTTGAAGTGCATGGAAAAAACCTACCTACACTAGGGTAGTGTAGCTTAAAAAAAAGGTAACCTAGTAAAGAATTCCTATAATATAATTAGAGTTCCGGAAGTGATGGCAGGGTGAGGGCGTCTGTTTTGGTTTGGTGGTTTTTGTTGTTTTTTGGTTGTTGTTTGGGTTTTTTTGTTTTGCTTTTGTTTTGTTTGGGTTTTTTTGCATAGTCTTAAGCAAGGTCATGACCACTATTCTCTTTTCTTAAGGAGAAATACTTTTATCTGCTGTTGAATTAAGTAGTTAACATGGATTATACTAAAATATAAATAGTGGCTAACTTTCATCTGCAGTGATATGAGTAAGAAATTTAGATTAAGCCCTTGACTAGATACACAGATAGCATTAATTCTCTATTTAGGTTTCTCGTAGTTCTTAAATATAATGGATAAAATAGTCCTAGCTGATATTATGTGACAGCTTGAGTCCATTCCTCATTTTCCCTGTGTGGAGGCATAAGGTGCAGGTGAAGAGCTGCAATTGAAATATTGAAGGTAAACTAATGGTAGAGATTGTCATTATAAAGGATTAGTCTTTCCCAGTGCTGCCATATTAAGTTTTTTAGTTAGAACAATTTTATATATACATATTAGCCAAAGTTTAGATTATGAAAATAATGCTCTGTGGATTTGATTTTTTTATTCTGAAGGGTCAGTTTTCATCAAGTCCTATTCAGGGAGGAACAAGAGCTTATAGTCTGGGAAGTATAACCAGTCCCCCCTTTCCAGAGGGGTCTCCTGCACATAATGGTTCTCCTGCTTTTTCACCAATTGCTTTTCACATAAGAAAAACACCACTCTCAGGTATGGTTTAAATATATATGCATTACTCTATCTTGAGTAATATATTTTTATTATAAAAACTTTTAAATTCTTAGTGAAACCTCCATCTGTTTGGAGACGAGTTCCTGTGCTTGGCAGACTAGCAGTGTCCTCCTATGTGACACATCCGTTCAGCAGTGAAATATGTGAATCAATGAAATGTATATATTTGCAACAGATCAACTAGAGAAAATATTTTGGGAGGAGACACTGAGACCTAATAAGAATGAAGAAAAGTTAAAAGGGTTAATTTAGTGTGGCAGGGGTTTTAAAGCCACATGCCTGAACTGAGTCAGGTTACAATTCTGATTTGGCCTAGCCTGAAACATTTTAATGTTAATGGGCAAAGAATCTTTAGCCTGAGCTTTCAAATCATCCCAACATGAAGATTATTTGATATGAAATGACTAGTGAAGAAATCACAAAAATTTTGTGTCCTCATTGCTCTAGAAAATGTCACTTTTTCATGCTGTGTCCATACCTGGTAAGGCTTAATGCCTTGTTTATACATGATTATACATGATTATACATGGTTTTTGCACATTTTGATTAAAGGTATTTTACACCATTATATGCGGAGTTTGGATAGATGTTTTCTCACTTGTTTGATCTTAAACTTCATTGCTGCCAAAAATTCAAATGCCTATAGATTGTGTGTTGATACTTGTCCAGGAAAAAAACTCAGAACCAGCTTTCACGCATTTTCCTTTGAATACTGTATAGTACTGACATTTGAAATTAGAAGGTCTCCAGTACAGCAAATCATGTCATAGGAAAGAAATTTTGGTGGTAAAATGGGCTAAAAACTTGCCTTGGGGTTGCTTGTTTGGTTGGGTTGGGAGGCAGCAGTCAGTGAAATTCTCTGTAGTTGGCTATAAATAATTCAGTGGACTGTAGGGCTTTGAGAATGATGAGTTTTTGTATCAGATACCAGGTGGTATTAAACTTTGCTCATTTTTTTTCAGACCAAAGAAAATTTACTTTTCGTTCTCCAGACATTCCTTCTTCCTCAAATAGAATGACACCTCCAAGTACAAGAAGTCCTTACGTAGATGGTTGTTCTCCAATTAAAAATTGCACTCCTATGAGGCTTGGAGCCTGTAGAGGAACTGCCCAATATCAGACTTCTGTCATTAGAATACCAATTGCAGTTGAGAATCATGATGAGGATGAGGAAGACAAGGAAAATACTTCTCCAGCAGAAGCTCAGTTCCCAGAAATGGATAATGGAATAAACTTACATCAGGAAGGCAGTGATACTTTTGCACATGGTACACATCTCGTAGTGACAACTGTGTCTATTGCACCAGATCACTCAGAAGGTCGTCATCAAAGGCTGCCATCATTTCAGGATATAGAAGGCTTAAAGGAAAATAATACTGTAGACATGGCTGATGCAGCTGAAGTGTCAGAGGAAAACACTTGGATAAAAGAAGCAATTGGCAGTAGCAATACACCAATGACCAGCTTTATGACAGGCATTACTTTCAGTATTGAAAGCTCTCGCATGTGCATGTCACCTCTTGCAGAAAGCAGCACAATTCCTTGTGACAACAGTAGTATTCAGGTAAAAATAATTTTTTGTTTTACTGTAAAACTGAGCTCAACTTGGAACACATGTACTAATCTGGAAGTAATTGTTTTCTTTTATTGGATATGGCATGCAGGTGGTATCATGACATGTATCCCTTCCCTCCATCCCCTCTTTCGGTGGAGTTAGCATAGCAATTATAACTATTTTTGTGCTGCTACGTGCAGTAGTATATTTAATTTAATCCAAACTAATTCTGACAGGCGTGCTTACAATTTGCTTTTGTTATTAACCGGTCATAGTTGGTTTGTTTGATTGAGTTCTGTTAATCAAATGCAAATCATATCAGGTATCTGAGGGATTTAATTGTGTTAAATTACAGTATACATTTTCCAAGCTTTTTGATTTCAGGTGGACAGTGGTTACAATACACAGACTTCTGGAAACAGCATTATGGATACTGCGGGGGCTGAAAACAGTTGCAGAGAAAATGATGTGAATACTGTTGTGTTTCAGAATAAATCTCAGCTGCTTAGAACAAAGGTAGGAGTTAAATTGTGGTAAAAAAGTGATAAGCTTCCCATCTAAAGCATCCATTTCCTATTTATTTGGTTTCAGGGAGCCTGAGAGGAGAAACTATCAGGTGAAAATAAAGATGTTAATGTAGCATCATTTCAGATACTATGTTAAATAAATGCAGGACATATATCTTAAAGTGGCAATAGAATTAGTATGTTTTATGATAAAAGCCAAGGTTGTTTTGGAGGAAACTGTAGTATATGCATGAATAGTAGGAGTGAGGCTGCTCATGACTATTGTAGTCCGTCTCTGATTTTTGTTTCTTTTGTTCTTGCTGCTTCATTTATTGCTAAGTTTTTAAACATGTGCTTGCTGAGAAGGACATTTCTGGGGAAATATTGTCTTCTGCTAATTTCTGTAAACTTAGCATCAAGTCCTAGACCCCACCTGGCAGACTCACTTGCTGGGGAATGTTCTGCATGGGTGCAGCCTTTTGATTACAAGCCCTTTGCTGGCCTATTTGAAAAACAAATTGCAAAAGACAATATATATCTAGCAAGGCTTCTAACCCCTTAATCTTGGGTCTGATAGGAAGGAGTTCTACTTCTTCCAGAGAATTGGAAGCTAGTTTCTTTGGAGAAGAGAGCAAAGATCATCTCCTCTCAGTAATTATGGTTATATGGTGCTACAAACTTGTAGCTTATGGTCTGCTATGTCTTTAAAGTCCTTCAAGGGGAGACAGTACCAACCATTAGTACTGGATTATAAAAAAGCTTCAAGTAAACTCATTAAGCCCTGTCTTCACTTCTGGATGTGACATGCTAAAAGCCATCCCCCTCTGCCAAGGGGAAGTGCAGAGTGATGGTGTCCTACAGACCACTGACATCAAATTTTAAACTCTGTTGATTTAAGACTAGGACAAATGTGCCCTTACAAGAACAATAGATGGGTATTTTGTCATTAACTTCTAAAAATACTCGTCTAAGATCCTGCCTCGGTCAGCCTGTTGGCCATGGATTTCACGTGCAAATGTACTCAGCAGAATCAATTGTCTGGTATCAAACCTGTCCTAGAGGGACTTGCCAATTATCAAGCAGCTGTGTTTTCCCACTGTTAGTCTTTGAACTGCTGGATCCTGACTAAACCAAATTTTGCATTTTAGTTTAGGATTCAAGTGTGAAAGTATTAAGTGCTTCATGCAAATCTTAAAACTGAGAACCCCCAGGGAATGAAAAGAAAAAAACACAGACATTGCAGGCTGAAAGATTCCAAGTCCCACTCATTTAGAGCGTGTGAGCCCTTGAAATGAGTTGATTCTTGCAGACAGCACATTTCAAAGATCTATGTAGAGAAAACGAGTTACCTCATTTCTTTCTCATTTCAGAAGGGTAGAGTTGGTACTTAAGGTACTTACTATACTTGAAATTTGCAGATAGTAAGCTTGGATCTTGTTTCTTTTTGAGAATTTATGTTAAAATGGGTTTAAAACTAACTTTTTCTGTTCACCTAGGAGTGTTCTGTTTTAAGCCATAAAGACAATCAGTTGCTGAGAGCAAAATCTCCAGAGAAGCAATCCTGTTTCCAAAAAGCCAAAACACATAGCACAGTATTTGGTCAAAATGCAACTTGCAACATTTCTGCTTGGAAAAATGAAAATCAAGTTCAGGGATTTCACAAAAGTGGTATGTAGTTTTCTGATGGAGAACTTAAGCTGTGGTGTCTAATAAATTTTTATACTTATGACCTCAATTACCTGGATTATACATACTATTTTGCTTTTCTAATGGAAATGTAATAAACTGTTTGGGATATATTAAGGGAGTTCTTAAATAATGTGGAATTTTTCAGGTCTTAGTAAGAAATTTGTTGGTATCATTAAGTGATCCTTTTTGAAAATTAAGGTGTCTAGATTTGGTACAGAGAAACAATAGGGTTTTTTTCAGAATTGTATTCCTTCTGTGAATAGGATGGATTCCATGAGCAGCCTAGGAAAACTTGCATAGGAACCAATGTAACTGCAAAGACACCAACATTTTAAGATTTGTCCCTCCTAAAGGCATGAGGGACATTTTTCTTTGTGGGAAAGAAAACCAGGTATTAGTCTGGATTTGGGATTGTTTTTCTCTAAGCAGATTCATTGTGTGGCTTCATAAATACTAGCACTGGTACCAAGAGTAAGTCGCTGGACAGAAGTGAACTGGTGGGGGGGGTGATGAGAGCAAACACCAATTTTAGTTCTCTTAGTAATATAAAATAAGGTTATGTCAAAAGAAGCTGTTTAGCAATTCTCTGAACATCTTTTTCCTTGGTTTGAGAGAATTCTGTAATCTGTCAGTTAGGTTTACCAGGTACTTAAGTAAAATGTACTATTGGTTACCTTAAAATTGAAAGGTGGTGTTGTTGCTTGGGTAGTTGTATTAGTACTAAACTTGATCACCTGACACTACCAGTATCTCCAAAGAACACTTGTGTTCAAATTGATGCTCTGGTACCCTTTGGAAGGAAACTTCAGAAGGTGCAGTAAGATTCATTGGTCTCAGTACATCACTAAGAAAATGGTGCAGCCTTTCTTCTAATAAAGTAAACCATTACACTTTCACTTCACTCTTATGTTTAATTCCTAGTAGGTTGCATACAGAAATTACCAAAATATTTAGATAAATCCTTAAAAATATAATTAACTTTTGCATGCCATTTATTTCAAAAAGTATTAATACAAGCAACCTTTCAAGAAAACCATCAATGAATTAAAATGATGGATTGAGGAGTGTCAGAAGCCCGAAACTCCCTTTGTGTAATCAAATCAGATTTGGTTGAATTTGCTTGTATTTGTTTAAAAGAATCTTCTGGAATTTATAAATGTGAATAGTAATCTTGTGGCCCTAGTGACTAAGAGGGAAAGAAGAGATAAGGGATTCACTGGTATTTCTGGGCTCTGTTTATGTAGAGCTCTGTTGGATTATTGAAAAAGAGGAGTCCATTCTAACATGTGTTCCAGGTGAAGCAGTCTTCCTCTTTTCATAGCAAGGATGTCCCAGGATATGAGATGGAAGTTCTGCTTTCTGTTCTATTCCACAATCCACAGAAAAGCTTGTACCAAAGTGACAGACAGTGGCTGATGAGCAGCTCCTGGCACACTAGGCCTGAAACCTATTGGTCAGACCTAAATTTAAAGGCAAGAGAGCATTTAAAAAAAACCTCGTAAGGAGAGGTAGGAACAGAATCTTATGGCATTAAAATCAATGTGTTAGACCTGAGAGCTGGGTGTTGTTTGAATAGAACAGTTCTTGAAATATTTTCATTAATAATTTCCTAGTGAAGGCTTTCTGAAAAGCTTATTTAAGAAAAATGGAAATGTCTGTCTGCATCACTTGATTGTAGTTCTCACATTGCAAAAATAAAAATAAAAAAATTTACTTTAGAAATCTAATAAGCAAACATGACGTGCATTACTTTTACTTCTGTAGCAGTTTAATCACTATTTCTGTAATGCATGTGGGATTGACAGTAATGGAATCTAGTGTCATATATTAGCTATTTTGTGATCTTCAAACAGGGCCCTACTAGAAGCTGGAAATACACTGAATTGATAACTGGCAAGGGATGAATTTTTTAAAAAGTAGGAAATGAACTCAGACTTCTGGAAAATGAATTTTATAGAACAGGGCCTTCAAAATGTTCTTCGCTTTAGCTTCTAAGTTTTGTCACTCAAAAGCAAGATACAACTTGTCTGAAATTTCCAAGTTACCTATGACCTTGTGTCATTTCTCTTTCTCATAATAATTTTAACTATAATCAATTGAAAAGACTGTATAGGGGATTAATTTTTGCAATTGTGATTACTAAAATAGTGTAAATTTAATGAACATTAAGCAGGGTAGTCCAAATTATGATCTGTTTTTGAACTTTTCTGAGTTACATGTATAATTAAGATTTGGTTTTACTTTTTAACTGAACGTGATGGTTGTTTTTATACATTCAATGATCAGAGGCTTTGAAGTATTCACAAGTGAAAAAGCTATCACTAAAGTATTTAATTTCATCCTGTATTAGTGTTTTCTTAAAGGCAAGGCAAAGTAAGAGCAGAAATGGGTGAATGTGAGAAGTGATTAAGGGTCCCCCCACCTGGATTGACTGTATTTTCTGTCCTGTTTTGTAGTCTTCAGCTAGATGGGAGATATTTATTTTATGAAAACATGCCTATTTTTTTATTATGTTTGTACAATTGATTTGTAGAAGAAACCTACTGTGCAAATTACCATGGAAGTCACTTGACCATTCTGTTTCTGTAGTTGTTCTTATTGCATTGGTTGGCACACATTGCACAAAATGGTCATTGTTTACATTAAATTAATATCAGTACTTTCTGCGAGAGTCCTTTAACATGTCTAATTGTAAATTGAGTAGTGAAACAGAATAAAGACATTTCTTTAATACCTATATTGTTCAATTACTTCTTTCAGTTCTGAGGTGCTAAACAGAATGCACTGAAGTGCTGACTTCTGTCAGATTCTCAAAGCAGCTATTAACAAGAAACTCCACAATCATTTCTTTACAGAAATATTTATTTTCAACCACAGGACAAAGGTGTGGATATACATGATTTTAAAACTTGTTCTGCATTCATAGTCATAAAAAAGTAGCATTAAAAAAACTTTTTACAGATTATTAAAATGTGTATTTCAAATGTAAACAAAACCTGCTTCTACCATTTTGCCCATAGGGAAAAATACATAAATGCAAGTACTTGTGATTTCTTCTTAACTTCTAAATCCAGCTATTTTTGTAGCTTCTTTTTCTTTTTCTCTGGTTCGTCATTGCTGCTTGCCTCTGCAGACAGACTTGCAGGCATATCATTTTCTAATATCTAGAGTAAGAAAAGAACAGAAAATTTTTATTCAATTTTTACTATCCTGGTAAAACTTGAGTGTACTTGTACAGACCTTTTACAAACATTGTGTCAACATCAGAAACTTCTGATTTATAAAATCACCTAGAACAATCACAGGTAGAACGCTCACCTGCAATAAAAGCTGGAAAAGGCAAAGAGAAGCAGCAGCACTGCTCCTTACAAAGCCAGCAGGTTATTTGCATCCCAACCATCGGCTTGCATTAGCCTCACTTTGTGTCTGTTTTCAAAGTGTCCCTCTGGGTGGAGTCATGGCCACAGGACTGTTCTTGAGTCATGCTCACAGCAGCTCTTGACAAGCTAGAGCTGGTGAGCACAAGCAGAGGGGCAGCTCAGCATGTGAATGCACAAGATACAAGGGTTCCTTTCTGCTACAACTTTCATTGTCTATCCCAGTTTTTGCAATCACAGGGCTTCAACTCAACATAGGCTGGGGATGAAGAGATGGAGAGCAGCCCTGCCGAGAAGGACTTGTGGGTGCTCGTGGGTGAAAGGCTGGACATGACCCAGCCATGGGCACTCACTGCCCAGAGAGCCAAACGTGTCCTGGGCTGCATCCAAAGCAGTGTGGGCAGCAGGGCAGGGAGGGGATTCTGCCCCTCTGCTCTGCTGAGACCCCACCTGCAGTGCTGCATCCAGCTCTGGGAGCCCCAGCACAGGCAGGGGACCTGTTGGACTGAGTCCACAGGAGTGCCATGAAAATGATCAGAGGGCTGGAGAGATGGGGTTGTTCAGCCTGGAGAAGAGGTTCTATGGAAACCTTTGAGCAGCCTTACAGGACTTGAAAGGGGAGCCTACAAGAAGGCTGGAGAGGGACTTTTCACAATGGCATCCAGTGACAAGAAAAAGGGGAATGGCTTCCCCTCCCCCTTCTCCCCTGCCCCTAGCTGGAAGAGGGTAGGTTTAGTTCAGGTATTAGGAAAAAACTTTACTCTGAGTGATGAGGCACTGGAACAGGTTTCCCAGAGAAGATGTGGATGCTCCATCCCTGGAAGTGTTCAAGGCCAGGTTGGATGGTGTTTTGAGCTAACTGATCTCATGAAATGTGTCCCTGCCCATGGTAGGGGGGTTGGAACTAGGTGGTCTTTAAAGGTCCCTTACAACCCAAACCACTCTATAGTTCAAGATCATACAACAGCTCAAGGGTCAGAATATATTTACATGTGTTTGGAAGCACGATTTCTCAAGGAAAAAAAGTGATAGATAAGTAGATAGTATAAACAAAAAGAATCTCTTGCTTATTTTGGGTTCTTTTTCCTCTGTGATTAGGGATACTCAATTGCTGCAACCATCTTGTTTACTAAGAAACTAACATGTACCTTACTCTAAGAGCACAATCTTGTAATGTCACGTAAAATACTTATCAGACCTAAAGTGTGACAGCAAGTGAAAATCCCAGTGTCCCAAATGCACAGAGAGGCTGGAACTGAAAATTCTTGAGACTAGAGACAGTTATTAGGACATTATAGTTGTTACAACATTATTAAGAGAGAATTTTTGTATTATGGGAGTTCTAAGACAGAACTGGCATTGACAGCCAGCAGTTATATAGAGTTTTCTTCTGAGCCCCCCATCATAGCTACACTGTAATTCACTGGAGCAAAGAGAAGAGCCTACCAAATTCTGGCAGGTTTTCAGATAGACATTTGACTACAGAACTGTGAACTTCAACACATTACTTTACCAAATCATCATTCCCAGCAGTGGAAATATCCTGATGGGCCCAGAACTTAAGTTTAATTTAGAGGGCACTATTCTTTTCAACAGCCAGTGAAGGCAGACCTGTGTTTTATTGAGAGTGGCTATGAAGCTATCAATACAAGCTGCTGCTAAATTATGTTTTTTTCTTCTGGGTTAAATTTCAATTTTACCACATGATGATTTTTTAACATTACTGAAGGATAATATGGTTTTAAGAATTTTGTGCCTTACCTTGGGTTCTACCAAGACCATCCGCATTTTCTGATGCTGGATGTTGGAATCATCTAACATTATGTTCACTTTAACTTTATCAAATACACGTAATGTTGTGTCTTCCACAGTAAGTGATGGCACCTGAAAGTTCAAATTTTATATAAATACTATTTGCAATGTCTTATGTTTTTAAACAAATAAATGTTTTTGTATGAAAATATTATTACATGTAAATAAAAATAACCAAAAATTACTGTACTGAATATTCATTGTTGTAATATTATAAGTTTTTTGCAGTAAAGATAATTAGATGTCAGTACTACCTATTACAGAAACAAATTCCTGTCAGAACCTACCTATTTAGACTTACAAAGATTATAGTGGCACTACTACTAGAGATTAATAAACTTGCATTTAGAAAAGCCTCTCTTACCCTTCTAAATCCAACAAGAATAGATTTTAGTCATTCTGCTCACTTACCAAATCAAAAAATAAAGGTGTTTAAGAACAAGCCTTAAGAATAATAGTAAGAACATACCTCACTGTTGTACTCCAGTTTTGGACTTGGTTTGTCTTTTTCTTCAAAGAAGACTGTTCCTTCTAGCCCATATTTGGGAATCAGAACCACAATCGCATTTTTTCTTACAAATAATATATATGCATCTTCATTTACTACTCCCTTGGTTTTGAAGAACAGCTGTAACAAAAGTAAAACCCACAAATAAGAAAAAAATGCACTACAACATTCTCTTTTGAATTAAAAATATACTCAGAAAAATAAAACATTCAAATACACATCTATACTTAGTGATAATTGCACAGCATATCCTGAAAGCAGCTCTTAAAAAAATCACATAAACAATTTTTAACATTACTGTAGTATTAAGCATTTGTATTTATAAAAGCACAGAACTAAAAGAATCCTCAAGATGCCATTCTGAATTTTTCAGAACAAGCAAAGTAATGTTTTAAGCTTTTTGTCAGAAACATCCCACAGCCTTTATAATTTCTGCACTCTTGCTTGGTTTTGCACTAGCATTGTCCTTAGTTCATCCTAACACCTCAGAACTACTTACCTGTGTATGGAACGCAACAGAGGCCCTCTGTGCGTATTGTGCCATTTTATGTCGGTAATTGAGATTCTTACACATCTCTGCAAGTTTGTGTTTATCTGTAAGTTCTGGATAAGTACTGTCAGCTCCTATGGCCACTGCCAAAAGCCGATGGACTATGATATCAGCATACCTGCAAAGATGAGGTTAAAATCATCAATGACATAGGAAGACACAGTTTTTCAAAATTAATAAAAATATTACTGAACATATGTTTGTTTTTGTGAATCTTACAGATTTAAGTTTTTGTAATAATGACCGTCTGCTGGCAATACCCTCTATTAATTCACCATCCATCTCTTTGCTGACCAAAGATGCACTGCAGAGCCAGAATACTGTTATATTCTTTGCTAAAATAATTTCTTAATTGTACCAAGAGAGCCTGCATCGTTGAATGTTTGCAAAAAAAGCAAGGAAGTTCTATTTTTCGACTAAAGAATGATCTTTCACCATCACATTTTAAGCCAACTCCTCTTCCATATCCCATGAAATTAGACAAATTTAGTGTAGAATAGTACTTCAATGCCATCGATCTGCAAAGCATAATTGCATTGGAACTTCTTGTTACATAATTTACCAGAACTTCAGCGAGTTCTAATACAGCTGCTAAGGACTAAAATTTGCCATTTGGACTCCTAGAAGTTCCACAAATTACCCATATAAATGCATAGGAACATTAATCCACATCTAAGGGATTTCACTTGAAATGTTTCTGAGGAGCACAGTAACAGTTATTTTCTTCAAAACTCAGTTACTTTTCCAAGAAGTATGATTTCATTACAAGCCAACAGCTATGTTACCACGTTTCCAATTACCAGTGTTTTCATTTGTAAAATAGAGTCTCAAAATTTAAACACAGCTTCCATCTGAAAAATGGCTGAACAAACTCTGCCTCAGTCTCTGGCTAAGACTAATGCTGACTGACCCCAAGTGCTTTTCTATGCCAGACATCTGCATTAGGGATGTATTCCTATGATTCTTGTAAGTACTTTTAAAAAATGATACTAAACCTTAGGAGTCATGGACAGTAAACCTGGGAGTGTACATGAAGATGGACAACCCTGTAGGCCTCTGCTGTTTCAACTGAAATCTAACACTAAACAGAAACTTTTTTTTTAAATGGACACCACCACTATTTCTTCACAAATAAACCGCTTACTACTTTTCCCTGAAACTTTTGTAAAATACAAGTACCTTCTAATAGGCGAGGTGAAGTGGGTATAAATAGGTGAGGCTAAACCATAGTGATGAAAATCATTATCCATTCCTGAGCAGAAATAAACAGCTTGCATCATGCACCGAGTGGCCAAAATTCGCAGCAGTGTATTTAGGTAGGGGAATGTAGGAGATTCGGCTTTGTCTAATGATTCAGCTAAAGCCTTTGCTGAATCTGTCTTAATTTCCAAATTCTGGAAGGAGAGCAGAAATAAAAAAGGTCAGGTATTACTAGCAAATATTAAGAATATAAGCAGAAATATAACAGCTACACATCTAGGATAATCTTGGCAACTGACACAAGGTATTACACCTAATAACACGATGGAATGCCACTATTACAAAAGCGAACAAAATCTAACCATGCAGAAGTCTCTCCCTCATTATTACTAGTGCTTTATGCAAAAAACGAAATGCTGAGTCAGTACCCTAGGAATTCAGAAAAGACACCCATTCTGAACTGAGACATTGATGCCAACATTAAAGAGGTTTTATTTCCTTTGGTTTCATTTTTCTATGCCTTTATTAAATCAGAAAGAATGTAAAAAACCCCCCTGAGTATTTATGCCACACAAAGTTTGGCATGACTAACCTTGGAATTAATAATACTCTTTGTAAATCTGGTTTTCAGAATCTCAGCCTTATGGTTCATCCAAGTACATGGTAAGTAATTGACTTGATGGTATTTCCTCTGCAAAATTATTAGAATGTATACTTGGAAAAGTGACATGTAAAACTAGTACTGTGTATGACATTTTGTTCCCTGTTTGCCAGTGTTCTCTGATAAAAAGTTAGGTAGTGTGAAAATATCTAATGCATTTTTACTTTTCAGAAACAAGTTAAAATTTCATCACACGATCAGTTGAATGCTCTTTCCTTCATATATAGCACTGACAATGAGATCAAATTATGCCTGTATTATGGTAAGATAATTGCACATTTATTAAAAAAGTATAAACATAGCATATTAATAACTGATTGTGATGGTTGTGTCAAAAGTAGAAAAAAAGCCACTTTGGTTTATTTAAAGTAATATTTATCTATACACAGAAATTTAGCTTTCCAAATAAAACAGTACTTTAAAATTAATTTTCAGGACACAAATCATTATCATTGTTATGGTTTTATAGCAGTGGAAAATGAAATGGGCTAGGTTTAGGCTTGTCTCTTTATGTCAAACTGAGAGAATCTGGGGGTTTCTATCTTGCCCTTAAGAAAAAAAAAGAGGATGGAGAAAGAGTTAAAGGGAAAAGAAATATTAATGCACATCACAGTAACTACAAAGTTACAAGTTTAGCTCAAATAAAAGATCCTGAAACTGCAAAGTAATTTTTTCTGTTCAGATTCCTTAATTACACTGGACTTGTTTCAGACTAAATAAACCTCTAACTGATCTATAGAGAGGATGGAAACTATAAACACATTTTCTTACTTCCTGACTTTAAGAGAAACATATTATTTCAATTGACTGATCAATTTTTAAGTACATCAATAATGTATGTGATCCAAAACCAAGAACTGGCTCAAAAATCACATGGGACTTGGAGAGGAGAAACATTCACAGCTCACAAGTGCTAAAATGCAAGACTTAGAGACTGATTTGTTTTCTTTACTTAAGAAAGGGTCTAAAAAAGCACAAGATTGTTCCTTTCACCTAGAAGAGGTAGCTAGCTAATACACTTTCAAAATATGGCTTTCCAGCCCTTATTCCCAGATAAGTGGCCAACCAGAAAGAAAATACAGTTTTTCATCATTTATTCACTTAATTAGCATGGTAAAAACTTGCCTTGGACTTCGCAGCCTTCACAAGGATGTCGTAATTGGATGGGGGAGGAGCAGGATGTTTCCGGAGCAAGGCAAACTCTGGGAATTCATCATAAATTTTTTGTGCTACAGAAATATTGGCAAGCAACATGAACTCTTCAACCATGGAATTTGTCTCTCTATCAAAATAAATATATTGTTAGAAAAGCATGAGACATTTACTTTGAGTGCCTAATGAAGAAACATTCCACCTTCCTAACAATCTTATATAATATTAACTAGTGGTTTTGAAAATTTATACAAATAGGCAAGCAATTTTAAGAATAAAAACAATGCTTATTAAGTTCCAAATACTGAGTCAGGAGAAAAAAAAACCCTGAAATATTCTAAAACATCACATTAAAGAAAAATGCTCATTAAAATGCCTGAAAAGACCAACAGATAAGCTTCTTGACTTATTCCTAAGTTCACATAGGAAGCATACAGTTCAAGACTCACAAAAAAAATATTGCAATAAAATAGAAGAATTCTCTTTTTGAGGATCAGCTTGACCAAGAAGTTTTGGATGCTCTATCATTGGATGTGTTCAAGCCCAGGCTGGGTGGGGCTTTAAGCAACCTGGTGGAAAGTGTGTGGGCCCATGGCAGCAGGGTTAGAACTAGGTAGTCTTTCAAGGTCCCTTCCACCTCAAACCATCCTCTAATTCTATGACTGTCCTGTACTATAATAGGAACTTTGTACACTATTAACTAAATGTTGCTACTTAAACATGTCTTTAATTCCATCCCTACTCTGAATTAACTAATAAATAAAATGCATACTTGAGCTCCTTAGTCTGCAGATCAATAGGATCATGAGTTTCACTGTCCATGTGGAAACGAACTTCTGGAGATGCCAGTGTCAAGGCTCTGGAAGACAGTAAGTAAAGCAGACAGAGCAGCTGAGCTGCAAGCCTGTAACATCATCTGGGGTTATCACAACACTATAATTTAAAATCAGCAGAAATTAAAAATAAAATTGTGTAATTAATGTTCAAATTTGCAGGAAATGTCATGTGAATACACACCACAGAAGCTCCTAAAATTTCAAACACTACTGCTCTAGTTGTGTTTTTATGATGCTATGAGATCCATATTGATTGATCTTGTGGGAAAAAAGTTAATATTCCAAGTTTATATTTTTTTGGGAAATAAGGATAAGCATTCTTATGCAAATCAAAATGGCAAAACACTTCTCTTTCTCACGATTTTCACTAGGAAAATGGACACACAACCATTATATATTTTAACAGCAAGAACAGTTAGAAAGAAAGGTGGGGGAACTGCATGGCTCACCCATTATCTATTCTTTTCTTCTTCAGAATTTTTGCTAACTTATTTAGTCCACGTAAGCTGGTAGTAATAGCATCATTCATAGTTGCTGAATCAATTCTCATCTGTGCTTCAGCATACGTAAGAGAAGCCTTGAAGAGGTTAAGAAAAAAGAGACATCATGATACATAACTGAACGCACTGAAAAGAAAACCATAGTTCTTTCTGTCTTGCAGAAAGTGCAGCTTGCTGTCATTACTTGGTTCACAATAATACAAAGCTTTACCTTCAATACATAAATGTCTGTTATTCACAGAGAGTAATGGACATATGAGGACAGATCTATGCAAGATATTAAGATACACCAGGCATTTACAGTGGGGTTTTTTTTTTTGCTGATCACATGTATTTTACATTAGAGGTCTGATTTTCAGAAATGTATTGAACATCTACAGAATCCACTAAATTTAACTGACTAGCTGGTATGTATCAGCCATGTCCTATATACATCATACACACAGTAACTGCACACATAAACACTGCACCCTTAGAGGTTGAGAAGAACATGGCAGAATCGAAGATTTTCTTTATTTTTAGTATTTCGGTGGCATTTTGTAATTCTCATAAAATATAAATCACTTTTCAGAAACAAAAATTTATTATCAAGTCTGTTGATCATTGTTTTTACAATACAGTTTACAGCTTTTTTTTCAGAATTATAGTAATATTTACATGACTAACCTTGGAATTAATAATACTCTTTGTAAATCTGGTTTTCAGAATCTCAGCCTTATGGTTCATCTCCCATATGCATGAAAATGCAAGCCTATGGGAGAGAGAGAGAAGGAGGGGAAAACCTGTTAAAATCCATACATTAACATCTGTAGTTTCTTGCCAGGGTCAAAGTAGGGATCATACACATATACCTGTCCACATTAGATCTCAGGGAGCATAAGTTGGAACTAAGTAGCTCTGGAACCATATCAATCCTCTGCAAAGTAAAGAATAAAAATTAATACTTTTTAAGCTAGTAATTTAACTTCCTGAGTTTTAATATAAATGAAAGCTTGGAGATAATTATTTTTTTGACAAGAAAGCTCAGATTTCTGAAAGAAAAGTAAGCCCCTTTAAGAAAATTCATTCCAAGATTCACTTTAATAATCATCTTTTTAGTAACAGTGATTTCTGAAAAGAAATCATGGTCTGAAAGAAATAAACAGGACCAAGTCTGCAGTGTTAACAAATGCAAATCATAAGAGCCGCCTTCAGATGTTTAGCTATCACAAAAAACCTCAAAAACCAATGGAAAAGGCAAAACCAGGCCACTTCTGCAATTTTATATTGGAATGAAAACAGTATTCCAGTTTCAGAAGCACACGCTAATAACGCTTCAAACCAGAATTGAACAGGATATTTCCAGATCATGGCTTTTAAAAGATAAAAAGGAAAAAAAAATTGTCTTAGACAAATTGTCTACTTTTTTTTTCTCCTTAGTTCAGAGATGTCTGCACTCCAAAGAATTAAAAGAGGAAAGCAATGAAAATCCAACCATTTAATCGTACAAGAAACTGTAGAAAGCAATTACTTTTTCACAGAGATATACTGTTGTTCCTCTTTTTACTGACTCCTCATCCAAAGCATTTCCTGGGCGAATAAAATGACTGACATCTGCAATATGTACACCAACCTAAAAAACAAGCATCATGTTATGCACCTCATGAAACAGAAACAGTTTTCAGAGTGAAAGAAACTTTCCCACATTTTTACAAACCAATTTATCCATTCCCAGTTCCATTCAGCAGCTCCCATATTCCATAATAAGAATAGTTAAAACCTATCATATTAAAAAAATGAACAGTTGCAGCAATTATTCAAAAGAAGAGAATTTGTACACTTAGAGGAAAGTTGTATTCACTACCAATGCAACTCCTCTTTGCCTGAGGCTCAAATAACTGCCTTCATGTTCTTCAAGACTCACTTCAAATTTAGTTTTGCTTTTCTGTTTGCTAGACCTTCCATTCTGGCACACCTTGATATTACAATTCCAAATTAATTTCTAAAGAAGACAATCTGACTAAATCAGATATAAGGGGGTCGAGAGCTGGTGTTAAGCCTGTAGCTTTTTACTGCTTTTATTTTTTATTAAACAATAATTCCATAGGCATTAGAGCAGTATCTTAGCTTTTTTTTGATAGTTCCTAATCCTAGCTGTAAATACCCTTGTTTGTAATACTCAGCTAAAGCAGTAAATAAATTTTATATTAAATTCTCACACTAAATGAAGATAAAGCAGGGTGAATTTAGAAGACACTAAATTCCCACTTTTGACACTGACCTAATGCAAATCAACTCTTTTTATTACCATCTTGCAGCTGTGCAAACACCATTAATTTATTTGTAACAGATCTGGAGCTTTGCACAAGTCATTTACCACTACTGCACTGTTTGTAAAATAAAGAAAGAAGTAAATAAATAAATGGCTGGATTGATACAATACCTCTAGATTTCCATTTTCCATTTCTCTACAATGTAATGCATCATCAATATCTGTACAACCAGGAGGATCAACACTACAAACATGCAGATGCCTTAAGTCCTCCCTGTGTTTCATATCCTGAAATTTAAAAGAAGCAAAAAATTGTTTTCAAGAACACCTTCCTTTTGATAGTAAAAAGAATCATTTAAGAAAGGCACATTATATAAGACTTTCCCAAGCAACTAAGTATTTTCAGAATGCTTGGGTTTTTTTGGGAATTATATGTGTTTGGTTATTTTAGGACAAGATCAAAACAGATATGCAGAAACTACAATGATAAAAAAAAACCCACAGCAGATCAAGTACTAAATTTTTTTTTGGTTTACAGAAATGAGGAAGAGAATGGGAACACAACCATAGTTTTATCATCATCTTAGAACTAGCAGGACCAGGAATCAAGACTTTTTAAAGTGAAATTTTGACAGATGTCCAGCTGAACGACTTGTCTTGGATATGACTGCTCTAATCCTTAAATGTCTAGATAGCTGAAAAGAACTGCTAGAAGAACTAACTTAGAACTATCTACCCTTGTAACAATGGCTACGAAATTATCTCAGGTGTCTTAGACTAGACAACTGACTTTTTGAGCGCTAATTTACACAAACATCCCTCCTGTTTCCACATTCAGAAAAAAAAGAGTCAGTAGTAAATTATAATATAAGTATCTCACCTCCAGGAGATTAAAATGCAGACCCAAAAACATCAGCCCAACCCAAATCAAAATATATCATGCTCAAATTGTTTCCTGATGACATTTTCCAATAACTTCTAAAGCAACCATTTCCTGTATTTAAGCTACAGTGGAAAATGTAAAATTCACTAACTGTATTTAAATGAGCAATTCTGCAAACAGAAACTTCTCTAATTACTGTATTAAAGCAGAAATATATTGAAGTCTCTATGCCTCAGATTAATTAGGATGACACACAGGCTGCCACATTTGGTTACAAAGCTGTTTTGCAAGATGAAAAACTCTTAGGGATGATTGTATAATTGTTGGGATTGCAGTCTCTCTCCTTTGCAAAAAACCTTCTTTTATCTTTCTATTCTTTAACAAAACTTGGAGTATCATCTTTATCTTAAAATATTTATCCCCAACAAATGGAGTTTTAGTCAAAATGCAAAAACTTGAAGAGGTCTTATTTCCATTGGAAATCCAGCAGAAAGTTCACACTAAGATAGAATAGTTCTGGACAACATTTCTTGTCTATTTCTGGTGCATTGGGATATTCAAGAACATCACAGTTTGCATTGAAGGGGAAGGCACAGGAATTACTACAATAACTTATAAATTATTACCTCTTCTGTAATGCTCCATGGCATTTTTGGTAAGAAGCTAAGGACAGCCTGGGAAAAAGCCTGGTGAGGGACATCATGTTCAAGCAGAAGAACTTCTGTCTCTGTCTCTTTATCTCCAGCACTTCCCAAATTCTTTACAAAATGACCCTGAGGAACAATGTAGGTACATACACATAGCAAGTAATACCATTTGTCCAAAAATAAGTATTTGCGAACATTAACCCTTAGGTTATTTTTATATTAAACTACACAGTAGGAGCTATCTTTTTAAATTGGTTAACTTTCTCATCTTTAAGAGAAATTTAATTTTAAACATTTATTTGATTCACTAAGTCTGAACAGAGTCCATCCCCCTCTTTTCTTAGAATGGCTCTAAGTTCTCCACAGTTAGGACTCCAAAAATTATAAATGTGAAATCATTTTTTCAAGAAGGAAAAACCACTGCTGCCAAAACAGTAGAACTAATACACTCTCATTTCTCTATGGGTTTGCCTTGTGCCACACATCTCACACCTTAATACCACACCAACTCTACCTTCTTCCTCACTTCTCTGCAGTAATGCTGACTTTCTCTTAATGCTTCTTCCATATATTCCACATTCCCTTCATTTCTCTGAACTAGTGGGAGACACCTGTGCTCTGATTCATTACAAGCTGTGCATTCCCATTCGAGCTACTGGAAGACTTCGAAACCTGGCTAGCATTCAACACAAATGGCAGGCAGTGTCCTCAGTACACTCACAGTGTTTCTCATACAGCCTCTGTTATTTACACTGAACTTTTAACTACTTTTAACCTACTGGCAATTCTGCCAGAACAGTGACTGGTATGAGTAAATGAGAAAAATCAGAGCAAAAGATTCACATTTCTAGGAAGGCAGACTGAAACAAGGCAGTCTCTGGTAAAGCACTTTAAGCAGCACATATATGTTCACTGCAGAACTGGATGAGTAAGCTTTTTAAGTATGATAACTTCATAGCTGATGGTAAGAGCAAATTAAATCATTTAGAGACTTCCTCAATTTGCACCATCAAAAGGCACTCAAAGAATTTAAACTTCATGTCAACACTGTTTACAGTTACTTAGTGTTGCAGATAATAAACATGTTACCTAAGAAACACAAAAAATCACATCATTAGAAGTTCAGAAAAAAATGCCTAAACTTACATTAGGATACCTGGAATTCCTCGGCCAACCATCAATAGCAACAATTATTCTTTGCCCTTCCAATGTATCTGCTTGTCTGGTTTCTATTCGAATGCGAGGAATTCTGCGATCAGCTGGTGTAAATAAATGGCGCCTTGCCTAGTAACAACCAGAGAAAGGAACAATTAATGTCCAATTAAAGAAAAAAACCCAACGCTGCACTTAAAATAAGTGGATTATTTCCTCACCTCCTTGATCTGCGACTTGGAAAGCATCCCACAATACGGCCGCCAGTTTCGTTTTATAATGCCCACGACTCTTCCAGTAGGCCGCAGCATGTCCTTGTTAACAGAAGTCTTCAGCTGGTTGAACACAGGTTAAAAATACAAAACTGAACTCACATTCAACTACAGCAGGTAACTTAAACCTTAGTAGAAACATTTTGTAACTCATTATAATGACATAAAGCCTATTACGACTTCATAAATAGAATCTCCTGTGCCTCCTTGTGCTTTGCATGACTTTTACTACTTTCAGTATGACATGACTACTTAGCTGTGGGCTAGCAGAGACAGTGGGACAAGACAGCATTCTTCAGTCTTTTTCTGCTACTCTACATTTTTCTGAAATATTGTCCATTAAGAAAACCAAAATAACATTTTCCATGTTATTTTAAAACCTATGATTTTAATTTTTTTGAGTCCTTTTATGTTCCTGAAAATTCTCCAGTAGGAGACCAGTAGGTCTCCACATAATCATTAAAAACCACTCCCATGAAATTTAGTGGAAAGATAATTTTTTAAGAAATTATCTTCTTGTACAGGGCATACATGCGTGTGCAATGCATGCACATTAAGTGGAATTAGTACAAGACCCAAAAATAGTTTACAACAGGTTCCAAATGTATGTATTACCTATAAAAGGTGACTCTCAGGATAATAAAATGCCTGCTCCTACCTTAACAAATCCTAATCTCCACATCAGTATAGACAGATTTACATTATTACATGACTACCATTCAGTAACTTTTGGATTTATTAAACTTAATAAAGTAATGGGGGAATTTCTAGCAGAGACTAATTTAAAAGGATCTGTTTTATCCACCATAATGTATTTAACACAGCTGTTCAACTACAATTAAGTTTTGTAATTCCTGTATTATTTTATAAAGAGTATATATAAATCTAAAGCCTAACACTGTCAGGGTACCACAGATTTCATCTCTTTCATAACATTAAAGTAAAATTTTTTCTTTCATACAATGTTTTCTTTCTCCTCTTCATTTTCAATGTCCTCTTCATTCTGGCCATCATCTTGCAAGACCACTGAGGATGGTGCCACCCATTCATCTTTTGCCAACAGCTCCACGGCTACAATGTCTTCATGAATTGCTCGGTTTAAATGTTTCAGTCCCTGTACAATTATCTGGATTTTTTAGAAAACAAAATGGAAATCCAAATATTCAAGATGATGAAAACAGAAGATCCAAATCTAAGGAGCATAACAGAAGAGCAAACATGTACGACAGGCTCTACATTCCAAAGAACATTTAAAAGCATGTTTGTGATGGATTTTTTTCCTCTGCCGAGGTTTCTTACAGTACAATGATCTTATTTCAAGATTCCAATTGCTTCTATAAGAAGTATGTTCCCCCTGGTTTTGGGAGGTTTAATTAAATCAGACAATCCTATTTTTACAGGATAGGAGATTTCACATACTACTGAGAAAGAGGAATAAAAGAGAGACAAGAGAAGTACCTCCAGCTGCCACGAACAGGGAGGGAGGAAACTGCCACTGCTTGGAACCATTGTCTATACAACTGCACCAACTGAGAATCCAGCAGGCAGACAGATGGATTAACTGCTGGCTGGGAAACAGCCCACCTACTCCTCACCAGGCAGGAAAATGGCAGGGGAAACAAAGCAGGAGAACCCCACAAGGGCTCATGACTATTTTTTTTCTGAAAATACTCCTACACACTTGTTCCTTTGTCTTTCACCACATATTTGAAACTGATTTAAAAAACTGTTATAAGTCAACTGAAAAAAACTACTAACAGCCAAAATTCATCTTTATTTTACCAATTACTTTATCAAACTGTAATTTTAAATACATTATTCTTTTTTCAGAAAGAGCATAGTCAGCATTTCAGCAGTCTGTACCCATACAAATATAAATGAAAACACCTGCAAAAACATCAGGAAAAAAAACAGAAGAGTAAAAAATTAGTAATATGTTCCATTTTAACATGTCACCACGAAATAATTAAATTTTAAGTCATTACCAAAGCTAGTTCAAGTTTACAGAATGGAGGTAAAATGAAAACTCACCTCTTTGTTTTCTTCAGCATCTCCATGAACCCAAACAGTAGCTTCAAGATAATTCTCTCTGCTTGCCCTATAAGTTCCTTGGAGGTAAATACCAGATTTTATTCCTTGCTGCAATTTGCTAAGAGGAATATGTTCTGGGAATATTATTTTTCCACCTTCTATTTCTTTCTTTAGGAAAAAAGAAAAAAAAAGGAGAGGAAATTTTCAATATTTTATATTCACGATAATTTCAAAACCAACCTCAGGAACATTACACACTCAAGGTAACAAACTCCCTAATTGTAACTGTGTGTAGGTATGAATATGCATAATAATGAAAAACTATTATTAAGCAGTACTTTTTCGAATGAAGCATAAAAAGAATAAAAATGTGGCAATTATTTTCCTGTTTTCCTGCAGTTACTTAAAAACATATTGCACAATTTTATGTTAATTTGGATATAGTGACTAAACAGATGCTTAACAAAGGAAGTATTAGTGTAGAAAAGACTATGGCACAGAGTGTATATACTGTAAGCTAGAGGAAACATTATGAAAATACATTACTGTGACTAAACTCTGGAGCAGTCAGACAATTGCTTACACCTGAATGATCTACAGTTAACTGCTGAGAACACCTGAGCCCTCCATTTTCTTCCCACTCTTGCATAGAGCTCTATTCTGTTAAAACTAACTGATGAAATTAACTTTCCTATTTTTGTGGCAAGTGTTCAGCTTTATCAGTTGTATGTCAACATTTAAGTCTTGATTCTGATAAACACAAAGCACATGGCAGAAGAAGAGGATGTAGCTCAACTCTGAGCTGCAGCCTGCATTTATGTCAACTTCATTAATTACCAAATGAAAATGCTTTTGATCAATAACCTAACATAGATTTTCCAGCACACGAAACAAAGATCTAAATGGTTTGCAATATATTTTGTTTTCATTTTTTGCCTAATTATTTCTCATATGTATACACTTCATTTAACCATTATTATTCTCATCTTCACAACAGTTTTCTAAAGCAACTGGCTTTTTACAGATAAAAAGATACATACTAACAGGCATATGAGCAGAAATGAAAATAGCTGCAATATTTCCTTTTTACTTTTCAGTTGTCAAAAAGTTAAATTGCCAAAATGGTAATAAAGTCCAGACTGCTTGTATTCTAAACTGATCACAGTACCCTGACATCCAGTATGCAATATTATACTGCAAGCCATTTGTGATTAATTTATTTTATAAAAAGAAAATAAAAACATACCCCTTCATCAGATACACAGGCAAGACGATCTACAAGCTCAGGATTAGCTGTCAAGCTTTTTACATATTCCTCACCTACAAAAGCACATACATAAATATTTATGCAAGAGATGCATGGGAATCACGCATGAAGAGACTGCTCAGTTTATCTAAGCAATAAATTAAACATACATACTAGTTCACTTACATGTATAAGCAGTTATCCCTTCCTCCAGAGCTTTCTCTTTATTAGTTCTGTCATTTGTTAAGAAGATAACTTGAATCTTCTCATCCTCTACGTTCTTCAAGTGTTCATTGTACCATTTCACTGCTACCCGAATGGCTCTGTCATTGCGGTCGTTAGAAGTTTCTCCCCGGTTTTGCTCTATGTATGTTTCTCTAAATAAATTTTAAAAACCAAGGGGGTTTTTTGAAAAAACAAAACAAATTCCAACATCTATCTATACTTAAAAAAAATTTCCAGACAAACAAGATCAAGGCTGTTAGGCCAAAAGAATGATTACTGTACTTGTTTTTGTAACACGTGTAACACTCCTTAAGCCACTAAAAGGCCAGGAGACAGATAGGTAAAGGAAAATTGGATGGAATGCAACTTTCCCACAGACAATTGAAGAGGCTTGCATTCAAGCTGTTAGAATAAGGATTCAAGATGCCTAGAACTATGGTACTGCAGTATTGGAAACTAATTGTGAGCACAAATAAAGGCAAATTAACTGCATCTTCATTTCTTAGAGCTTTCTGTCACTAACTTAAAGGATTTTTGAATTATGCTACACACTAAGCTGACAATATTGATAAAAGCATTGGAATATGTTTAAAAGTAACACTAAAGTGGAAAATCAGTATCCTATTGCTCATGATAACAGTGCTGTCTATAAAGCTTATTCAATATTCTAACCCCTTTTTCATAACATATATAGACTTATACTAACTATAAACAGAAAAGCTCCTGGAACATCAACTATTTCCCAACAGGATTCCTTAGAAATATACAGTTCTATGATGTCAGTCTAATTTTTCTTCCAGTCCACATGTTCAAGTTTTGTTTCCCACTTTCTTTTACCAGGTATCAGCAAAACTTTGTCATAACCCATTCCACACCTTACCTGTGATGCTCATTGGTGAAAGAATAGAAATGTTTTTCTGGGTTTTGAATCAGGTCCCTAATTCGCTTGTACACTGGAGCACTTCGATGCCTGACTTCTTGTAGGACTGTCTGCAGCACAATGACATTCTTAATAACAGGATCTTCAAGGATATCAATCTGAGGAACAAAATGGAAATGAATCAAAATTGTTGTTTAATTCTATCCAATAACTGGACTTGAAATATTTCCTTGGCTAATACATGAAAAGCTAACATGAATAATGAGTGGCTTCTACTACTTCTGCCTTTTTCTCTCACCACTGGGAAATCAAACAATGTATTAAGTTCCTTTCTCCTCCTTGAGGGAAGAAAGTCTAACAGGATTTTCCAGCCTCTCTGTGACCTGAAGATAAGGACTTATTCTGACTTCCAACAAAATCATCCCCAATGTGCGCAGGATTCCACACAAATGTAAGGCTAAGTCTACACTACAAATTTTGCTTACATAAAATGGGTTCCTATAAAATTTACCCTTAGTAAACAAAATGCAACTATGCACAACCTGACAGAAATCTGACGTAATTCACAGGCTGTCTGCCCTTGTGAGGAATGCAAGCCATAAAATGGTACCCAACTACTCCTACATAGCTGATGTGCCCATGCATGTGTAGGCTTGAGTTCTCCAGTAACAATCCCACTGTTAAATTTTAATTTCCTTGGAATCAAATCAACAGGAATTCCATGAGCTGCTCTTTGCTTCTGAAAGACCTTTTTCTTTTTTAAGGAATTTTGTTAAATTTTTCAGCACTTTTCTTTGCGAACTCCTGACAAAAAGACAGAGAAATGTACACTAGAGATATATGTAATCTGTTGGGAGAAAAAGACAGAGCTTCACTTCCTAAGATTGTGGCAAGAAACTGTGCAAACCCACCTACAAAATGATACAGGGAAAAAAATTAAAAGCAGTATCAGACTGAGCTCCTCCAAACCTGATGTTTACATGACCTGAAAGATTTAGAGCTGTGTTCACAGGGGATGAAATCCAGCATTATTCTATGTATAAACTGAAGCACCAGGCCAAGCTTTATTGTGGTAAAACTGTTTCAGTTTCTAGGCAAAACGTTCCCCCTGCTGTTTCCAAGACTTCCTAATCCCCACTTCTCCAGTTCACATCAGTATACCCTTCACATTCTCAGAGCATTCTATAGGACACACATACAAATCTTACCAACAGACACCAAAAGTCCACTTGTAAGAGGCTGAAAACATCCTCTTGACCAGCTGTTTTGGGACGAAAATCCTTACAACTTTTGGGATCTCTGCTAAAACACAAAAGTGTTGTGTCCCTCTCCAGAGTACTCCATGTTAGGATTCATGAATTGGTTCCAGTCTCCAAAGTCTGTACAGAGGTATTCTACCCTCTACACAGGTATTCAAAAGCAATCCAAGAAAAAAGTTAAACATCAAGCTTGGGAATTCCTCCCAGCCTCAAAGTCTACTGCCTGCCCTGCTCAGACTCAAACCTTTGCACAGCTATTAATGGGCTGCAGAGTAAAGGCGTCCCCGTGCTTCCAGAGTTGTACATGGGACGATTTTGCACCTTCTATTCACTACATGAAATCAACATCACAGCATAAAGAAGCTAAATCTACATCCTGAAAAACAGAAGATGCATTCAGAAAAAATCAGTGACCCCAGAAGACCCAAAAATTCAGCGACGACACGAAGACCCCAACTGCTATTTTAGAGTCTACCAACTTTCCCTAACTGAATTTTCATACCCGTATCAGACCATGACGAGAAAAAGAAATAAATAAATAAACACGGTTCTTTATTCCTACCATTCAGGCAGAAAAAAAGGAAACCACAAAAACCAAACTCAGCAAAACAACAACAACGAAAACCACAAAACAACAAGACAAACAAAAAACCCCACACGCACATACTCCCCCCCATAAAACTGGAGCATAGTCTAAAACCAGACAAGGCTCGCTGACGCTGCAGGCCTTCTCCTCAGGAGCTACCAGGGAAAGAAAAGACTTCCCAGGCGGGGATCAAGCAGCCACAGGAAACAAGGGAGGAGCCAAGCCCGCGGCGCGCTGCCAAACGCCGGAACCCACCGGAAAATTACACCCACAGGGATTTAAGGAGGCCGGCGCAGGGAAGGCTTGAGCCTCCACATGGAGCTCGGCCAGGCCCAGAGGAAGGCAGCGGCAGGCCCTCCCCAGCGCTGAGGCGGCCACACCATCCGTCCCTCTCGGAGCCGCTCACCTGGTGCAGGAGCAGGTTGGTGTCGGGCAGGAGGAAGTGCGGCCCGGGGCAGAGGCTGCTGGCGGGGCCGCTGGGGCGCGCCTCCAGTCCGGGCGCGTTCCCGTTGCCGGGCGCGGCGGGCGGGCAGAGGCGGCAGGCGGCGGCGCCGCACGCGATGTCGTCGCGCAGGTAGTGCTCGCGCACCACCTTCACCACCGCGCCCGCCCGCGTGCGCCGCACGNGATGGCGTGCGCGTGGCCCCGCCCCCACGGCGCCGAGGGGAGGCGGAAGCGCGCGCGCGTGTTGCCGGCGCTGCCCGAGGTGTGCCGGGGCTGCCCCCGGGACCGCCACGGCCAGGGCCGCTGCCCCCGAACCACCACTGCCGAGTTACGGCTTGGGCAGCTGCCCGCTGCCTTTAGCGTCTCCCGGCATCCTGCGGGACGAGCGGCATCTCCCCTTCCGGAGTTGCCCCCGGCTGCTGTGGGGAAGGAAGGTGTGGTGGTGGCCCCGGAGAGCGGCCCGCGGCAGGGCAGCCCGGCTGTCGCTGGCCCGGGCTCTGAGCGCGGCATCTCCTCTCCCTGCTGGGCTCTGAGCAGCGCCGTCTGTAAGTAGCAGCCGTGGTCTGTGCCAGGTGGTTGTAAAAGTCCGTGTGGCTGCTGGGTCAACCCGCCTGGTAAGAACAGTGCAGCTGCTGAGAAGGCAAAGGCCAGCAAGGTTTGAAAGGAGGTTGTAGCCAGGTCGGGGGTGGGCTCTCCTCTCAGGTACCCAGCCACAGGATAAGAGAACAAAGCCTCAAGTTGCACCAGGGGAGTTTAAGATTTGACATCAGGTGCATTTTCTAAACAAAAAGGGTGATTAGGCACTGGAGTAGGCTGCCCGCGGGGTGGTGGAGTTACCTTAACCTGGAGATGCTTAAGGAAGAGGCTGGACATGGCACTGAGTGCCATGGTGTAGTTGACAAGAGGATATTCAGTCATGGGTTGGACACGATGATCTCGGAGGTCTTTTCCAAGCTGTGTGATTTTGTGGTCAAAGTATTCCTTTACCGTTTTCTACAGTAAGTCGTGATGTGCCTCTTACCGGGTGCTTGCTGGCGCTGCATACGCCTCGTAGGTCTCGGGAGTTTTCGGTGCATGCGCTTTTGGCAACGTACACGTCTTTATTTAACTATAGCATCGTGCTAGTAAGCTAGATTCACACTGGTGTTCGCACTGGTATTTAGCTTGTTGCAGACACAACGCTTGGTAGTGATTGTTTAGGAAGAGTATCCTCATGCAGCAGCCCCCTTCAGAGCTTCTCAGAATGTTTTTCTTGAGTGAAAAAAATTGTTCATGTGATATTGAGAAGCATCACTTGCTTAGTGATCTAATTTAACTGGTTAAATTAGTTTTCCATAGTGACATTTCATTTAATTCTTTTGATTCTTGCAGTTGATTCTTCAGAGGGCTCATCCCAAAGTAAAGCTTAAAACAGCTTTGCGAATTGTGGAAGAAAATGTCACATAAAAGCTCTAAGGTGATGAAGAAAGTAAACGTTTCTAGCTCCTTGGAATCTGAGGATATCAGCTTGGAAACCACAGTACCAACCGATGATGTTTCTTCCTCTGAAGAGAGGGAAGGTACTGTAAAAATCACTAAGCAGCTGATTGAACGGAAGGAGTTGCTCCATAATCTTCAGCTGCTTAAAATAGAATTATCACAAAAAAACTTAATGATCGACAACTTGAAAGTTGAATATTTGACCAAGGTAAGTAGTCTTCTTTGTTTCATTATATAATCTTTTCTTAGTTTTGGTGCTTTTATAGTACAATAAAAACTTCTGTTTGGCGAAGAATTTCTTTGAATTACATGATGGATATCTGCTTTGTTTGGAGGTTTTCTTGGTGCGTTTTGTTTGTGTTTTTTAATGAGAAGAAAAGGAAACTAAGATATAGAAAACTTAGCCAAGTTGTTCAAGTCATTACACTTACAAATATATGAAGAGGAATCAAATTATTATTATTATTTCCTTTTCTTAATACAAAGGAGAAACACCTGTTTTCTTCCAGAAATGAAAAAAATTCTGTCACTCATCTTACCAGCATAGCAGGGCTTTGAACCTGAACTCTAGTGGAATACTAACTGAAGTGATCTGAATACTCTTCAATGCTTTGTTATCGAAGATGGGGCTAGAATACACCGACATGCTAATAGTAAACTTTGTTGTGTACGGCTTGCACTAAGATGCATGAAGTTAAGAAAGGTGTAAAAACAGCCACATTTGTGTGCAATTCATTTATATAACATATAAATGACTTCCTGCTCAGAGTTTAAGCCTAGCTTGAAATTCGTTGAACAAATAGCTGTTTGGCTGAAAAAGACCCATTTAAGAGCTAAGCCTTTTTTAATTTTAGGTCATTGGGGCAAAGTCTGTATCATATTCTGTGAAGCCCTAGTGTATTTAGAGGTCTTGTTAGACAGCCATTATTGTACTCCCCACAGCATTGGTATCTTCACATTTTTATTTCAACTTGTTCTTTTTGTAAAATATTTCTAAAAATTAATATGGTAACTTATTTTGTTTTATACTCACATTCTTTATATTTAGATTGAGGAGCTAGAGGAGAAGCTTAATGATGCAATCCATCAAAAGCAGCTGTTGTCTTTACGACTGGATAGTCAGTTGGCATTACAGCAAGAAGATGCCAGGTATGATGGAAGTAAAATTAGGAACTTTATCTTTAACAAATTTGTGAATTAATTTGAATTTGTATAAGTAAGTTATTAATAGAAAGAAATTATTATTATTTGCAGGAATAGGATTTCCTTTGCAGATTATATTAGTAATTTCATCCTAAAAATTGAATTTACGTATTTAATTTATATATAAGTAAATTTGAATTCAACTCTCACTGGCTGAAGTTTGTGGGTTTGGTTTTGTGTTACCTAAATTCAAAATTTAGTAGCAAGAGGTAGTAAAAATATTCTTAAAACCAATAAAGAACAAAAGGACTAAGCAGAGATGGCAGAATTTCCATCAATTTAAACAGAATTTTTCATAACTGCAGCATAGAAGACTTGGGAAGGGTAAGTGCATAATGTTTAGCTTTTCCAGTTCGTACTTCTTATTTGTCAGAAATGCTTTTGGTTGATGATGTAGAAACTCACTTTCCATGTTGTTTTTCTGAAATATTTTGAGTTAACCTGAGAAATAGACTGGCTAGCTTCTCCAAATCACACCTGTGAAGGAAGAGCATTACTTACATAGTCTCATGTTAAAGTAGAGCTTACAGCAAGTGACTAATTCCAACTCCTATTCTATGTGACAGATTTAAGGATGTGAAGCCAGACTTGAGATTAGTTCCAGCAAAGTCTTTCAACTAAGAGCAGCTGATTGTCAGAAAAACATCTGTCAACTCTACATGCTTAGATGCACCAAAGTGGAATATTTTTATGCTGGTCATACTTGAGTTATCTAAGGAGTGCTCAGTAAAAAAGTACTTAAGTGCAAACTGTTATTTATAGGCATAAAAAAGTTAAACTACTTTTCCCAATCTTTTCATTAATTTTCTTGTCAGTCTTACTTCACTTTTCATCCTCATGTAATAGAATTGTACGCACCATGGAGTGTGTACTTGTGTGACTGCTTTGCTGACCTCAGACTTCGTGTTATCTTTTTGAAACCAGTGGGGTAGATGTTGCCTTGTTGTACTAGTTAATTTTTTTTTTAATTCATTTTTAAGTAATTCAGAAATGACCATGATTTGAATACATTTTCAAGAGTTGCAGCTAAAAAATGAAAAAAAAGTAGGTTAGTTGTCTTTGATTTAAATAAAATAAATGTTTCTAAACATCATTAACTAATGTGCAGTTTCTCTTGATGTATAATACCTTATCGCTAATGATAGTAGTAGTGCTGGTGTTTTAAGGCTGGAAGTAAGGCTGCTTGTTTTGTTGTAGTGGTTGGTTTGTTGCTGTTTGGTTTTTTTAATAAAGGATTCCAGCTTATGTATGTTACAGTTGTTAGAAAATTAAGGGCTGTGTATGATTGTGCATGTGCTGAAACTTTGTAAGATACAAGTTCAAGTTACTATTGGTTTATTGGGTGATTTACTATTTCCTTGGGGTTTGTGTGAAACAGATTCTGCTTTTTCATGTTTTTAACCTTCTGATTGGTAAATTGAGTTTGGGTTGTAAATTCAAGTCGGCATTTGTGGAAATTGTCTCTACTCAGATTCAGCTTTGTATTGTCAATGACTATAAAGTTCCTGGCTTTTTACATATACTGTATCGAATGTGACTGTTTAATTATGGTGGTATACGTTCTGGAACTAATTACCTAATATTTGTAAATTTTTCCCTCTACAAAATGAGCAGAACTCACTTCTTTTTCAGGGTATTGCGAAGCTTTGTCACTTGTGTTATTCAATACCTGATATCTTCTGTTTTCAAATCCATCTTGAAGGAAACATCAGGCTCTAATGAAACAAGAAATGGAAACTATTTTATTGAGACAGAAGCAACTGGAGGAAACAAATCATCAGTTGAGAGAGAGGGCTGGAGATATTCGTCGTAGCTTGCGAGACTTGGAATTAACAGATGAATGCTATGAGAAACTAAAGTCTCTTCCTGAAGATCAGCTTTCTATCCCTGAATATGTTTCAGTGAGTATTGAGTTTTATATTGGTTTAAAATCTAACCTCTGTCTTGGGTCTGGCTGGGACAGAGTTAACTTTCTTCATAGCAGTCCAGATGTTGCTGTGATTTGCACTGATGGCTAAGACAGCGTTTTTGTTGTTGCTGGGCAGTGCTCGCACAACATCAGGGCTTTCTTTTTTCCCTGTTCTGCCTCCCTGTGCCCCAGCAAGCAATGAATGGTCATGAGATTGATAGGGGACACTGGACAGCTGACCCGAATTGTCCAAAGAAATACTGCATACTGTATAATGTCAGACTCAGCAGTATAAATTGGAGTTATAGAAGGAAAGAGGAAGTGGGGGTTGGTGGCTTCCAGGGTGGTTATTACTCAGAGACTGGCTAGGTATCAGTCTTGATCAGTGTCCCCAGTTTTTGGGGTGTGGTGAGTTCTTTGTTTTTTCTCTTTTCTTTTTTACTTTTTAAGCTCACCTCTCCTTCCTTCAGTAATTGTTTAGAAAACTCGACACCTGAGTTTTCTTGCTTTTGTTCTTCTCACTCTCTCCTCTGTCCTGCTCCCAGGGAAGGCAGCAAGTGGGTGAGCAGCTATGTAGGCTGCTGGGCAGGGTCAACCCACCACAAGCTGTAAATCATGGTGGGTTGTGATTTTTTTAATCTCCAACTAGAAATAAAGGTCCTTCAGAGGCAGATGTGTCTCTGCATCAGTATGTTATGACTGGGTTCCAGTAAAGAGAGGAACTTTTTGATCTGAGATTTTGATGTCTTGAAAGAGAGTAGAACTGCTGATGTATTTTAAGGAGGTTAAGCAGATGAGATGTTACAATTAAAATATGAGCACACATTGATGATATGAAATACAGCAGGCTGAAAAAAGGAATCTTTGAAATTGGTGTGCAGAAAGTTCAGGACTTCAGGAATTGACTGACAGTCAGTATAAAAGACTCTCTAGACAGGCAGGATAGATACTAGGAGTTACTAACCTTGTCAGCTGCTTTAAGTGAAGCTGTCACAGCACAATTTAGATTTAATTTGTGAGTAGAAAATGGCTGTCAAAAAGATGTGAAGAGGGAGAGATAAGTAGCAGCCATCTTCTACCCTTAACCTTCTTTTCTTTTACTCTTGTGTTCAACCAGTAGATGTTATTTTTGTCTGTGACAAGAACTCCTCTACTTTAATGAAGCCCCCTTCTTCTTCACACATTACTTTTTCTCTTGAAGAAGTAATTTTTAGACCTTTCTTTTTTCTAGATAAGGCATTGTAAAGATGTATTGTAGTAAGGTGCTGTTTTCTGTTTTTTTCCGCTTCTTTTATCAGATGATTAGTGTGAATGTAAAGGTATCAGTTGATTCTTGGTGGTTGTTTATCATTACTTTGAGTTATGCAGCTGATTCAGATGATGGGAGGCTACAGAACTGTTTTGTATATCCTGTCTGTGCATCCATTTGGCTCCCAAAGGCTAAGGAAAGGACTTTGAAGGGAATGCTGTTTCCTGCTTTGCTTGCCTAAGGAGGAATTGTGCAATTCTCGAGCAGTTAAAATTTCTGACTCCATATCTATGTGCAGACTCATAATAAAGCCTGCTGATGCTAGGGTAAAATTTTCCCTGTCAGGAAAGGATCCTGCTTAGACAACTTGAGCAAGAAATTTTCAGACACTTTTTTTTTCTATTTATCAATTACAAAATACTGCCTTGCAATTTTTCAGGATGGAAGTAAACATGTATATGTTGCTTAGACTTTATTTGAAACTGCGTGTGCTGGACTAACAGCAGGAAGAGCTTAAATGCAAATTTTGTATATAGAGATACTGTAAGCTTAAGATACTGGAATTAAAGCAAATATGAGATGTTTTTCACTGTTCTTCCACAAAGGGGTGCAATAGTGACATGTTAGAATAAAGCCTAGGTAATGTTTAATGTTAATGATGACAACTGAAAAATTATATTTTAAGCATCTTTTGCTTAAAATCCTGCTTTTTGTTTTGAACTTATATGTAAAAATTCAGATTTTTATTTAGGTGTTTCTAAGATGTTTTTAGAAACAGTATATGTGAAATTTTAAAGTACTTCAGCTGCCAAGCACCAGTTCAATTTGTTCAGTAAAGTGAACCTCTTGTGTACTCCATTGAAAACAAAATTCAGCAAATTTTTTAAAAATTATCTCTGCAAATTATGTTTGAACTGATTTTAATTGCCATGTCTTTCAAGTGTGTCATTTTGCTAACTGCAGTTCAGTTGCTATTTGTTTAAGAAGGCAGTTGTTAACTGATGCAACTGCTTTCGCATAACTTAGTTTAACAGAAGCAAACTTTTTCATCCTCTGCAGCCACCCATCTTTACTTAATTCTAGTTTTCCATAAAACGTGGTGGTCACATGCTAAGAGTTTTCTAAAAATTGCCTAGAAGGTGGTAACTGTTTCAGCACATCAATATAAATTTGTAATTTTTAAGAGATCCAGTTGTTTCTGAAATCCCTTTTACAGTAAATTTTGTTTCTGCTGTATTGAGTTGGCAAGAGGCAGTTTGTGCTCTGACCACTGGGTTACATGAATGTTTATAGGCTATCAAACCAGATAAATAGCAGCGACAGTTGAACTGCTGCAGCCTTACCTTCATCTGCTGCATTCATTTGCACTTTATTCTCAGCGTGCAATGATCTTTTCTCGAGAAGGCTGTGTAAATACATTTATCTTTGATACCTGTATGCCATGTAATCTTGGTTTCTACTGATAAATCTGTTTTAGGGTTGTTATGTTTTGGGAAATAATTATCATGTGATAGCACAAGTTTCCTAGGGAAATTGCAGTAAAAATACAAGAACTTACTGGAAAAGCAGGGGTGGTTTTAAAAAACCACAATGCTTTAAATGGCTACCAATTAGTGATAGTCAAGGTTACTTTTTTCTTAAAAAATGACCAATTAGATCATAAGATGCTACAGTTAAAAATACTGATCTTACAGTCATGTTGCACACTTGCCTTATCGTATAAAGCATACTACACCTGTGTTCACATTGCCAATTTCTATGGCTTCTGTGGTTTTTAGAATTGTATGCTGTCAGTTATATGAAATATACCTGGAACTTTTGTTTGTCTTCTGCTATTTAAAGATAGTGAAATAGAGACCTGTCTTGCTTCTGCATGGAAGTGTACTACAGCTTGCTCTTGAATGCTTACTTAATCTGTCTGTATTTCTTACTTAGTGTCTATGTTTCTTCTTTAATCGTATATCAAAGAAAGCATTAGGGATGGAGGATATGCAGTGGCTTTTGCATGAAAACAGTGCTTAATTATTCATTTTTTTCACGCATACTCCCAAATGCAACTTTTTAAGGTATCCAGTTAATCTGGAAATAATAACCTCTGTGTACGTGTATGTGGGTGTATATCAGAAAAACTCTTTCTTCTTTGTTTTGTCTGGTTTTGTTTTTAATACTGATGTTGTGGTCTTACTACTATATTTTCTAGTCTTTTTTTCTTGATCACTACAAAAGTTCTGGAAAAATTCTATAAATGTGAGACTTACTTGCCTGAGATTATGCCTGTGACTAAAGTAGGGGAAGAGAGGAGAGTATCCATTATGGAGTTTAAATTTTTTTAATCCTGTAAGAAGTTTGGGGTTTGGGGGCATTAATTTCGCAGAGTTGAGTCTTTCAGAGCTTTAGTTTCTTAAAGCAGTTGAATCCAAATAGCAACCTATTACTGCTGAAGGTGTGTGTGGAGGGGGGGTCTCATGGTTCTTCCTGGTTTTGTGCTGTTCCTGCTCCCTGTGCTTGTCTTGTGTTTTTTTTGGTGCAAATTCAGCCCACTGAGCTGGCAGAAAACAAAACAAATCCCTCCATTCTACACACCTCATAAAAATTTTCTTGGCAGGGAGAAGTTAATCAAGTTAACTATTACTAAATTTGTTTTTGGTTTGTTTGGGGTTTTGTTTGTTTTGTTTTGTTTTGGGTTTTTTTCTCTTTTTACACTGTTAATCAAATAGGCTCTAGGTTTGGCACAGGGAAGTACATGGGGCCATGTTGTCCATTAGCAACTGTATTTTTTTGATTGGTCAGCCTGAGTGGAAGCTGCCTTAGTTGTACAGCAATATAGTCTTTACCTTTATGTCATGCCCTAGAAATAACTTGGTAAATAATTGTCATAAAATGTTGAGCTAATCTGTTTTTAGGTTTGTGGTTTTGCAATTGCAGTTTTGCCAGCTTCAACTTTGAATATCTGTGTTTTACTTGTAGGTCCAATTCTATGAAGTAGTCCATTCCTTAAGAAAAGAGCTAAGTGATCTACAGATGAAAAAAGAGAGTCTAACAGAAGAACTAAGTGGGTACAGATCCCAACTGAAGTCTCTGACAGAGGTGTGTGCTCCTTAGTTACCTCACTTCAGAAACTGTAAATGTATATCTTGTGAAAATCTCACAATCTGAATCATTATTGATGTGTAAGATACAAAACCTTTTTTGCTGTATAAAAATTTCTGTGGGGAAGGAGGCAGGGAGGGAAAGAGGAAATATGCTGTAAGTATTCTTGTATAAGCTAACTTTATGGTATGGCTACCCCGCAAGATTAGCTCATGAGACAGTTCAGGGTAGTCTCTTACCAGCTGTGTTGTGCTTCCTACTGGCAAGATTTCAAGGTGGGGAGGCTGGACGGGGGATTCATCCAGCAGCAGCTGAAGACACCATGGTGGTTTGGTGTAAGGTTTTTAGACAGGGGTGTCTTGGTAGCAATTTCCTTCACCTTTTGCTTTAATGTTATAAAAACGTATTTTTAAAAGTTCTTTGGAATTGCATCTTCTCTGTTATGCTTTTCAATTCTTTAAGGTTTTTTTTCCTATTTGTTTCTATACTAAAGAAAAAGATAATTTGATTTCAGGTAAGGTATAAATACCAGAAGTAGAGAAACAAATAATATAAATATTTATAGTTTTTATTTTTAAAGAGCTAAGAAAGTGAAACAGTATAAGGAACATGTTATTTCTAATGTATTTATGAATATTTATAGTCTTCTTGGTATGTATGTAGCTAGGATGATTTGTATTTTAGCTTAGTTCTGCATAAATATGGAGTTGGGACAATAGTTTCAGGTACTCAAAGGATATTTATCCAGGTCATGGCTAGTGGAGACTTAAATGAAATTGTCATTTTACTACTTCTGAGAATGTATTTAGCTAGTGTCTTTTTTTGCCTGCAAAATTTACTTGCAAAATAATCAGGTGTAAGGAGAAATTATTTATACAAGTTTATCTTGTGAAATTCATGTAATTTCATTTCTCATCCCGATTGGATTAGAGAAAGCAGTCAATAAAATTTATGCATTTATGTGCTTCAGCATTAGTTTGTGCCACCATCTCTGGTCATAACTGAGATTAAATAAATCCTGTTAATTTTGTCCTGCATAAGCATTTTCCTTCATTGTAACACTTAATGTGCTTTGATTGAATAAAATTGTATTGGAGGATTTCAGCCTTTGAGACTTGACTGACATCTGTATTAACTTGTACTGACGCAAATTAACAAGATAGTAGATAATAATTAAGTGCTAGAAACAGTTTTCTTGTGACATTGACCTGTCTTTAATATAGACTTGTAATTTTGTTCTTTTTTGCACCACATGGTGGCAGTGTCCACCTTTCCCACTGATCTGTTTCTCAAAGTTTGAAGTGTGCTGCGCTTTTCTGTTAGGGAGAGACTTAAGAGTCTCTGTTTCAATTCTGGCAAGTTCAAGTTTTACCTTGTGACTTGATGAGTGTCACTGTAACAAGGTACTCCAGATAATAAGGTAAGAGGAGCATCATCAGGATGTGAGGGTACTTTGGAATCTCTAATGTGCTTGGTGCATGGAGCTGACATACCTATGCATCTCTTGCTGTTTATGTACTGCAGTAACTTATTTGAGCTGTTCAATAAGGTCAAGCTTTATTGCAAGGAATTTATCAGTAGGAAATAAAATTTTGTTCAGAGCCTTACCTAAACTCTTAGACAACTCTTCTACTGGATTTTTTTTTTTTTGTATTCAAGTAGTTCTTTTTTTTTCCAGGTACCTGAAATACAGTTGCTGAAGTTTCTTGCCTGTTATTTAATAATTCATATTCTGCAAATCCTTCTTCTGGGTTTCCATCCAGTATTCAGAAAATTTTAAGTTTTCTCTAATCATTGCAATATTTCCGTTCTCTGTGTTGTTTATCAACAAAGTCTGTTCTGAGTTTAAAACTTCTTCAGGAAACTAATAGTATGGAAGTTTGAAATACAATCATCACTGAAGTGAAGAAAATTTTTTTGGTATTTTTTCTTTTTTCTTTTGTGAGAATCAGCTACTTCCTACAGTAAGCATGCCTTCTTTTTTCTACTCTTGCAGATACTTAAGGCTCTTCTTAACAAGTTTCAACATGGATTTCTTCCCTCTTTTTAGGACATAGAAAGGAACATAAAGAAATATGCTTAGCCCAAATCTTTCTATTAGCTATTAATGCCTGGGGGAGGAGGATTTTGTTGGCTTTCTGTTTGTTTGTGGCTGACAGACTAGGTTTGAGTGGGTTTTATACATACATGTATTCACCCAGAAATAAAGTTATAAGAAATAGGAGACAATTTGTTGTAGACTTATAGGAAAGGCTATCTAGCCAACGAAGAATGGAAAAAGTTTGACGGAAAATTCGAACTTGTCTTAGTAGGTTGTCGACTTTAAGAAAATTTAAATATGAAATGAAATCATCAAATAAGACAACCAGGCCAACTCTACAATTTTGTAAACATCTCTTGTTGTGTTGCTACTTTTAGCCTTTAAAGGCTGCTGAATCTCTAACACAGACCTGGTAGTGTAGGGAGCTGTTTCTGACAACTGGTAGCAGAGAATGGTTTGTGAAGACTGACTTCTAGCACTGAAACATGGTCTGATAGAAGATACTCGTTCTGCTGCTTGTATCTGTGATTTAGACCGGTGCAGTTCCTCTCATTCCAGGTATAGCAGCCACAGCCTGGGGTGAGGCAGTGGAACTGGTGAAAGCCATGTTCTTGTACTGCAGTGCTGACTGACTTGTTACTAAATTATGGTACAGGCTTATTTTAGTCCTCATTTTACAGTGCTCAGTACTTCATGTATAAATAATCTTGGCACCACCACCCTTGGAGGTAAAGATAGAGGAGGAAGTCCAGTTGTAGTGATGTATTACCAGGAGCTTCCCAGAAATAAAACCAGATTCTGATGTGTGCATTCCCATGCTGAACATCAGTTCACTATTTTCAGAGTTATTTGTTTCCAGAGTGGTTAGAACCTTCCCTCAAACAGATGTAGTTTACTACTAGTGGATTTCTCTCAAGGCTGGGAGAGTGTCTGGAAAGGAAATCTTGCTTTTATTTGTACGTCCAGAAGATTAAGTATTGCTTTCTTCTTCTGGCTGGGAGTTTTCTTGGCAACATTTTCCTGGAATTTCGTATTGATACAATTTTATCAGGGCTTTCTTTTCTTCAGTTATTTTTTTATATAAAGTTGCCTTCAGGATTTACAATAAAATTTATAGCATGAGAGTATTTGTAAGCTGTGGTTATCCTAAAGACAAAGCTGGTTATGTGTAGGAGAAAGATCTTTTCTAAGATTTCGTCTCTGAATCAGGATTAGTAGCTGTCAAGTTTTGCTAGCCATAACTAACAGTTTTCTCTGCGATAATGTTTTCCAGCTGGAGGGAAAATGTATCTATAGTCTTCAAAGAATAAACTAAGCTTTTGTACTCAAAGGATCACTTGGCACTAGATGTGTCTGAATATTAGAAAATTGAGGCTGTTGTTGCTACTCCAAAAGGACTGGTATCCCTAAGGTTTCTCCTAAAGTTTGTGTATCTGTAAAGACTGCACTCCAGAAAACTTCCACAGCCCCCTGACACCACTTCTTTCAAGCAGTGCCTTGATTGTTTGGTCTTCACAATTCTCTTCAGACAGATGATGTCCTGGTCTTAGGTGAAATACATGCCTATTTTTTTCGCTGTTGTTAATATTGTTCAGGAGAGCAGCTGCAAAGAAGATAGTTTATCAGTAACTGTGAGATTGAGGCAGCAGTTTAACATTTCCAAGACTCAAGGAAATAACATATCTATGAAAGTTCCCTTTTCTGTCCAATATCTTTCTACTCTTTTGATACCTAGCTATGTCTTGCATTGAAAACTAGCTGTGGTTCAGAAGTACGAAATGGTTTAATTGTACTTCTCTGTAATGAGTTCAAGGATCCTTTTCACCTGAGAATATTTCACTGAAAATTCTAGTAAACTCACATCCAGAGAAATAAGGATTTTACTCCTCCACCTTCTTTTGCTATTGAAGCACTTATTCAAAAGCTTTTATCTCGTGTTTCTTGCAGAGCTTCTCTTTTGGAATAGCTCAACAGTTTTGTTTATAATTTTTAGTGGCAAATAGTGACCAATCTACAATCAGATTACCAATTTCCTATCTACAAGCAGATTACCGGCAAGTTACTGAAGAGATGTCTTATTTTTCCAGTTAGGTATAGCTTCTTCCTGACATTTGGGCAGTTGCATTCCAATAAATGGTATATTGATCAGTAAATTTTGAATGCAGAGTATGTAAACAATAGAAGCAAAATGTCATCTTTACAGAGGAGCTACACCTCATCCAAATAACTGGAGGGAATTGGTTTCCATATTGCAGTAATACAGTAGCTTTACATTTGTCTAGGGCCTTCAGGTACCTTAGGATATGAAAAAAGTGCTAGCTTTTGTAAGTGATTCTTCAAAGATGAAGATCCTTTAAAAAGCATTTTTAAAACGGGATCACTTTCTTTCACAGGCTTATCTGTAGACAGTGTAAAGAAATGCTGTTTCTGCTTGATTGGTGGATGAATCTATTACCTGGATTTCTGTTTATCTTCTTATCTCCAAAGGCTTTTTGAAAGATCACCTAATCCCTATCATGTATTACGTGTCACTAGCTTAGTTAAAAAAGTATGTCACCTGGATTTTGCACTTGAAATTCAGATAGGTGTTTATTTCAGTGACTGCTAAAAACTGCTACTCATTCCAGATTGAGGATAGCAGTGAAGCTTAATAACATTAAACTGAAGTCTGCCATTAGATGTTTAGTTTCTCTACCAGTTTAGATTTTAAGTGGTGCAGGTCAGGCATGTTGAGAATCTTCTTGATTGAAACATCCATCTGTGGACAGTCTTTGTAAACCAAATGGAAACACTTCTTACTAATGCCCTGTAGAAACCACCTGTACTAGTTAATACTCGATCTCTTTGGCAGCTCTGTCAAGAATTTCTTCAGGCAGTGGTTGCCTGTCTCACACAGGACAGGTTTGGGTTTTCATTTGTTTCAACCATCTCACCATTCTGAGTTTCTGCTCCCTGCAGAAGCAAAAATTAATAAGAGGCTGAAGAAAAGCCATGAGCTGTTTGGAGTATTATCACAATCACATTCAGTGTGAGGAAGTCCCATTTGTCCTTTAATTATTTTAAGGTCTGTGGGCTTGCTTAAGTTATTATTTATTATTATTGGTATTATTTCTAGGACCTCATTTCTGTTCTTGTTAGAACTCTGTATCTTGATTCTCCTAAAAGCCCCTTTTTTGCTGCAGCAGGACAAAGCTCTTCATCAAGATGTTCAAGCTGTATTTTGAAGAGAAATGGAAAGATAAAGCTGTTCCGTTGCAGAGATCTTAAAATCAGTTCAGGTTATATGGACATTGATAGAAACTAAATTAACTTCATCACATGCAAAACAAGGCTTCTTCTGCCTAAGCACAGGCAGCTTGATTGCATGTCTTTAAGATGTATTGCTATGAAAGTCCAGAAGCTTGTGTATGTGCTGCCTAGATATATGCATAGGGGGGTTTGTGTGTTAGCCTATTTACAGCCTAGACTGGGTATCAGCTTGCTTTGTCATGTTTCTTCATGTGATTAAAATACTACTTCACCACCTTAAGACTAAGTAGATGAAAAACAGTGACCTGTGCAGTATAATTATTCTTCAGGAATTATATTAAATCTTAAAAAAACAAATATAAAAAGCCTCTATAATTAAGGTAGGTCTTAGTGTCACTTTTCCAAAGCAGAATTTAACTTACCTTCCCTGGAATTACTATATTGTTACATGATGTTAATGTGACATTAATAACTAATTTATTAAATACAATTCAAAAGTAAGTTTAGGTCTCAAGTATTAGAAGGAACTGATCTTGCAGATACTTAGCTATTCTGTTAATTGTTGCTTTAAAGCTGTCTATGACAACTTTGTCTTTGTCCAGAGGTGAACCAATTTAATTGTATACTTCTGGTAGTTGTCTTCTAGCTACTCGATGGGTAATACTGTAGGAGCTTTAGTAGCTCACTCAGTGCAGAGTGTGTGAATTCCAGCATGGTATTAGCAGCAGAATGGCACAAGATATCCACAGAGTTGTATTCTAAGCTTAATCTTTCAGTTTGCACTTAAAAGTTAAGTGCCCTTACCAACATTTCCGATTGCAAGATGAGTCATGTTTGCACTGCATGATAGGGTACTTGCACCATTATGTTACATATTTGAAACTTTAGCTAGCTTGTGCACAGCACCTTTTAAAAATATCTGTCAGAGACTTTACCATTATAATAATGCCATCTTTATAAATAATGACATGTGAACTGATTAAATAAGAGAGTGTTTTATAGTGTTCGTTTGCTTAATGTATATCCATTAATTAGGGTAAACATAAACCATATATGCTAGTATGTGTTAGGATGGATAACATTTAAGTCTTTGGATTATTTGTTTTTAATGGTAGACCATCCAGAATCCTCGTGAAAACTTCCTGGGTGTTGTGATTTTTTTGTGATTTGTGACCTGAAGTGATTTTAGTAAAAGTGAAGATAAGTAGGTCTTTGAAATACAAAGCAAAAAATTCTTTTTTATCAACAAAATAGCTACAGTATGTTTAGTACATTAGGGAGTTTTCTCTAGTGTCTTACAAGTATTTAGATGTGTTTTTTCAAGGAGGCATTCTGTCAGTCTTTCAGTTGATGATGTCTGTGAAGTTTATCTTTTTCCTTGTGTGATACATTCCATATATGCTGTTGCCCTAAACTTTTCTTGTCTATTAAAAACCAGCTAGACTGTTATCCTCCTGTAACTGTATAAAGAATAGCTTTCAGCAAGTTTGAAAAATTAAGCACTCATACAGTGTCTTTTACTGCAAAATAAATGTAATTTGCTAAATTCTTGGTTTAGTAATGACATTTTAAGGCTGTGTTAACCTTCAGTTGATAATATTGTGATGTCTATTCATAATAACCAGATAGAATTATTGCTTATCAAGCATCCATTATTGAGCTTGCTATCAATCACAGCCATAAACAACTGAACTCAGCAGTATTCTGGGATATAGGATATGGAAAAAGTCTAGATGCCCAGGGGTATTCTCAAGTTTTTAATAAGCAACTCTTTTTAGTCCATCAGCTTTACCTTGTATAAGTGAGCATTATTACTTTGGTCATTCTTGTGAATAAATTACCAAGTAGTACAGTATTTAGGACAAGTAAGTAAAATGAGTTTGTGAAATAAGTACCTACCTAGTAGAAAACTGTAAAATGGAGTCTAGATTGGGGATTGAGGTATAAAAGTCTGCTATTCCTGTGGAGAGTTGGAGGGAATGAGTGTGATTAGGAAATCTGTGGATCTTCAGAAGGAATACCTAGTGTTCTAAAAAATGAATACTCTCTGGGTGTTCTCTTGCTTTGCTTCTGTTGTTTTAGTTTCCAGAATAATCTGTAAAAGTATATGAGGAGGAAGAAGAAAGGAAAATGGAAATTAGTGCTGATGGACCATTAAGTAAACTTTCTGATTTTGTTTATTTTATTTTTTTCTTCCACCAAAGCTTTCCATGATATGCTTCAGCAAACATAAGTTGCCGGATAAAATAGCTACAATTTGGGAGTAACTGGCTGAAATCTTTCACATAATGACAGACGTTGCTAAACTTGCTGAACAAGCCATCCTCTTTCTATTTTTTCAAATCAACTAGCAAGTATCTTCGCAAGTATATTTACTTGTTTGAAACTGTTGTAAAGGTGGTGTGACTTCTGTACTTCTAGTATAGGTTTTCAGACCACCAGCTGTATATATGAGGGTTACTGGTCTTGGAAGTTGTGCCAATGGACCAATGCACTGGAAAAAATAGGTACGTTAATCAAATACTTGTAATGAGATAAATATAAGTATCTATATAGCTGGTTGCTTTGTGATGTGCTAGATTTCCAAATACTGGGACAAATGAAAATACTACCACCTGAATATTCATAAGAGGTTTTCACAAAACTTAGTTGGTAATTACTTGAAGTAAATGTCAGTGTAGCTGTGATAATTTCAGAATGTCTCACTTCCTAGAGCTATGAAGACGAGAGGAGGAGTCGGTCAGAGCTTGAGGTCAGATGCCAGCGTTTAACACTGGAACTGGCTGATACCAAGCAGTTGATTCAGCAAGGTGATTACAGACAAGAGAACTATGATAAAGTAAAATGGTAAGTATCTCCATGATTCAATGTATTTTATTCATTAGGTTCAACTAACATACAAGGTTAATAAAGATCAACCTTGATTGACTAGAGCTCTTAGTTTTATTTTTGACTTGTGTGTACCCCAGATATTTTTCCTTACCTCGTACACTAATGGTTCAGTTACCTGCAGTAGTATATTGCAGACATAAAATGAACAAGATTCTGAAAACCAGTGTATCAGATTATCTTCCTTAAAGTTTATATTTTCGGATTTACTGTGTTTTCAGAAGATCCTAGCAGTTATGTTGCAGCTAAGGAAGTGGGAGCTGTTGATGGCAAGCATCTTGAAACAAGTACTCTTTTTTTATTCATGGTTTAAAAGCAGTGATCTAACAAAAGGCCCTATGCTCTACTCTGTGCTGCCTACAGCATGAATTAGGAAGGCAGGACCCTGGGAATTAATACTTACAACTTAAGATGTCCTTGAAACCATACATTTGAAAGGCTGTTATGAGAACTCTGTCAGATAATTTTAGGATTACCTTAGTGAATTGGTTTAACTGCAGGAAGTTCCAGTGTCTGGCTTTTTTAAAATACAGATTGTACTGTTCTAGTCAATGTTTTGAATATCCATCTTGCTAAAAGCAATTGCAAAATAGTGAAAACAGACTTCTTGTAAATATACTCATAGATGTATAATTCACAGTCCAGCTTCCAAATGGCTTTTTTAGTGTGCTTGCAAGTGCAAGAAATCTGATCTTTGGCGCATTTGTTATGAAATGGATTCAAAAATGGGGATTATGAATAGAAAAGACCGTGTCTGCTCCTTAGTTGTTCATATGGAATGAACTCAGGCATAGTTACTGATACAAATGACTTTGCCCATTAAGTCATTTGAAGGAGAATCTGTCTTCTGGATTCACAGTTTTGTTGGTTCACTATATGTACATTTTGGTTAGCTGTATATACTAAAACAACCTTGGAGTCTGTCTGGCATCTTGTTGCAAATAGGATGAACTGATGCAATGCTTTGCTTGCCATGTGCAACTGCATTTTAATAAGTGGATTGTAATAACTTTCATGTGAATGGCCCCAGTGTTCAACGGTGTGCGTTTAAAATAGCCTTGAGTTGAGAAAAGCATGAATGAACGTGCCAAAACTGTATTTGAGAGAGTAGGTTGTATTCAGCTGGGTAGGCACAGACGAAGGGGAGGGGAGAGCTCTGTTGGCATAACTGCACGAGGATATTTGGGAGCACTGCAGGAGTAAATCACTTCCAGACTTGTTTCTGCCTTTAAAAAACACTGTGTCAAATCTAGTTTTTCTGTACTCCAAGTTATCTCAGTTTTAAAGCTGTGCTATGCTTAATATAATATTGGTTAGATTTTTTTTAAACTGCAAGCTCATACTGGCTCATTCATTTCACTGTTCTGACAGGGTGAGAGTGGAGACATAGTGATGCTTCTTTGTGCATGCAGAAAACACTCTTGCTCAGGACACCAGCACAATTTTTGCAGCTGTGTCATGTATGTCAAGTATATTTTAAATATGACAATCCACTCTGATATCAAGGGGCTGTATGCAGGAGAACATACCTACTACTGAGAGCAAGTATACATTGTTTTCTGCTCTATTAGGAAGATGAGAATGAAGTTGCTTCACTTTTTCATTGACTTCCATGTCTGCAGAAGTGTCATGGGAAACAGCATTAGAAACTTGTTAAAGCTAAAAAAATGGATAAGGGTGCTTAAAGTTCATTGCTAAGAGGAGAAATGTATAACCCAAAGTTACACTAAAGAAGAATAATAGGAGAATGAAATAATTTAGGATGGGAGTTTGAGTACTGTAGAATTTTCTTTGTTTCTGAGTATTTAAATAACTTTAAATTCTTTCATATGATACTGTTGCAGGTCTTTATAACTCTAAAAGGTAAGATTATCACCAATTGCTCTGTGAGTGACTGGTTGGAGAAGTCAGTGTCATTAACTAGAAAAATGCTGAGAAATTTAAAAGCCACAGGAATCTTATTCATTACACTATGCATCTAATAGTTTCACTTTGCTTTCACAGCGAACGTGATGTATTTGAGAATGAATTGTCAGAACTGAGAAGAAAACATGAAATACTAGAGGTGTCGTACAAAACACAAACTAAAGAAAGAAATGACTTAGCAAAAGAGGTAAACATAAAGTTCTTACTTTAGTAATTGTGTATTTCTTCACCTCAGGAAATTGATTCTTTGTCTAATCAAGTTTGTCAGGATCATGGAATAATTAAATTAAAATGTTCTCAAGGGACCAGCTGCTCCAACCCTCCCATGCAGTGCAGACCAAGATTAGGTCACGTTGCTTAGAGCTTTGTCAAGTTTTTAATGTCTCCAAGGATGGAGATTCCACAGCCTTTTGGACAATCTGTTCCAGTGTTTGTCTGCCCTCTTGTGAAAATGCATTTGTAAAAACTAAGCAGTTGCTGCAGTTTTTCTCTGTGTATCTTGTCCTGTCATTATGTACTGCCAAGAGTCAGGCTCTTTTTATGTGTTCCACTTGGATAGGTGAAGATAACAATAATATTTTCCCCAACCAGATTTCTCTTCTGAAGGCTGTAAAAAGTTCCAAATATTTCTCTTAAACCACTTGTACATCATGTGCTGCAGTTCATGACCATCTTGATAGAGCTCCTCTGGTCCTGCTCCAGTATGTTAATGCATGTCTTTAGGACATGCATGTCATGGGACATAGCACTCGAAATATTGTCTCACAGCTGTGGAACACAGGATCACAATTTTCTTTAATCCATTGTCTGCGTTGTTCCTAGTGTAGCCTTGTAGCCACTTGGCCTTCTTTGCTGTCAGGACACATTTCTGTCCCACATTCAGTTTGTTAACTGATGTTTGTCTATCTGATCCGTATTTTGACAGTTTTTCCATAGTGCTGTTATGGGAGGTGGCTGAAAGCCATGCAAAAGGTCAAGTAAATGACATGGACAGTGGTTCCCCATCAATAGAGCTAACATTTTTGTCGGGTTTGCTAGGTTTGGCCTTGGTAAATTCCTACTAGTTTTTTCCAGTCACCTTTTCCTCCATTTGCATGGAAATAGCTTCCAGTAGGATTTCCTTCATAATTGTTGCAGGGACTGAGATGAGATTTTCCAACCCTACTGAGTGCTTTTCTTTGAAGGAGGATTCTGGTATTCAGAAGCCTTGATCACTTGCTATGATACGTCAAATGGCTCGTCAGCCTCACAGCAACATCAGCTATCTCCCTCAACATTGGCCAAGTGCTTCCCATTTTTTCCTAGCCATTACATACGTGCCATTTTCCTAGGTATGTGACTTAGAAGGCTGAAGCAAAGACACACTGAACTCTGCCAATAAGCTCAGGAACCTGGGAGGCCCCAGGGGAAAATTTACCAGTGGAAGATGAATGCTGTGAGTATTCTTGATCTGGTTTAACCCCAGCTGGCAAGTAAGCCTCACACAGCTGTTTGCCCATCCCAGTGAGATGAGAGAATCAGAAGAGTAAAAGTCTAGAAAACTCATGGGTTGAGATAAAGACAATTAAATAGGGAAAGCAAAAGCTGCACACACAAGCAAAGCAGGACAAGACATTCATTCTCCACTTACCGTGGACAGGCAGGGGTTCAGCCAGGCAAACAGAGCCCCTCAAGAGTAATATGGAAGGTCTTCATGTGTTACCACTTCAGCAGCTGAGAGAATGAGACAAACTACTCCTGAGGGTATCCAGGAGACATGGTGCTCCTTAGAGTCTCTGTCACAGATAGAATAGTGCCTATAACTGCCACTTTAAAATTAGCATTGCTCTGCCTAATTTTACAGGTAACTGTAGAGATTTTCAGAAACATTAGGGAAAAAACTGAGTTTCTGTTAAAAAATACCTCTTTGGTATCAGTCTGCAGGCTCTGTTAGTCTGTTGCTCAGTCTAGCACTGTAAGAGGACATCGAAAGTCAAGTTTGTTCTCAGCATGCAACAATGCCCAAGGTTGTCCTGTACAAGTTTGTATGTACACGTCAGGTATGGCAGAAATCAGCAACAGTGACTTTTTATACTAAATTAATCAGGGAGAATAAAAGTAGCACTACGTTAAACTAAAATACCATTCTAAACTGTGTGATTACTTAAATCTCCTGGAAGGTCTCTGCTGGTTTCTTTGTATACTGAATGTCTTGGAGTGACTTCATGGTGTATCCCATATCATCTGCCCTATGCCCAGTATCAAACCCTGGACTGGAAGAGCATCCAGTTGGAAGTTTTTACACAGTACCTGTTCCAGAGGAGGAGTATTTATAGGAGCAGTAACTACTTGCTTTCTTCATGTAGTAGTCCATGATGTCTGCTCACTATGGATATACATATAACATGTTCTTTGGAGAGAGAGCATGTTTACTTTTTTTCTTAAATAAAGTATAGAACAGGCATTTATACCTCACCCGGAGTATGGTACTCAGCAAGCAGGCTGATGGAGAGGAGCATGCCTCTAAGATCACTGTTTTTGTATGAATTTCTGTGTGTTTAACTACTTGCTCTATGTCTTTGTCTCCAGTATCTTCCTTAAGTAACCTTTAGTCCTTATATGACTTAGAAAAGGTGAAGTCTATCTAAACCATGTACATGATGTCTTTATAGCTTTAGGAGACATGTTTCTGATAAGTTATTAATTACCGTTCTTTGAACTTGGCCTGTGACATCCTCAGGAGCTTAAATGGCAAAATTCTTGAAGGGGATGAAACTGTGTTTTGTTATGATGATTATGGAGTTGAGCCACCTTGCAACAGTGCCCCTGTGTTCTTTGGCTGTTGTCTAACTGTGTTCACCTTGAATGGATGGAGACTGCTCTACCTCACATTACTTATTGGTGTAGTAAATATGATTGATCTCATTTCAAAGGTGGCTGTTCTTGACTTACACATGTTTCTACTTCTGCTTCAGTTCAGCCTTCTGATGCTGGTGTTCAGCAACACCAGCTCTTTGCCGTTGGGGCGATCTGGAGCATTGCCTCGTCCACAGCAATCATGCCATACATCAGCCACAGAACTAGCAGTTTTACTGTTTCTTTATGGAGCAGTAATCACTCTGCTGCCCTTAAACATTTCACTTCTGTTTCTGAGAATGTCACAGTCGTTGTGGCAGGTTGGCACCCAGATTCTCCATCTGTATTTCTGACATAGCACTGTTCTGTACCACTGCTATTCACTACTTCAGTACAATTTAGATACTGATGTAGATGAAAGTACCTTTTTTTCAGGTGCCAACTACTGGAAATAAATAATGAAAACTCATTATTATGTTAATAAAGTCTTTTTAAAGCTTCATCAACTTACTTAAACTAAAGTGTAAATAAAGTCTTTTGGTTCTGGTGATTTCACAGAAGAGAGCTGAAATTAAATTGCAAATATGTGTACATAGGTTAAATACTTACCTTGAAATTCATGTTAAAGTGTTCTTTTTAATACATTTTATAGCTGACAACCATACAACAATCCCTCAACTTGTTGCAAAAAGATAAAGATTATCTTAATCGCCAGAACATGGAGCTCAGTGTTCGCTGTGCACATGAAGAAGATCGTCTTGAAAGACTCCAGATTCAGCTAGAGGATGCCAAAAAAGCTAGGGAAGAAATGTATGAAAAATATGTTGCATCCAGGCAAGTTATTGTGTGTTCACTTCTATCAGTAGATGGATTATTTAACTGTTTTCCTTTGTTACTTGCACAAATCCCATTTAATTAATTATTTTTCAGAAAGTTAATCCATATTTATGTAGCTAGAAGCAGAACACTTTTCTTCGGTCATAATATGGATCACGAATATTTTTTTAAACCTTTTATATAAGACCATATTAGTGGAAGTAAACATCAGCATTGGGAGTTTATGGCAATTATTCTCTTAGGTTTACTCAGTTAATTATAAGACAAACTTTGTTTTTTCAGTGTTTATCCATAAATCTTGTGTCCTATATAACTAAGAGGAAGTGTGCTAATATGACTCTCCTGATAGACAACTAAAACAAAAGTTGTTATCTAAATGAAAATAGAAGGGCATTCTTCAAATGACCAATTTTGGAGCTCCAGCCCATATCAGAAGAATTTTAAATGCTATTTTTCCTTTCAATGCAATCACTCAAATTTTTTAAAATTTGTTTTGCATATTTATATCTCATAACTATGTTCATCCAGAACTCCTATATTTTAAATAAAATTTTAAGTTTTACTCTGAAATGGTGTTTTAAGAAATCATGTTCTTTATGGCTTTTTTATGGTAAACCTCTTTATTGTGTAAAAGGTCTTCATACAGTATTTGCTATTTATTGACACAGTTGAGGAAGGAGAAGAAGTAAGTTTACTTTTACCTTGAAAGGTCAACTGAAATTCGGTGTCTCAATTAAAAGAAAATGGGAAAACCTGAACAGCAACCATTCTCCATTTTAGAATTTTGCAGCTTTTAGTTAATGTGAGGGAGTTTCTGACCAGCTCAAATAATGATTTCTAAAATTTATGGGCCATCACATGATTGGAAATCAAACAAAGTCTAAAAACCTTTTGCAGTTGTAAATGCACGTCTTCATAATATGTTTTTGTTTCCAAACCTGTGATTTTTACCAGTTGCTTAATTGCTGACTGATTATTCTTGAATGTTAACTAGATGCCATAAAATTTTGACGTTCTTTAACTATTAAGTGCTTGCAACATAACCCTATTTTTGTAGGAGAGATTCTCTATGAGATTCCCTACAGTCTTGTCATGAGCTTCCAAAGTTACAAAAAATATGTCAGTAGTTCTCTGAAATTAAATTCTTTTGTCCTGATATCTTTTGATACCTGTTGCTTAAATACTTTGTGTTTTAAATAATTATATATGTCTCATTGATGGGATAATTCCCAGATCTTGGGTGTTTTTGACTTCACAAATCTCCACTGCATTTAATCTTCAATGTTTTTTGTGATGTTTTTTCCCCTCATATGAGGTGCAAATAGTATACAAAGAAGTCTTCTAGTGGCATGGCAGCATTGCAAGTCAGTACGTTAATCAATCCTTACCCAGTGATGAAGAAGAAAGTGAGGAGTTAAGTGGTTACTTAATATAAGCACTTGAGTAGAGGCTAACAATGAATTTCTGGAAGAATGTTAATGTTATGTGATTAATCAATATTAAATTAGTTTAAAAGCTTTAAATCTATGTGCAGAAAACTTCTGTTAATTCATAGATAAATATTATTTATTCCTGGTTTATTTTTGTTTAATTTATATATCAGCATAGGCTGACCAGTATTTTAAGTCATTGAGAGATAAGTGAATAAAGATTGACATAAAATGTAAAATCAAGAACTCTACTCTTGTAAAACTGTACCTGAAGTTTTGGTATTTTGACCAGTGCAATATGTTTATTTCCAGAGACCACTATAAAGCAGAATATGAAAAGAAACTCCATGAAGAGTTGGAGCAAATAAGGTTGAAAACAAATCAAGAAATTGATCAACTAAGAAGCACCTCAAAAGAGATGTATGAACGTGAAAACAGGTAGGTAAGGTGTAGGCAATAACCTAATTTGGGGAGAAATGACCAAGCACTGTTTTGTGCGTGGATATAATCCTAGCTGACTGACTCTTTGGGAGGTGTTCAAAATGTAGGAATTTAAGTTCAGTTGTAAAACTGATGTGAATCTTGTAAAACCTAAAATGAAATTATACTTGTATATGGCGCCCTGCAGTATATGTTTTTATATTTATCACTAAATGATGGACATCCAGCATGATCAGTTGAAAAGGATTATTAAAATTCATGTTCTACATTGGTGGTTTGAAATTTGTCCAGATGTATAGTGTTAATTAATACAGGATGACAGTTTACTTGTCATGCTATAGGGGCAATCTTGAAACTGTGCCAGGAATCCAGAAGAGAAGGTGTTGATCCAGAAAATAAGGCAGAAAAATCCCAAAAGAGAGAAGACTTAAACCTCTATGAAATAAATCTAATTGAGATTTCTTAGAACACTGTATTTTAAAAAAAATTTATTTCCTGTAAATTACTGTAAAACTCTGTTTTGAAGAAGATTCTCGTCCTGCAAAGACCTGCGTACTGAGTTTGTACGTGTGCCATCTAGATGAATGCCATGGAATTAGATGCACATACATAAGCCTTTAAGGATGTAAGAGATTTGGACCTTTGGCACCAAATTTCTTTTTTGGCTTATTTTTTGCCCATTTTCTTCCTTTGAAATGGGAAGAGTGCTTAATAATTTAACTTCACTGTAGATATCCTGAATGTGTCATGTGGAGAAGGAAATGACAGTAATAAAAAGATATTTGTGGCATCAGCATCTCTTCCTCTAATAGGTAGTTTTGTTACTGCTGGGAAGAGTGGAAAAGGAACACGACTTCTGCTGTCTTTCAGTCAACAGAAAGGTTCTAATTAAAAAACAGTTACATCATTTTGTAGTTTTGCGAGTGTGAGTAAAATACATGCAGACGCATATACATCCACACCACTTCCTGTATGCAAATCTATTTTGAATTACGAAGTATGAGTTTAAACATGCACTCCTTGTGGAAATTTGACAGGGGTCTGTATATCATTGAGAAAGCTACTGAAAGATATTTCATTTGTATCTGGAACCACTTTACAGAAGTTTTGTTCCTCATTTTGAAATCATTACTTCTGAAATGCAAATCCCTTAGATTTGCCTACATGTTTTGCAAAAAAAAAAAAAAGCTTTCTAACATATGCTCTTGCTGTAAAATACTGAAAAATTCCACCATAAGGCAATCTCTTTCAATGCTAAGACAAATGGAACCACAAATTGTGAGCAAAACAATTTGCATTGTATTTGTGTAATGTCATGAGATGCTGTTCATGGCTGAAAATAAAGTTAAGATGCTGATTTCATCCTCCTGCATAAAGCATGGAATAGTATTATAGCTAAGCTAATCTCAGTTGCTCATATTCTTTGCCACTTTGCCAAGCCTGATGTGCCTGATAGTTCCTTTGAATTTATTGGCACTTATTTTACACTTGGATGAATAAGTTCAAGAAACTAAAATGGGAGGGGGGCGCTACTAAAGAGGTGATGCTTTCATGCCTAAATTTTTTGGCATCAATTTCACTTGTATGGTTGTTGTAAGCATGGGCTATGTTTGCATTAGCAAGCCTGAGTGAATTCACAGGGCATGTGAATGTCTGCAAGAGGTTTGACTTTGGATTAGCTGTAGCTGGTTCCCATAGACCAAACACAATTTAGTAGCTTTGAACATGTGAGATGCTTTTCCTGAGCACCTTTTCTGACTTGGTGGAATCTGACTAGAATCCAGTTTGTGCATTCTAGAACAATTTAGGGATGTGACGAAGTGCAATTAATGGCAGTTACCAAGATGTTTGTTTGAAAACCTAAAAAAGATGCCCACGAGCTGCTGTGTCCCCTGTCCTCATCCCACCTTTTTTTCCCCCCATGCCCATTCTTGATCCTCTACATAGTATTTCTGTCCCATTTCAGGAGGTTACTTTCACTTGTGTGATAGGCTGGCTAGGTACTTGATAGGGCCCCTATGTGCAGCCGTTGGGTAGGTGCTTCACCTCCTTTGAAACACCATTCACACAGCTGAAAACTGGCAGTGTCACTGGCATGTTCCCTGGCTCTCTAGAAAGGGAGTATTTCAACAGGACTTGCATCACATCTGTGGTTGTTGACTTGTTGGTTGAATAGGACCTCATGTGTGTCCTTTTTCTTCCTATTGCATTTTCAATTGATTCGTTGTTCAGCTAAGCAAAATACTTTGTTCTCTAAATGAGTCTCTGTATTTCTCCTACTGTTTAATTTTTATCCCACTTCCACTACTCTAGTTTCAAGGATACAGCTCTGGACTCCTGCTCTAAGACATTATATACTTGATCTTAATGTTGTTATCTAAATATCATTAATAAATTAATGAAAATTATTGCCATGTTGCCATATTTTTTGTATGAGTTAGTTTTAAAGAACCTAACCTTTAGGTCAGGGGCTTAATTAGGTCCCTGAATTTCTGCACTAAATTTCTGCATTAAATTCTGCGTAGTAACTCAATTTTTAAAGAAAATTTTGTTATCTTTCTCTAATGGCCGGTTAAGTACTACATAATTCTGATGGTAATTTTTTCCAAGTAAATGTTTCTTGTTCATGTGAATTACTTTGTATTCAGAAAAGTGCCACCAATCACTTTTTTTCTAGAAAATAGTCTTCAAACCAAAAATTATGTACCTTTAATGCGATACAATGGCCTGGGTTAACATTTACGTGGGTTTAGTGATTTTTTATTTCTTTTATATCTTGACTTTTCAATTTTCTTCAAAACTTGTCTGAGACTTTAATTTCACCTTGACTTAAGTCAGAAAGTTGCTGTGGGGAGAGGGGGAAAAAAAACTTCAGTGGGAAGATGTTGGTTGCATCCACACTAGCAGTTTAATTTAGGTGAAGAATGTGAAGTGAAACACCCTAGTCACTGATTGCTGCTAGCCATGGTTTTGGCTTGCCTTGCAGCTGTGCTTGGATTTGCTCACGTTTGTAGCATATGAATAGGTTTCCTTTTAGATAGAACAAAATTGAAAGGAATCTTTAAGATCATCTAATATGTTCCAAATGCTAGTGAATGTTCATCATAGAAGCAAACTAGCAGTAGAGTAAAATCCCTAACAGCAGTCATAACACAGATGTCTTATCCTCAACAACCCCTGCTAGCTCTGGCAAATTGGCTGGTGCTGTGTTACACTAAATATTGGACACAGGTTATATAGAGTATCTAAGCAGAGCTTCCCCTCAGTACAGTCTGCTGCAGTGTTAATCTGTAGCCTACTTGCAGCATAACAGTCTATTAAAAACTAGTCCCAGTTTTTTAACAGAAATACTGTATGTTTTATTCTAAATATCATGCCGTTTTCATTTGTGTTGGTGAAATAATAATTGAGGTTGTTTGAACATCTTGACTGATCCTTGGTTAAAAAAAAAAGAAAAAGTATCAATTGATTGTAATAAAATGTTACTTTATAGTTCTTCACCAGTCAAAAATATTGCCAACGATAGAACCGAGGAGACACCGGTGATATGCAATAACTTATCTGTCAGAGTAACTTGACAATTAGTTGTGTGTGGAAGTAGGATTTCTGTGCTCACCTAAACTTTTCTTGCTCTATCATAAAGGTTTTGAATTATCTCAGCTAGGTGACAGCATTCCTGCAGTTACTAGCGAAGTACCAAGCAAAATTACTGGAGTTTATTTAATTCCTGCAAGAAATAGGTAACTTTTGGTTCTAGTATTCTGGAATAATTAGCGTTATATGTTTCCACATATGAATAAGTGATTTGACAATTGTTTTTTAGAATTTCAGAACTGGAAACTTTGCTGATATATATGAAAGTAACCTGAAGTAAAGCCTCTATAATAAATAGGTGAATAGATAGACAGACCCTTCAGTCATTCCATGAGAGTTGAAGAATGTAGTATTGAAGTTTGGATCAGAGAGCAGTAATTAATGAAGCAAAGCAGTCTTTTTTCTAACAGATTTGTAACAGAATAATTTTTGTTTCCTCCAGAAACTTGAGAGAAGCAAGAGATAATGCTATTGCTGAAAAAGAAAGAGCACTTATTGCTGAAAAGGATTCTTTAAGAAAATATGATCAACTCTTAGAACAGTAAGTGTCTTTAAAAAACATATAAAAATCTAAAGATATAACATCATTATATCTAAGAGGTATAGGTAGGAGGAATGACTGACTTTCTGCTTACAAAGAACAAACTGAAGTACAAACTTGTTTAAATGAAGTTACAGACTTAATTCTAGTAAATTTTTCCCATTATTAATGCAATAACAAGATGAAAGTTTGGTATTTTTCCTACAATCTTATAGAGACAAGCAAACATAATTATTCATTTCATAGCAAGAATGTTGATTTTATCCTGTACAATAGCAGTGGTCAGACTCTGAACATGTTTGTGGGTTTTTTTCTTTAGTTGAAAGTAGAAAATAATCTTGTAAAATGACTTCAATAATAGTTTTTTATGAAATTTGGATGGAGAGCAGTCATGAACATTATGTTTGTTGCATACTTCTTTTCTTGCTACTGTCTCTTCTCAGTCTTTCACACTCCATGTGTAAAATATATAGTCTATACAAATGTATAATTCCATTCGTGTGGAGAAAGAAACTACTGTTGATTTTTTGCCTGTTTACAAGCAGTCTTACTTTCATGTTCTGTAACACATGTTCCTTACTTTTTGTAAATTTAGAATATTAGCTGTGGTAAACTATGAGGTAATGTAAAACCATGGACAGTAATCAAAGTTGTTCAGGTTAAGTTTGTCATGTGTCTTTAATTTTGGATTTAGTTTGTTGTTTAATACAATTTTTTTTTTTAAAGGAAGAGATCAGTTCATTAACTGACTGTACTGTCTAGTCGTCTACTCAAAGGAAGTACTAGATGAACCTTCTTTGCTCTAAATAATTTTTAATTACAAGTAGTAATCAGTAAAAATGTTGTTAACTTAAGCATAGGAACAAATTCATTAAAGCTTTTAATTTTTATGTGTAACTCCTAAATTGCAGTGGTGATACTACTGAAGAAATAGCATTACCTGAGGACTGAAAAATGTGATTTCTAACTGATGATGTGAAAAAGAGGGGTGATTATAGTGCAAATGGGATGGGCCAGAGGACTTGATATCCATGGTGAGTTTAAGGGACTTGACTTCAGATTAATTCTAGTTCAGCTGAGCAGGCCCAAGGGTGCTGAATGTCTTTTAGTGGTGAGAGCACATTGTAGGGCTTGTTGGGTTCTCAAAAAGGAATTCAGTTTGCAAACTCTGGGATGGTAACTCCACAATATGGAAATCAAAGCTCTTTAAGTGAGGAGGACCAGGAAACTTCTTTGAAACTGATCTCCCGAGTCACAGTAAAATGCTAATGTGAGTCAACATGGGTTTCTTTCTAATGAGACTCCTTCCTTTCACTGTGGTGAGATTTACTAAGACATGAGGATTTCACATATGCACTGGAAACTCTTGAAAATCAGTCTTGCATATCATAATTTGAGTTTGCACTTCTACTTCATAAAAATACTAACTTTGCAATTCTTCTATATTTGCTTTTAAACTTAAGAACCGTGGGGAAAATACTTTTCTGTTCAACTGTATTCCCACTCACATAATGTGTCATTTTTTCATATTATTGCTTTATTTTGAGGAGGAAAGTTCCCCTGCTATTAGAAACATAGGAATTGTGTTTGATACACTTATGCTTCTGTGCTCTTACAGCTTTTTTGAGTGATAAGCCTTCCAATTAAGTAAAACTCTCCTCATGTTAAATAAATTAATATGTTGATTAATGCTGGGTTTTGGAGTTCTAAGAAATAGATTGTTCCTCAGAAGATTATTTTCTGCTTGGGAATATGGAAAACGCCTACTAGCCTTTTTTGAAACGTAGGTGTCTCTCTTTAAAACTACCTCAGTTCTAATCACATTACAGGTGTCAAGACCGTGACTTTCTCCACATTCCAAATCATCTACCTAAGTGAACTGCAAAGTAACTAACTGGAATGTTGAGATGGTATAAATACCTTAACCTAAAAGACCCCAAATTCTGAATTTACCGTGGACTCACATGTGACAGTTCTGTGGAAAAAAGACATTTTCTAGTATCACCAGAAACCCCAAGATGAGAAAGGAATACCTGTGTTGTCCAGTTCTGTATTTAAGTGATTATAACAGCTTGTTCTACTTTAGTAAAAACAAGATAACTCATCGTAGTTACCACTGGTATCATAATCTGTATAAACAAACATGTTTGAAAGCTTCAGAAGTATGTGGAATGTTGACTGGCCTGAATGGTGGTTAAATAAAGCCCCTGGCAAATCTTGTGATCAGAAGTGTAACTAATATCCAATTTTCTAGTCAAGTGTAGTTATTTTCTTTTTTTTTACTCATGCTTGTGATAGTTTTCTGTGAACAGCTATTTACAAATGCCAAGAAAATACCAAAGTGATAATATTCATTAAAGAGTTATATTGAGAAAGGATCTGCTGTTTCAAACTTAAAGTACATCACTGTGATGTCAGGATGTAAGTTTTGTTGCTCTCTTTGCCATTAGACAGCTGTAATTTCTGTCTGAGAATGTTTCATGTTTCATTTACCTATAACAACGCCAAAACCCTTAAATTATTTGATATTTGAGGACACCAATTCTGTAACAGCTCCATCATCTATACAGTTAAGTGTAGATGCTAAATATGTTCCAGCTTTTCCTTCTTCTGGTTCCTGGAGTGTTGTTTTCAAACTATTGACTGTTAATCTGTTACTTCTCATTGCCAAAGGAAAAAACATCCAACCCACTGAAACACCACCAACAAAAAAAAAAACACCGCCAAAAATGTAGAAGTGCTCTGTGGTTTGCTATTGAGTTTTTTCCTGATGGTTAAATGTTCTAGTCTCCTATGAGGTGCAACGTCAAATTTAATGGTTCCTTTTCTTAAAGTGGACTCAGAGGTCTAATATGGAATGAACTCATAGTAGAACACTTCACCTACAAGAACCATTTCTTGCCTTTCACTGTTGACTTCCTTTAAATTTCCTCTGAAAAGAGTATAATATCTTTTTCCAGGACTCAGCTGTATCAGTTGAAAGTGGTTTAAAAATTCTAAAATTATAGGGAACACAAAGGAAGTTTGTAGTGTAATTTTACAAAACCATTTTTCTTAGTGACAAAAAAAATTGTCTTCAACAGATGATTGCTACTCACATGATGTACTTGAGGTGATTTTTCTTTTCCTGTCTTTGTAATGATAAAGTGAGAAGTGTAGAATAATGAAGAGAAAGAAAAACAATGGTTATGCAATGAATGGAAAACGAGTATTCAAGGAAATTGTGTTATGGCAATGCTATTCCTTCAACCTTGCCTTGGACGCTATTCGTAAAAACCTTTGGTTTTGTAAAAGCTACTGAGAGGTTTAAATTCCTGCCTCCGTCCATTGGGTAATAGGATATTTTTAAGTATGTACTTTTTTGTCTTATTTGAATATGCACAGATGATGAATTTTAAACTATGTTTCTGTAGTTGTGTTAAGTCAGGGTGATGACTACAGAAATCGTTTAGAGCCTTAGGTTAGTTCTATAAAGATTTCAAAATATTTTGTATTCAAGCATTTCTGGATTTATGTACATAGCTCAGTTTTTTTAAAATTATTAAATTTATAATAGATTATTTGCTACAGGTAGAAATACCTTAAGGAGTATTTCTACTATTTCTGTTAGGAAATGGTTTTCTTAAATAAAAAACAAAATTGAATAAAGATGATTGATATTTCCTGATAACATTTGTCTATGTTTCATAGGTTAGGAGAAGTATGCAAAAAGTTGTCTGTATGTTTGTGTTTACACATTTAATGTTTTTTCTTTCCAGTCAGCTGCAAGCTGACTACACAACTTAGAGACTTATTTTAGTCTCTCCATAATCTTTTTAATTTGAAACTCTTTTATCCCTATTTTTTTTCGTTCTTCATAATTGTGGTGCATTTTAGAATTCATCTGGAGTGATGTTGATGCTGAATAACTAATTGTTTAATACAATCTTTTTAGGAGTTTAAGGAGTTTAAGATGGAGAGAGGGGATAAATTCTATTCATGAAATGGGTTTTTAAATTAGATTAAATTATGATCACTTGATTTTATTATTAATTGCACACAAGCCTAGAGGACTGTCTTAGGTGAGAAGATAATTGGATAAATTTACTGAATAAATAAATGTTAGAATGCATTTAGAATCTCTGTGGAGCTTGCAAGAACCTCATCATTAGATTTTCATTTATTACATTATACTTTCATTGTTAACAGAAACATTAAAACTAATTATTTTCCTCTTCTGTTAACATATTTTTATAATCTGGATGTTGCTGACTTCAGTGACAGGATTCTAAATTTATTAACTCTAATTCTAAAATTACTAACTCAATGTATGTATGTGCTGGAGTTACTACTAGTATTTAAATAGCAGCATGTTACGTCCTTAAGAATATTTGTATCAAATGAAGATTTCAATAACAAATTTTTAAGAATCCATTCTGAAAACTGCTGGCCAAAATATTTATTGGACAAAGCTGCCATTACCCTGTGATAAAAACTACTGTCAGAACTTCTTACTCCCTACACAAGGCTGCTATGTTTGTATATGAAGTGCTTTGTAATCATGTGGTTTGAAGAGCTGTGTAGGTCTTGAAAATCACTACCACTTTAAATCTTCAGTCTCAATTAACTTTTTTAGTGCTTTCCAAAACGCTTTTTTGGTAATAATAATTTGATATTGCTGTATTCATTTATGACTTCTGTAGTAAGATTTGTATGCATAATTTTTTAACACTTAGAATTTCTACCAGAATAAAGCCAAGCCCTTCATTGGCATTATTAGACTTCGTTTGGATTTCAGCCCGAGCCAATGTAACTATGGCACATTTCCCATAAAACTACCTTCATCTTGTTCTCCTGATGAGAAAGTTAAATACGAGGTGCAGCTAAAAGGGTAAAATTCATGAATGGCATGGAAATTGCTGGAAGACACCCTCTTGGAAATTCAGAATCAATGCAAAGAAGTCAGTGATAGAACCAAGAGCAATAATATGGAGAAGCAAAGAAAAAGTCTATTTCCCTGGTAACTAGATCTGGTTTGTTTCCAAGCTGTAGAAGGAGCAATGAAATCCATAACACAAATAGTCTATGCATCCTGTATTTCTACTGAAATGAACTGGGAGGCTCCTACTCTCTTCCTTTTCTTCTGAGGATATGTTTATTTGAATTCTAAAATTACTTGGATAGTTCTCGGATACATTTTAATAAACAGAAGGAGAAAAATCTAATTATCTGATTTGATGAAATAGATGAGTAGGAGTGTTGGGAAGATTATACGCTCGCTGAAGCATGCCTAGTTGTTTTTGGTTTTTAGATTCCTAATCAGGATCTTAAAATTTTATATTCTTAGCTAAGATAGTGTTCTTGCAGAATGAGTGCTTTGAGCCCTGTAAGCAGTCACTTCATAACTGTCTTGATGTTGAAGAATTATCTATATCAAGACTCATAGGAATGCAAAGTTAGTCTGATGTCTGACCTCTCTGAGCTTCATTACATCTGGAACACAGGCTTTGAAGTTCGTTCTCCTACTGTGCAAAGAATGTTCAATTATGATACTTATAGCTCTAAAAATCTTATATTTCAGTTGCTCTTGCCCCAGTTCCTAAAAAGTAGTTCTCACAAAATATTTTCAGCCTCTGAGGGATGCTTTGGAAAAGTTGTAGTATCAACATATCCTTGTATCATAAAGATTTTCCATAAGCCTTGACATTCTCATTTTACCTTTTATTTCCTAGCAAAAATGTTTTAAGTTTAAAACATTACAATTAGTAGAAGTAAATTGTTGAAATTCTGCAATGGCTATTCTGAATACCTAAGAAACTATTTATTTACTCTTCTAAGTCCTTTAATTCCTTTTTGCTAGCCTGGAATGGTTGAAATACATCATGTCCTTTGACAACAAATTTGAAAGCAGTTGGAAATTTCTTCAAAGAGGGATTCTGTATTATAAGGGTGCTGCTGCTTATTTATATTTCTTAAATTATTGGGTTGAAATTTCCACTGCAGTCCATGATTTTGCTTTGATTGTTAGTATTCCTCACGTACACACCCATTTTTGTGACTCACTGCACCCAGCTTCTCTTTAATGGTGAGCACTGCCAGAATGAACGAGTAGTGCTCTTTTGTAACTCCTGACCAAATCATGTTTCGGGTACTAAATTTTACATGGGTTCAAAACAAGACTGGAAAAGTTCAAGATAAATTTGAGAATCACTTTACGGATAGAAAACGCATCCTTTTGTTAGGAAATGCTCAAGTGAGAAATAGTCAAACACTTGTGGCAGAGGATTAGGGAGAAATACAGAATATGCAGAAGTTCTTGCTTTTCTCAAAACACTTTTGGCTCCCGTTGGAGCCATCTTTATCGGGCTGCTTATGCCTTTCCTGTGATAGACTACAACCATTCCATGTAGAATAGAAACTGTGAAACAAAGGAAACTCCTCAGCCTTTTTACTGCATGTGCTTTGAAAAGGGGACATTACACTGGGTGTAATGACAAGATACAAATGAAAGCTTTCATCTGAAGAAATTATTTATCTGGGGTTTTTTGTATTTTTAAAAGTTTATTACATAAATCAGGTTGTCTGTGCAAATAATGTCTGCTTGTGGAGCATTCCTAACCATCTGACCTTAAAGGACTAAATGTGTGTGTAAAGTCCCTGCCAGCATTAAGTAACCCAAAGCATTAACACTTCAATGGCAGGAGAAAAAGAAGCCATTTATAGGAAGCTCCCAAATATTCTGTTTTTAAGAATACAGAAGAAAAACAGGTCACAAATAACAGCATGGCCATAAATATAGGCAGGGAATGTTAATTGAATATGTTTAACAAAGCACTTTATTAAAATGCCAATTCAAAAGCCAAATTCTTCAAAGCAGGAATATTGTATTTTCTGTGTGTCTGTACAAAAATTTTGATCTTCAAATTATGGCTATTTGTGTAGTATTATATTAAAGAGTAATAAAACCATAGAAGTTTCCTTTTAGTAGTAATTATATTCTGTAATTGTGTTCTCAGTCTGTAGTTACCTCCTGGAAAAGGGATTGAAATACTTCTGATTACCTCCTGGAAAAGGATGTGGTGCTATACTCATTTCCAGTTAGCAGACTTTGGAAGAACGGTGTCCAGATAGATGCTTGTGTGGTATGAGAAGAAAGTTACAGCTTTGTGATGTTAAAACCTTATCATAAACTCTGACATGTTGGATACGAAGACTTAACATTGATGAGTGAGAGGTTTGAGCAAAGTTTTGGCTAGAGCTTGTCCTCTGCAGAATCACATTGGAATTGTTGAGAAAATACTAGCTATAGCTGAAGAAAGCATTAGGCTGCTCCTCGTTTCCATGGTGGTGACACCTGTTGCGTGTGAGTAACTCTTTCCAATAGGGAAAATGGTATGTGGTTCTGGAATAGAGCATAGGTAGTTAATTTGTAAATGAATGAATGAAGAACTATGAGTAAATGAAAGACAATCATATGGTAGTAGTATGTTCATGCACAGGCACCCAGAACAGTGTACGTCAGTGAACCAAGGTACTTTCACACCGTAAGCCTCAATAAACTGTTTGCCTTGGACATTAGTCCATCCATCATTGAATATGCCTAATTAGTCACATCAAGGACTTCCCAGAAGAGAGTGATGTACAATATCTATGTGTAGTGCTCACAGCTGGTGAGTCCACTGTTCACAGCTGATGGAACAACCATGCAAGACCTTGGCAGCTGTTTTGTTGCTTTCTCTCTTCATGAGATTGGCATATCTGATGACCAGTGCCTTGATGAGGAAAGAATGGAAAGACCAGGATTGGAGGGGTGATTTCCCTTTTGTATGGTCTTGTTTCTAGATAAGATTGCCTCAAGAATGTATCCCAGACTTTGTCACAGTTGACTCAGAGAGTTGTTTACATTCAGGGACACCAGTAAATTTTTTTTGAGACTGCATGTGTTCAGTACTGAAGTATTGCATCACATACTGGATAGTGGGAAGGCCATGTCCTTCACTTTACTCAGTGCAAAGCTATTTAGATAATTTTTACAGCTGTTTGTGTTTCTAGCTAAATGATCTAAAGGCACAATTGTGTCTACGTATATGACTATATGGGTAGTTCTGTGAGAATGTTCTGTGCAACCAGAAAAATGAAAGTGCAATTAATTAATGTTCAAGGCATAATTAGCCAGAATTCAAGGGCTGCCTAAGGAATACCTTGATTCAGGTAGCTGTAGAGTGGCAGTGTGAGATATCAGAATATTTTTACCAACCATCATTTAGCCGTAGTGACACATAGCTGTGACATGGCATTTGAATTATGGGGTACCAAGAGGGTGGTAGTACTTTGAGCTACTTATGATAGCAGTGAGAAGAAGCTGGTTTTAGATTAAAAAAAAGAAAGTAACTTAGAACATTAGCAGGACTAATAGGTGCTCCAGTTGGAGACGGGAACATTGGTTCTGGATTGGCCTGCAAGGGGAGCATAGTGTGAAAACAGGTCTGCTCCAGAGGGTGGCTGCTGGTGAGCAGAGACAGGATGTGTAATTCTGTGGGTTGAGTGTGGTGAGAGGCAGTAAGGACACAGAACCTGAGGACTGAATAAACTCAAGATGGAATGGAGGGGTGCATATGAAAGATTAAATCAAGGGGCTTTATCACTAGCAATAAAGGGCTCTTGGAGTTCTTACCACTGGGCAGAATCCATAAAGATCCTGTTCATGTGTCTATACTACCAACCCTTTCTTGTGAACCCTGTTTAATAGTAGGGTTTTGTGCTAGCAAAGAAAAAAATGTTTCCAAGTCAAGATATTGATGCACAGACCACCCCATTGACTCATCAAGCCTGGAGAAGGTACAGACTCTGTGTGTGTGTCCCTTTGAGGTACTCCAGCAACAAAAAGAATGCCATAGTTTATGCAGCTTCTCACCCATGGAATAAACAAGATTGAGAAACTTTCTCTTAAGAGGAAGTAAACTTTTTCCATCAAGTGGCAGTATAGTTGTAGGAATAAATGTAACTAGAAATAAGTTCCTTTGAGATTAAGGCTTATACCTATCAGGCATTTAGTCTTTATATAAAATGTTGGATTTCATAATGTACATGTAAAGTGTGTATACTTGTACTTACAAGCCTATTTGTTCATCTCTTCTAAAATTTAAGTATCGGACATTGTCAAAATGCTGCAGTTCTTGGCTAACATTTTAATATAAATACTACTGCGTGTGTATGTATATAATCTAGTTTAAGCTTTGATGTGGAACTTGTCATCTGGAATTGTTTTCCTAGATGTTCTAATTGTTTTGTGGAAAGTGTTGCCATGGATAAACAGATACAGAAGTGCACTGATTCATCCCATCTGAAATTTACTTTATGTTTCCTATGATTTTTCTAATATCTTAAGCTTTTCCATTCCAGAAATGTAGTCTAGATCATAATTTTCAACATGCTTCAAAAAGCTAAATCTTCCTGTTACATCCTGGATACATTGCTGGGGTCAGTCACTAGAATTGGTTGTGGGTTATAGAGAATGGAAGAATTTGTCCCACTCAAAACACTATGAGAAGGGGAAAAGGTTTTATTTGTGCAAAATGGTACTGTAAGTAAGTAAAAATAATTGGAAACCATCCTACCCTTGTCTTTATAAGCTGCTTGCTTCAGGTAATTGACTGACTCCTGAACTTCAGAGTACACTCGTGCTCGTGATAGAGGGTGTCTCTGAACGGTAAAGGGCAAGCCAAGTGTGATTAGTGAAGATCGCATGACCCTGTGACATGCCCAGTATTAGGTGGAATATAGCCTTGATTGATAACCTTATTTCTAAGAGTTTTAGACCTAAAACCAGGTGAGGAAATACTGTATCTTTATTGTCTGTTGCATGTTCCTGTAAAACATTTTTTTTACAGATAGTTTCTTTATAAAAGCTATTGAGGCTGGGTTTTTTGATTTTAGGTTTGTCCTTTATGACACTGTTCCTAGTCACAGGTTGTGTGAAATCTGGGTCTAATTTTTCATGTCAAGAGTTCTTTTTTCTTGTTTTCAAAGTTGTCTATATGCATAGATAAATGAGGTATATTTCAGGTTTATTTTTTCTATGCCAGATGACTTCTTCTCAAAGAAAAAAGGAACTTTTTGAATTACTGCATTTGCTGCAAGGTAATTGTATTACTAAAATGTGCAGATCTACAAAAGTAGTTGACATGCTCCAAGTTAGAAAAGAGCTACCTTATGGTAATTTGTTTGTGTTCCAGGGCTGTCCCCCCCCCCTGCATTTTCTTACTTTGTAAAATAATCAAATCTTCCTTTTGTCCTTTGTCTCAAATGGTTATCTGTTTATACTGAACAACTGTATTAAACAATTTTAGTTTAACCATTAGAGTAAGGAAAAAACCCTGGAATCTTTTTTTATTGCTAAATTGATATCTTTTGGCAGAATTACTAATTATTTTTAAAGACAGTTTTACATTTATCTTTGTAAGTCTCTTTTGTTATGCCAGCTGTCTAAATCTTTTCATAAACTTCAGTTAAAAGAACATATTTTCCGTGATTATTTTAAAATATAATGTTTACTGGAAGGGAAGTCTTGTGAATTCCCACAGATGAAGTGTGAGTGTATTTCTCCCACTTGTAAATGAGTTCTTATTTCCTACAGTATGTATTCTGGTACCACAATGAGTCATTTTCAACATGTTTTAGTTTAGCTTCTAAAACATTTAAAAACTTGGCAGATACATGTAAATGAATGTTACATCCAGTTTTAGAAACTGCTTCCAAAGAGTATTTTACTAAAATGAAGACTGTGAACAGATCTTTCAAAATGCAGAAGTGTCTTTTGTGATAAGCCTGAAGTCATTTGCAGAGGTCTTTTGGTTTGGCTTGTTTATTATTGGGGTTTTTTCTCTTGCCTTTAGCGAGTTTTGCTTTAACCATCCTGAAAAATAGGGAGAATGCTTTTTTGAAAAAACGTTAAAGTTTGCATGCAGTGTGTTGTTAATTGGATATTTTAGCCTTTCGTCAATATGCTAAATGAATTTTACAAATTTTCATGCTATTTTATTTTAAAATTTTTCAATTTTATAACTTCTCCAAAATTAATATATATAACAACAGTTCAGCTATTAGGAAAATCTCAAGACTAAATAGTTTGTTTTGATTAAAAGGAACTTAGGAGTTATAGGGGTGGAGTGCAAGTGTGCAGGGCTGTCGGGAGACCAAGCATGTTTAGATTCAAAAGGAGGAAAACAAAACAAAAAAAAACAAACACACCCCAAGCAAACAAAATCCCTAATGCAAAATGACCATTTCTGAGAAAGTTGTATCTACTATTTAAAGAATATTTTATATTTTAGCTTCATTTTCCTGGCATCTGGAACACTTAATATAATGTGACCTTAGGTACTTTGCTCTCATGTGATACCTGTGCTGAGATACACTCACATTTCTGCAGTCTGGATTTGAATACCACCCTAAGTATTTTCCGATTGTTGGCAGCATTTGTATTGACAGTTATAGTAGGGATAACTCTGCAAATCTCTGATTATTGTCTTCCAACTTTAACCACCCGTATGTTGTCCATGATGCAACATCGTATTATGAGTAAGGTCTTACTGTAATTATCACACTTAAAAATTTCTGTAGCTTTTTATTAGACTCAGAAGATGATGGTGAAAACATATAAAACTTGGATTACTAAGTCCTTTGTTAAAAGATTTCCTGGAATCCCTTTTCCCTTTGTTATGTGATATAAAATATAAAGGAAACCTATTTCAAAACCTTTCTCCACCTGCCCCCCACCCAGACTGGTCCTAAATATGGTAAATTTTCATCAAGGGGAAAATCAGAAAGAGGAGGGGAAGTTTTGTTCATACCATCAGAATTTTGTGATTTTTTTAATTCTTTTTGAAGTGTAATGTAATGTTATGCTTTGGATGAGTTCAAACGTTCGTTTCTGAGGAAAGCAAGTAAATGCAGCATAGGTTTTGGTACAGCGTTTACTGTGGCTGTCATCAGTCTTGTCTAATTTCAAATGCCTGTGCTGGAATGGAATCATGTCTGTAGGGTACCTGTTTCTTTGCATTGACTTATAAAGGGAGTCTGCACAACATCCTCAGGTGTAGGTAACAACATCATAAACGGCAGAAGCTACACAAGTCAAGTCCCACATGGCTTTTCTGAGTAAAAGGAGTTGAACACAGACTCTTTTCAGAAATTCATGTTTTTTATAGCTTTTATGCTTTACCATCAGTCTTACTCAGTCCTCCTCCAATCCAGAATCATCAGGTCATAAAATGGAATGTTTTCCTTATGAAGTACTATATGCCTTATATGCTGCTTTTTTTTTGCCTTTTTTTTTAATGAACTCTTTTGTGTTCCTTGATTGGAAGTGTTTTAATTGACAGAAATTCAATCAATGTAGGTCTAGATATGTGATTATACAAAAGATTGGACCTGATTGATGAAACTACAGAAGGTAGGAAGATACCATACGCCTTCAAAATTTTCAGTCTTAGCTACCTTGCAGTAACTCAGAAAGAGCTGTCACACCCAAATGAAGAGGAAATTCACATTTGTCTTTTTAGAGAAAAGAGGAGAAAGGAAAAAAAATATCTGTGTGTAGCAGAGATCCACTTGTTGCCCATGGGAGGGGTGGTGATTGCCCTAAGGAGGCTGTGACCCTGTGGGAAACCCACGATGCCGCAGGTTTGCTGTCAGGACATGTGACAGCAAACAGTGGTCCCTCATAGGGACCCACACTGCAGTAGTCTGTTCCTGAGGGACTGCATCCCTGGGAAGGACCCACCCTGGAGAAGTTTGTGGAGGGCTGTCTCCCTTGGAAGGGATGTCATACCTGGACCACGGGAAGGATGTTAGGAGTCCTCCCCTGAGGAGGAAGGATTGGCAGGAACGTGGGATGATTTGACCACAGCCCCCATTCTCTGTCATTCTGCCCTGCTGGGAGGATGGAAGTAGAGAAAATTGGGAATAAGGTTAAATTCAAGAAGAAAGGAGAGGTGGGAGGAAAGTGGTTTATTTTAGGATTTGGGTTTGTTTTTCTTTACCCTTTTCTGATTTGATTGGTAATAGATTAATTTTTCCACAAGTCAAGTCTGTTTTGCCTTTGATGGTAACTGGGGACTGATCTCTCCTTGTCCTTTTCTTGACCCATGAGTCTTTTCATTATATTTCTTCTGCCCTGTCCACATGCAGAGGGGAGAGATAGAGTGGCTTTGGTGGGCACCTGGGATCCAGCCAGGGGCAATCCACCACACTGTACTCAAAATATAATGTATGGTTGGTGAGTACAGGTTTGCACATGTTAATGATGTTGCAACAGGTTGTCATAGTGATATCTGGGGGTAGATTTTCCCCGACGAGATTCCAGTGAACTCTTACCAATACCTCCTGTTCTCAAGCACCACCTAACCTCAGAGGCACTTAAAATCATTCCAAATTGGAGCACATTTAGGTAGAGGTCCTTGTGTATGCTCGGAAGTCTCCTGGTTTGGAAAGCTAAGTGCTTATTTTGATAGGGGTAGGAGGTGCTTGAACTCTGTTCAAGTCCCTGAAGGGCCTGTTTTTATTAGAACATGGCTAACTCATTCAAAATCAGAGTTCACTCCAGAACACTGTTAGAAGAGGCGATGGCTAAGCTTTACCTCTTTTGTAACATCATTCGAGCCCTCTTCCAGGAAGTTTAAGACCCTTGTCCTTTCCCTCTTAGTGCCCCTAATTATTTAAACAGGTTTTGGTGTTACCTGGAAGTTATGTCAATTTGTCCAGAACTATTGGCAACACATCTTGATATACATGATGCTTGCGTTTAGCAAAATGCCACGAAAGAGGAAAAATAAATAATTTTGAGGGTTTTTTTGGTAAAAGTCAATCAAACAAATTCTCAAAAAATTAGAAAAATGCAATTAAAATATAACTCAGAATCTTTTAGCTATGTAATTGTCTTTTTTATACTTCTTTTTCCATTATTAAATGAAGAAAAAACTGAAAACCTTACAAATGTGGATATTGGCAATATAGTAGTTACATATAAGGTTTCTGAACATCATTTTTAGAGTAAGGCTTTTGGGTCATTGATTATTTTGTCATTTCATGTAACCATCTTTTCAGAAATTAAACTCTGAATTGTACTATTCCTAGTGGAAGACATTCTAGTTGTTATGTTCAGATGGGGTTTTAATTTCTGTTTCAAGATTATTTTTTCCTGGTTTATATCACAGCATTCCAATGATAGCATTAATCAAATTTATCTATTGTTTTGTCCTCTTAAAATCTTAGTCAGACTTTGTTTTTCTAAATTGTAGCTTATTTGACTTCTCATGGGATAGATTCCTTGTTCTCTTACACATCTGAGTGCCATTTCTTTTAATCTTGACCTCACTTTAACACCAATAACTGGAATTCTGAATAATGTTGCAGATTATTTCCTGCTCTATCTCGGATGATACCTTAATTTCCAGTAGATGTACCTTAGTGGTTCCTGGAACTTTGTGTCTTTTGCATAACTGGCTTGTGTTAGCAGTTTAGTTATCCTAATCCTAAATGTAACAAGTCTAGATCCTTCTCAGTCTGCTCTTTCTTATAGGAGTCTGGGTGAATAGAACCATCACCTTAAGTTTCCTAGCCCTGCTCTAAGTCTTCCATCCATATACATTCTTGCTACTTTTGTCATTGTGCTACATTATTATTGTTCTGTGAGAATCACACTTTCTGTCATTTCAGAGAAGCACATCACTAGATGTGCAGTTGCTTTTACTCCAAATACTCAACATGAGATACAACTCATCTAAATGAACCTGTGCTGAGTACACTTAGAGAGGAACTGCAAATGACTGAATTACTATCATTCATGAAATATGATTTTAATCTACATTTCAGATCTTCAGCTATTCAGTGTTGTGTCAATAGGATGCAAAAATGGAATTGCTAAGAAAGGAAATGAAGTAGGTTTCAAAAGTTGTAATTTTAGCTCTGGTATGCAATGCTAATTAACGTGAACTTAGGTTGTGGGGGGAAGATAACATTTGTGAAAAGTGCAAATACTTGCAAGTTGTTTCTTTGTTCTTATAATTTAACAATTTAACAATACAAACCTGTCAGGACAAGTTTTTTTCCTGTATTATGAAAAAGCATAAAACAAATTACACTGATTTCCCTGTAATTTTTTTACTTGCCTACATTTTAACTCTTCTGTACACTTTATTTAGCAGCTACCAGATTAAAATGTTACGGAAATGTTAAGTAATATTCCTTTTTTTGTCTTTTAGAAATACATAGATTTTAGTCACATCTGTTTTGCTAATTACTAGTCATATGGGCTATCTTTTTGTGTCCTGTTAAACAAAATATTTGTTCTGTACGAATGCCTTTTCGCTACAGTCTGGGTTTAAGGAAGAGAATAGTATAAATTATGTTATAGTTCAAACTACATACTTAGCTTTCACTTGCCTACCATGGATTTTATTTATGTATTATAGCTCATATGTGAAGTGAATAGACATGCTTAAGCATCACTTAAATACTGAAATTCTCTCATAATATTAGTACTTGTTATTTTTCCATAATGTTTGCAGTGCAGACAGCTTTCATGCTTGCATTGGCCTTCCTACTCAAGTTACCACCCTACAAACTAAATCCTTGTATATTCGAATTGATGCCAAGATGCCAGCAGTACAAACTATAATGTGTGATTCATAATGCAAACTCTCAGAGCATCTACTTGTGTACAAGTACATTCCTATGAAATGACAGTCAGATAACTTTATATATGTAAGTGTGCAATCACTGAAAGGAGATTCTTTGTTGATCTTGCATGTGTGCACATTTCGTATCAATTCTATGATCTTAAATATGGTTAGAAAGTAGTCATTTTCTGTTACTCCCATTTTAATGCTAAAATAGGAAATGAACCATTTAAAAACAATCTTCTAAACTGAATTTGTTTGAAAAAGAGAACCATGTTTTCCAAAATAAAAAATAAGTTTGTACATCAGTTTGTGGAGGGAATATAATTAAGGAGAATCTCCTAATATAAGAAAATAAGAAGATTACTGAAATGTGATTGTTCCAAATGAAAGAAGAATAGGTTTTGCCAATACAACACTGATGCATATAAATAGTTTTCTAGGTCTTCACAAAAATGTAAGTTCTATCCCTACTAACTGAATTGTGCTCAAGCCCGCAAAAATTTTTTGCCATTTTTGTAATTTTTTTTCAAATTACAATTTCAGAAATTGTGTGCTAATAATGATAATACGTCAAGATCTAATAATACTTATAGAAGTAACAATACTATGAAAAAAAACTTGAAAAAAGATATTTTTAAACACCATCTATTTGGCACACATAGGAAATTTTGCTGTTGAAACTCCATAGTGAAACTCTTGTACACAAAGAGTTTATATACACTATATTTTAAATAGTGCTGTAGAAAGGTTTTAGTTTCTCTTCTTGAGTCACTTCAATGTCAAATGGTCTCTCCTCTTCCTTTTTTCTTTTTTTTAACTTTATTTTGCTGTTTAGTATTCTTTTGAACAGTCCCAAGCTGTGCATTTCTTTTTATTTGAAGCTGCATAAACTGGTTTGAACTCAGTGAGAAATGCAGAATGAGAACTGTAAATGCCACTAGAGCTGTAGAAATGTAAATCCATAGGAGAATAATACCAAAGCACTAAGTATTGTTGCTTTTATTGTTGAAATTTAAAGTATAAACTCTGTCAGAAATATTTGCAGTAACAGTAAACTTTTCTGTGTAAAATACATAAAACTAAGTGAATATGCAAGTTATAATTCTCATTCTAGTGTATATTTTAATTACTTCCTTATCCATGAAGTTTATGATCCTATTTTATGTCTTTGTAAGAGTACAAATACTTCGGTCTGTTGTTTATTTTATTAATCATATTGTGTGCTGTATTTGATCATGATCTGAGAGATGCATTGAATTACTTTAAACACATGCTTCAGATTCCTATAGATCCATAGTACAGTTGTTGAACATACCCTGCATTTCTAAAGAAGCAAAAAAAGATTGCTCACATTCATACAAGATCTTGCGTCCATGCCAGGAATGACAGATGCTGTTACAGCTGAGAAATGTAGTGTTTTAGGAAAACACTCAAACAGTAGTTATCTTAGGCCAAAGTAAAAAAAAAAAAAAATTTAAGATGCCTTAAACTAAGCTGGAGTTAAAGGTAGTTGCATGGTAGATGTTGGTTGTACAAACTGTCAAGGATTATGTTCCAGTTCAGTAAATCTGCAATATCTGAATGACCAAAATAGTTTTGTTCTCTGCCTTTAATAATTTCTCATGTGCCTAATTGTTGTATTTCTCATTTTAAGTAAATATATTTGCAAGAATTTTTTTTATTGTTTGTATTTTCGCGTTGCAGAGTGTATGTAAATGATTGCACACCAAGGAATGGTGAAGAGGGGAGTTGTCTATGCATAATCCAAACTTTTGTGGCCTGAATTTGACTTCACTGTGCCAAAGCAACATATTTGTCCTATTTTAATGTTGACATGATCAGCCAGAGTCTTTAAATTCATTCCGTGTGCTGCAGAGAAGAATTCACATGAGAGATTAGTTGTCATGTTTAGCAAGAATATAAGATAACAGAGTAAATGGAAATTTGGAAAGTAACAGAAAAGTATGAATAAAACAGTAGCTAATTATATGATCATATAGCATTCTATACAATGATGCCTCAGTTTTAGAAATACAAGATTGGTAATCGCACAGATACAACAGTGTAGCTCTTAATGGACTAAAATCCTGGCACACACTATTGCACTTGGGTAGTGACAACTTTGCTTCCTACAATGCTAAAAATGCATGACTTTACATAAATAAGAAAAATAATTGTTCTGAATTTTTTACAACCTCTAACAATGGCATAGAAGTAATAAGTTCTGAATTCTGTCAAAGTCATTGACTTCACAAACCTACCAATAATTCTATACAGTCCAACAAGGAAACTTTGAAAAGATATTTCTTGTCACTGAGAAAAAAAAAAAAAGCCTATAAGAGGTGGGAAAGATACCTGCAGTTGTAAAAAGTTTAATTCTTTCATTAATTTATAATGATGTGTGTCATGGTAAGTGGCAAATAACCAATACTTCATTTGCTTTCAGAAAGGGATTATATTTTATATAAACGAACAAGTTCTGTTGAATTGTGTTATGTTCTGTGGATAGAGAACAGAGATTCATAAAAAACATTTTATTCTATTTTGAAGAAGCAATTTTAAGATGAGGCAAAATGCTAAATATTCTGGATCTTCCCAGTGCTGGTGTTACAGGCAGACTTGAATTACCTTGATATTTTTTATTATTCTTAAAGAGAGAGTATCCCTGGCATGTTCAAAGAAAATTGTTTAAACAGTTTAAGCCACAGGCCACATCAGAATAATCCCTTCTTAGAATTTCACTAAAATACTGTTTCTCTCAAAGCAGATATTTCTTACTCTTACCAACATACTTCAACAAGAATTCAGGAAAGTCATTCACTTTGTGTGGATCACTAAGCTAATCTCTGTGTTTACTTTTGGCTATATCTAAGACTACGTATAGAGTTTCTTGTATTTTTGAATTAATCTAATCTTGCTTTATACTAGTCTGCACATACCTGTGCAGACTGTGCTGCTATTAGCTTCATCACAAAGCTGAGCAAGACTAATTTACTGTTCTCCTTACCTTACGTATTGAGTGGAGTCTTGGAAAATGCCCTTCATTGTTGAAAGCCCAGACATCTGTTAGAAAACCTGCCATGGCAAATTGAATTTCAAATCTTAGCACTATTCATCTAGAACAAATTCCCTTAGGTATTTGTCTCCACATCTGAACATTCATATGCTCAAGTCTAATGACAGTTTCCCTTCTTTATCAATATTCATGCATGTTGCCTGCAATCCACAGCCCTACCTTATCATACTTAGTTTTTTTCAACACAAAGCAGAGAATAGAGCACAAGGTTCAAAACTATACTGGGATTTCTGCTTTATCTTCACTTCTCCAGGGTGTCACCTCCACTGGTAGTTCTCAAATTTGACACTAATGTTTTTTGTTTATTCTGCTTTAGAGAATAAGAGCATTTTATGCAAGGTCCAAAACATTGACAAAAAAAGCTGTCATTAAAAATTCCAGAAAGACTCTCATCTGAGAGAGCCTGTGAACTCCTTGACAAAAACAGGAAGCTTGGGTGGAGGTCCTATTTTGAGTAGAAGTGTTTTTGATCTTAACTTCCTAAAATCTTCACTCCCATGACAGAGACCTTTTACCTCATCTAAAGACTTTATTCCAGTAATCTGCTGATGTAAGGCTTAAGCTTCTCTCTGGAGGACAGTTTACACTTCCATATCCCTAGAACTTAAGTATTCTGTCCTCTGCCTGTAAGTTCAGAATCATTATATGAATAATGATGGGGTGACACTATTCTCATATCGTTTACTAAAAATAGGCAGAATGAGATCTCCTCACTTAGGAATAACTGATCAAATTGAATTGGTTCATCATCTGATAGGAGTGTTGAGTGAATTTATAAATAGGATGGCTTGTTCCCAGTTGAAAGATAACTAAAGTGAAGAGTGATGATTTAAAAGCTATTTTCAAAGAACTTGGACATAAAACAAGATTAGGCACCAACAGGAAGTAAGTGTAAATCTTTCTCTTCAAATTTGAACGAATCAGAGATGAATTTGAGAGGGTTTTCTAACTTTCTAGCTGGGAAAGCTGCAGAATGTTTTTTCTGTGTTGCTTTTGCCGAACAGAATCATCCGTGCAGTAAATCCCCAATATCCTGTAACAATGGGCATTCAGGAAATGGAAATATAACTAATAAAGTTCTTAATAGTGTTCTCCCTATCAGCAGTACTTCTGGATTGACAGTTTTCCTACTCAGCCCAGTCATTGGATTATCTGATATGAGGAAGTGTTTTTCAATGTGTGTGTGTCTGAGTGAATGAGATTCTTGACTTACTTTATGGTTAGGTCACTGACCTTTTTGAGGTGATGTGGTTACTGCTTCATTACATATTGCAGTTTGAAATCTTTGGCCCTTTAACTCTGTTAGGCAGCAAAAAGAGTTCTTTTCCATTTATTCTTCTGCAGGGAAGTTCTGCACTGCTTTTACAGCTGATGTGCTTTCAATTCATATTAATAGATTTCAAACCTTTAAATACTTTTCTAGCATATGGCAGAGTGATCCTGAAAAACCAGGAAACCTCTGTGCCTCAAGAGATTTTTTACAGTATGAAAAAGCTCTAATACTTGTAATCATCATGTAGTAGAGCCTGTGTCACTGTGATGGTTCCCAGGACAAGTTCACCCCTGAGATTTGCACTGCAAATCACAAGCTTCAACTCATGAAACCCTTATGCTTTATGTTGCTTTCAGGATGGTAATTCTGCAGTTTTTATTGAAGATTCCTAAACCATACTCATGGTGTTGTTGTAGGGAATACATCTTGGAGTAACTAGCACTCTGGATGTCCTGAAGCAATTTAACCTGTAACTGTTCTTTAAAGTATGATTTCTATATTCACGTTTGCAGTGTAATCTGTTTATTGCTTGCATTTGAATGTCTGTTTATGGTTACCAGGAATTCTGAGATTGGAAAGATGTGAAAATATGGGCCAAACTCCACCCCATTTATATAACAGCAGTCAAAGTATTAGACTGCATATCCCATCGATATTGCTGAGACAAACATGCTTTAGTGTCATGTACCTATAAACACTGCATCTCCAGGAACAGCTGACAGCATGCAGATTTTCTTGTTTCCTGAAAGACTGACTCCATTTCGAATTAATGCAGGTTTTACGGTATGAAAGGATTTCAGATTAGGCCTAAAGTCTGGTTCTAACCTGGTTCAGACTCTACCAGCAGAAGAATGGAATGCTAAGAATGGAGCTCAGAGTGGAACGGAGTTTAAATTACTTTGGAAAAATATTAAACACCTTACCTACCAAAACTTTAGTGTAATAAAGCAAAAGAATTGCATTTCACACAAAATAAGGTTAACTGAAGTGCAGTGGTAACTAGACTGCTTTTCAGTCATGACTAAAATAAATTCATACAGAACTGGTAAATAGCATGGCCAGACTGAGGTGCAGCAGTTCATTCTTCCAATTTTATAGGGAAATTAACATTTTCTCAGTATTTAGGTCTCCATTCAGTGGAAGCCATGTAAACCGTAAGAATACAAAAGGTTAAAGCCGTGTTTTAACATACTGGTCAGTGAATGGGTTCCTTTATTGAAGGAGTTAATATTAACAATATGAGGTGTCAGAAGAAACTTTCCATTTGCTCTTCAGTTGGTATGAGAATTGCATCTGCATTAGTTGCATGATAGACAGAGCCACATTCTAGGGCTCCTTGAAAGAATGGATGATGACAGGGATGAGATGTTACAAAGACTGGACACACAGAGTAGTAGGAGTTTTCCACAAGAAAAGGATGTCTACTTTGATATGCTATTCAGTTGCGACAGGGAATTTTTGGACATCAGGAGTGTCTTGTCCATAAGTCCCGTGAGAGGAAAAGACCCAAAGAACAAACATTTGTTTCTAAGTCCTCTACAAGAAGAAGGAAAATTATACTTCTTAGGTGTGGTTATTGCAGGGATTGTGATAGTTCAGCTAAAGAAGGGGTTGTTGAAATGGTGAGAGAGAACAGACCAAATGGGAGGAACATAGAAAACTTAAGACAGAGATACATAGGAAGAGAGAATGGAACTGGATGTAATTAGAGGAAGCAGAGAAACAGAAAATTTAATTAGTCTGAGAATGATACGCACTAAAATAAATGAATTTCAGTGTTTTTTGCTGTGGTGCCTCAGGAGAGAAGTGATGATTCTGTCACATCTAAAACTCTTCTCAGAATGTATGCATGAAACTTGTGTTGGGATATCTGTTAGTATCCCAATAATTAATGAATCCTGACTTCCTTTTCTTCTTTTCAAACCTAGATTTTGTTTTCATTATTTCCAACTGCTTTTCACAATACTGCTCTTCTCAAATTAATAACTTAAGTTGTTAAGGCAAAGCTGTGTCTGTCTATAAAAATTTTGTTAAACTTGTCAGATGACTGATAAAATATGGAAAAGTATGTTGTGAAAGCAGATATGCTCAAGAATGGAGACAGCTTGGAGTTAACTGATTATTTTTCACAATAGTTACTGCATTTTTTCAGTATTTTCATTTTTCACATGCCTCAGCAGGTATTATGGGATAATTTGATAACTGAAGAATTTATTGGGGTAGGCTGCTTTATAGAAAGCTTAGATTCACTTGACCTTTTTCTTGTTTGCAGATGAAGAGAAATGAGATTGTTTCATTAGTGTCATTAGTTTCATTAGTGTCAAGCAGCTTGGTGACGTAGCTGTTTAGGATTAATTTATGACTCCAAGCTTTTAATGCATGGATAAGGTGACTGTAGCTTGTTCCTTTTGTTTTGGGCTGTGAAATATCTTCCATATTCTCTTGTCCTATTGATACTATTGTCAGTGTGTTTATTGCTCTTACAAAGATTCTCTGATTTGAAAGACTTGTACCATTCAGGAAAATAATTTTTAGAACCAATATATGTTTCATTTCTGGATAATGACACACAGAGATATCTACACTTTAGGATTTGTAATAAACTAGCTAATATACAACACTTTATTATTTGATAGTTGTCTCTAGAGCTGAAATGCGGTTGATGAGCTTTTTTGGTTTTTAAGTCATGTTTATGAAAAGAGGTCTTCGCACCGTCTGCTTTGTCTTCCTGTTAATGGTAATGTGCTTCCAATTACTGTCACTGCTTAGGAAAGGACATTTTACATATCTTAGATTTGAAAGAAGACAGATCCACTTGTGCTCCCCTACTCCCTGCTCATCTGTCAGTCATTTTAGTATTCTTTGATGACCATCTCTGCAGTTGCCATTACCGCGTCTTTCCATCCTTTGCTCTTCTAACAAAGGCTCCCCTGAGCTGCCCAGTTGCACTGAAGCATGCCTGATGGCCTGCAGGCAGCTTAATGGAAGTTCCTTTAAGTTCTGAAAAACAGATGGAAAGCTAGTATCATACCTAGTTTAAAACAACTGCTGGAAGTACATTTATAGCAGTCTTTGGTATGTGAATTTTAATATATTAATAGTTTTTATGTAGAATTCAATTACTAATAAGGAAATGCAGATTATCTTGTGTGGGATCATCCTTCTTGACTTTGAAGGGGACAATTTTTTTTTGTAAACAGCAAGCTCAGTATTAGCCAACAGTATACTCTTACAAAATCCTGGGCTGTATTATCAGGAGAATAATCAAGACTTCAAGAAATGTCCAGTTTTGTGACATCCAATACAAGCAACATAAAGGTAAACTGGAGTGAATGTAGAGGAGAGTCACCAGAATGGTCTGGGCTGGAGCACTTGCCCCAGGAGGAGGGACTTGGGAGGGGATTGTTCAGCCTGGCCTCTGGGGCTACTACCAGTGGTATCCCCAGTGCCTATGGACAGGTCACTGGGAAGATGGGGCCAGGCCCTTCACAGCAGGGCATGGAAAGGGGAATGAGAGTGTCAGTTGAAACTGAAGATTCTGACTTGGTATAAAGAAAATCTTTTTCACTACAAGCAGTACTGTGACCAGTCTTCATCCTTGAGTTTTCAAGACCCAAGTGGCTAAAGCTTTGAGGAATCTGATTTCATGGATAAACTGGCTCTGAGCAAGATGTTGGACTAGATATCCCCTGAAATCCCATCCAACCTCAATTATTTAATAATTGGTTTGCATTTTTATCATTGAGATCTTATTTTTAAGGCATAATATCACTGGAGAATAAATGGAATATTATGCAGCAATGTGCCGGCCTCTCATAAGTCATTGCAAGCACCAAGAACATCCATTACATTAATTATTGGGGGAAAAGGTAGTTTGCTGTCCCTCATTGCTAACTGTAGCGCTTTTAGGAACCTGTCCTTGAAAGATAACAAGGTATGCCTGTACCTTGAACTCTGCTTATCAGGAAATCAAGCCTGTTGTGTGTGATATAAAGGACATACCAATCATTTGCTAAATTATGGCAGTTTGAACCCTAACCTTCTGACCTATTCTGTCAGACTCTCAGTGGGGAGAATGGAGAGGGAGTAAGCAGTCTCTGGTGGCACAGCAGTTACCAGCTTTGTCTGATGGTCTCCCAGTTAGCTCTATGTCAAAAGATTTGTCCCTACCTTCTCATTTCTCTCCCTGTCCTTTTCCAGGAAGCTTCCGTGATACTGGAGTTTTAACTCTTCCTTGCTGATAATTTATTTTTTTATCACCATATAAAACAGAATTTTAGTTTTTATATTATCGATTCCATAAAAGTTACACTAAAGGAATCAAGAACTTAAATATTTTTATGTTTATTTCTGACCGTTTTAAGGAGGCATATGGCATTTCAGACATTTTTTTTCTTCTTGTAGTTATCTGTAGTTGTAATGCTCTTTAGATTTTATTGAAAAGAGAGACATTTAGTTACTCCTCTTGTCATTTATGTAACTGCTGTTCTGTCAATCATTTCACATTGACTTTTTCCCTCTTTGCATTATTGGAATGAGAAATCATACAGTAATTCTCTTTTGTTAAGTATATATTTACAGCTAAAATTGTCTTAATGAATTTTCTATGAAATCAGGGGAGCAGGAGCATATACATCCACAAACAATGAGTGCAATTTGGGCTAGGAAATAATAATTACTCTATGCGAAATCACAAGAAATACCTGAAAATATTTATATTGATTTAACTGATTATTTGATTAAATATAACCTTTCTGACTAGTGGGAGGGGAGAGTTTTAAGAGACAAATTTTTGTATGTTTTATGTACAAAAGGAAAGAGGAAAAACAGTTCAAACAACAATTTTGGAGTCTTTGTGTAACTGTTGACTCCAGTCTCTTTAATTTGCTTGAGCACTGAAAAACAATGTTTGTAATGTTTGTAGTGCAATAGGGATAATGTAATGAATAATTTCTATAGCTTCCAAGATCAGATCTGTTCAGGTATGTTTCATTTGCTACAATAGCAGTTTATTACAATTATTTTCTAGAAACACAAGTACTATTACTATTAGGGAGTATTTTAATAAAGTAGTAATATCTCTGGAAAAGCTAATACTTGGTTTAAGGAGGTAAATTGTGGAATCGTTATCAAAATTGTACAGCAGCTTGAAAATATTATTAATGAACAGCAAAAAAATTACCAAGCCAGTCAATTCCAAATATGTGCTACAAATTTGAAACTTACATAGAGATATATTAAAAGTCAATGCTTTCATTTTTTAATGTTTAATATCAAGGAAGTTGCTGGCCTTTTCTTCATTCAGATCTGTTTTATATTTCTNTCCCATCTGGTTTTATGAGACTAGTTATAATTCCAATTACTTATTTTGTCATTAATTATTATACATTATTGGGGGATGAGTCTATGTACTATTCCTTGCCTTCTTGTTGATTTAGTAAAAATTCAGCTTTGTTAGCACGGCTTTTTTTGCAAGGAATGAAGTAAACCATGAAATAAAAATATTGGTTTAATAAAGTTAATGGTTTGGGCTGTCACAGGAAATCAAATAGAGAAAAGTATACACAGAAAATATGACTAAAGATTTAATGAGGTTTTAATAAAAGTACTTTAGGTTCTTTGCTGTTGGAATAAAATATGTACAATAGACAAAACCATATTGCATTGCAGGGGTCCTTTTCAATTTGTCACTTCAACATGATTTTTTTTTTTTAATGAAGTATTTATTTGTTTGAGCAAAGATGTTGATTAGGCAATGAGAAATTTAATCATGCTTATTCTTGTGCTCATCCAGATGTATGATCCACCTCAGTTCAGCATGTTTCTCATACTTCCAAGATTGGCGACTTTTCACTTTATGTGCTAGTGCACACAGGTGCAAAAGATAACTTTGTGCAGTGTATTGAGGCTGTGCCAGAAACAAGAGAATGTTTGGCTTCTTCTGACTTATGTTGGCTTGAGGTGCTGATGTCTGCACCCTTTAGCTTGGCTAAGTTTCACTTTTAGACTGTTGTCCTGGACTTAGGAGACTTCCTCTTTAATCTTTCTTTGGGTTTATTTTGAAGCTTCATTCAAGGGATCTTGTGAGGTGGTAATTTCCATTTATGGATTCACAAACTAGATATCTCTGTGCCTACATCTCCTGAAATACCTGATCTGGTGTTCTTGGACCAGCCATGTGTTTCATGCTTCTGTGTTTTTTATAGATTTAGAAAAATGTATAATCACCAGAAACATCAATGAGGTTTATACATCTTGACTAATTCCTATAGGAAAAGAGAAAAGCAGCTACCATTAGACTCCTAAAAATTACCAAGGTGACTCTGTTCTCCTATTTATGTATCTAAAAAACAGGTATTGAGGAGGAAATGGTGAAATTATATAACATCCTTTATTATATGCTTACTCATTTCTTCAGGTCTTTTCTTTTTGTTAAGGATGCTGTTACATCCTTAACAAATGTCTGTATACTGGTAAAGTTCAGTTAGGTTATTTGAACATCTTTTGTATTTATTTCATTGAAACAAATAACAAAAGAGTCAGTAAATACACTGATTACTTAAACCAAGTAATAACAGTGTAGGTAAGTGAGCAAAACTAAGCATGCTTTGGCAGCACTGAGCTATTGCAGAGTAGCAATCACACCCTGCTTCAATTTTTGTAAAAAGGCTTAACAGGACTTGCTCTTCTTATTCTACAGTTACCCCAGATAAAAAATGCACTTTCAGTAAGTGAAAGGCTAGATTTGATGCCCAGGATTGAGAGAAAACTCCCTAGTGAGTTTTATTAGGAAATTCTCATGACTGAAGTACGACTCCCAAGCACAGGCTTGGCAGAAGCAGTCTCTACCCAGTAGTCTTGAAGCAGTGTCTTGGTGCAGGAAAGAATCTGCAGAGTCAGAGTCAAATAAAAGGAAGCACAATTGCATATTCCAGAGACAGAGAAACAAAAGGGATTTCTGTCCCTGTCAGTCAGCATGATTCAGCAGGTACATTTACGGCAGACACATTTTTCATATTGTTCATTCTCGTAGTCTAGTGTACGCTGGGCATTAGTCATTAGGGTAGAAAGAGTACATGGGTCCGACATCTCAATGAACTTCTATTTATTGCATAAGTGGTTTTGTGCTTAGGTGTCCTGAAGCTACAAGCAGTTTAAACCAACTGTTTATCTTGCCGAGTGTGGATGTTTGGAACTGGCAGTTCCTATAAACTGCAAAATAGTATGGGAAGTTTTTTCAACAGAAGGAGGATCAGAGGCCAATACAAAATAAATGCTTAGAATGCTGCAAAACGCAAAAATCTGCTTTTAAGCAAGCAGCTTTAAACAAAGCTTCTAAGCTTTCTCTCTCAGATTTTACTGGACCACATGCAAAAGTACTGTATGTTTAATTACTTGATACGAAGCAAATGTAACATCTGGTAAGAACTTGAATGTTAAATCAAGTTTACCCTTTAGTGTCTAAGCTATATGTTTCTGGTTTGTTTTTGTTTTTTTTTTAATTACAACCTGAACCAGGAATATTGTGCTGAAAAAAATCTCAGCATGTTGTTTGGGAAGAATAAATTTTAAGTGAAAATTTTTTCAACCAATTTTTCATTGCTTAAACAATTTGTAGATGACAGGCTTCATCTTCTGTTTAATCATTATATTCAGAGCTTTGTTGTTGTTGGAGATATTTAAATTTGTTATGAAGTGCATTGTTATTTTTGACCATTAGATTAGAAATATTTTAGTATATTTTATAGACATGAATGAAGTAATAAATACTACAAAAAACCTGAAAATGCCTGTAAAGTTGGTGTGGGTACTTCATAAAATATGAGTTTTTTAAATTAATGACAGATTTCTTACATATTTTCTAGTAAATACTAAAACAGACTTCCTTTTTGTGAAACCAGACAGATACATGACTAATCAGACGTAATCTGAGTGCTGTAAAAGCTGAAAAGTTAAAGCATTTGAAAACTAAGGATCTGAGTTCCTACATTTTTAGTTATTTAGTGAGTAGCATGTGAACACAATTCATGGGAAATTTTCAATTGCTCAGAAATAAACCAGTTTTTAGTACCAAGGATCAAAAAGAGAACCAGTGGAAACAAGAGCCTTTGAGTACCCATATTTGAACTGGAGTCTGGCAATTTGCTGCATGTATGGACAGGGTTTGTGCTGACACGTGTCTGTGACATGACTGAATTTAATTGAGGTCTATCTAGACCACTGTTACTCCTTCTGTGACTCCAGTTGGCAAAAAGGAGAGCAGGGAAAATTCAGTTGTTTACTTTTATGCTTAGCTTGGGCCTCTTTGAAAGTGAGGAAGCCTTAACAGGCAGACTCAGTTGCAGGTGTGAAAGTTAAACTGGGATTTGAATCTCAAATTGCAAGAGGTATTGGTGGGATTTGAGGAAGGATGCCAAGCTACAGGGGTGATAGAGGAGTAGAGAGAAATTCAGAATTTGGAGAATGGGGCTATAATATAGAAATGGAAGCTGAATAGGCTATGAACACAGGTGAGAAGAAAAACAAATGCCCTGGGAATAAAGAATGAAAATAGAACTGGAATTCAAGAGATATCTGGGCTGGTGCTGATACAGAGGGAGAAGGGCAGGAACATTAGAGGACATGTTGGGGCTGGAAGTGGGAGGTTTGCAATAGGACAGGTTAGGGAGGAAATGTCTGTAGCATTTAGGTTTCTTTGCAAATTTGGCCCTGAACCAAAGCACAGACATTTGTACAAATATGAGAGTATATTCTAATTGCCTTAAAGATTTTAGATCTGAAACTGACCCAGCTGTAGACTCAGGATGATTTCGCAACTTACAGGGGTTTTTTTCCATTTTTAAACTTGAAAATTCTAAAATATATCCCACAAAGCTTTAGTTTGATATAATCAAGTTTACAAAAACAGAAAGGGTTTGCATTTTGTATAATTTTGATAGGGCTTTCTTTGGAAGATGCATTATTTTTATTTACTTGCTTGACATTCTTTCTTATTAACAAGTTTAATACTAGGATTTGCCACTTCTTGAAAGGTTAGTTTTACAAATTTATTGTTTTCTAATGTACTTCATTGTTCAAGTACCTTTTTAAGGAATATTGCTGTACATCTCAGGTTTTGTAGATAGGCAGTTTATACTTCCTCCATTCAAAAAACTAGTTGGTTGCCATATTTTCTTCAGTGTCCAGACTACATGATTTTACCATTAAATCTTTCCGTTTGCTTTCATTCTATGCATATTTTGACAAGTTATTATATCATTATCCACTACTTGAAAAATAAGGTTCTCTGACTGAAAAATCTTTCAAACCTTATAAAAGAGTGTTCAAGTCCCTCTCTGAGTATTCCCGCTTCTCCTTTACTCTAGAGCTATTTTTTTTTTGTAACCATGTGTCACTGCTTTAGCAAACTTCAGGCATCATTGACTGGTCAGCCTAGTGGCACAGAGACATAAAGGAATTGAGACCTCATTCTAGATGATTCTTACATGTAGGATTTTTTTCATTGGCTCAATCTGTAATTTCCTTTTCATTCCCAACCCTCATTCTTCTGTGAGACTAAAAACTCTACTCTTTCATTATTTCAAGTTTGCTAAAATTTCTCCATGGAGAAAAAACCTGCAGACCCACATTCCACTGCGCTTTTTTTCCATAATAGTAGTATTAAAGTGTAGGGTGGTTTTGTTTTCTTTTGTTTTCCCTTAGAGACCATCTAGGCAGATAAAAGAATGTGTTTCAGCACATTGTGTTACATGACTCTGTACACACATGCACATACACTTGTGCTGAAATAGTAGCCAAGAAAGCAGAGACATTCCGGCCAAGTAAAAGCAAATATGACAGAGAAACTCTGAATGGTGCTGTGGTGGAGGAGTTACTAGTGAGATCAACAGTGTAGTAAGGTTAAAAGAAAACTGACCCCTCATAACCTTACCAGCGCAAAGCAAATCACACTCATGTAAACTACTTCAAATTTCCAAAACAAAGTATAAAATTTCCTTCTGAAGTTTCTGCTCATGGGTTGAGAAGCATGCTTTGGAAGCACCCAGTTGATTGAGCAGAATCATCAGAACTACAGGCTTCTCCAAGTATAGAAAGTAGGTACAGAGAAGTATGGATTGCCTCTGTTCATGGATGTTTCCAGTGTGTAAGCTCAGTACAGTGCGGACCATTGAAGCTCAGAGTGGTTGAAGGTTTGAGGCTGTAGGCACTGGTATTTGTTTGTTTTGAGGTGGAAGGTGTGAATTTGTTGTTGAGAGTCAATAAATATAACTAATAATTAAATTAAATTTGTGTGTTTCATTGCATCGCTGGCTGAATGACATCTTCGTGAAGACTTAACTCATTTTGGAACAAAGCATTCTTCCCAGGATTGTAAACAATGTATATACCAGAACAGATTTAGAATCATGTCTGTAGCCAATCATGTACAAAGTGTGGAGAATTCAAGAGTGCTGAAATTTTTTTTCCTGTGGTAAAATGAAAACAGGAACATACAGTCAGGAAACAGTGATGAAATACTTAAAATATCAGCACTTGAAAAGCATCCGTAACCAAAAATGACAAAAATGAGTAGTCGATAGGTTAACTATCGACTGGCATTTAGCAGCTTGAGTGCAGTAACTCTGTTTGAGAACAATAAAAAAAAATTGTTTTTAAAAGAAAAATTTTTCATGAGCTCAGTAAGTAGAACTTCCAATTTCTGCTCATGTAGCCAGTGAGGAAACAATCTTATTCATGCATTGGACTATTTACACAAACATGGATGTCTACAGTGATTATCAGGGGCGTCATAATGACACCTGTTTGTTCTGTTCAAATTAATTCCAGTGAAAATTGCTTCCTCTTTGTGCATTAGAAACATTCCTACATCTGAAATCCTCAGGGAAAATATTTGAAGTAATCCCCTTGTTTTTGTTAAACACTCTCCATCCCACCTAAAGATTAGGTGCTGAATAGGATGGAATTGTGTTGCACCTGTTATTTGACAGATGACAGCTAACACAACAGCCATGCTGGGTTAGAGTAAAGGTTTGTCTGGCAATCCTACCATTTGTCGTGAAGTGGATTCAGTCTGAGAATTACCTTCTTGCATTTAATGGTTCTCAAAGGACTTCTCTGCTGCAAGTTGTTCAGTGTTCTCTCAAATAAGTGTTAATCTTTAGCACAGACTCTTATGGTAAGGAATTCCACAGCTTTCATGTATAAAGAGCAGTTTATAATTGTTCTCATTCTGCATCATAAGATTCATTCATCTATTGGAAAATACAGTTGATTCCTATCTTCATTCTCCATGCAGGTCTTGGTATGACAGGCCCTTTATTTCTTCCTTTTCCTTACACTAACTCTTTTCCAAGCTGTAGTCCTAGCTTGCTTAAGTGATTTATTCCACACAGTGCAATTGTGTGTGTAGTATTGCTGGATGTCCCTAATCCTTCCTACCCTTCTCACCTCATAAGAAACTTCTGTTCCTTGTGAGGTGAAGTACTAGAATGGTTGTCAGCACTCAATAATGCAGGCAACAGCATGGAATTGCAAAGTGACACAGTGAGTTCTGAATTATTAATTTCTTTCACAGTAATTTCCAAAATGTTCATTTTGACCATTATTTAAAACTGAACCAAAGTTTTAATGGTTTTATCAAGTATAATAAATCCCAAGATCTCACTTACGAGTGAAAACAGTCAGCTAGGAGATCATAGTTTTATGTATATGCTCAGGAGCATCTTTAAAACCTGTGATTTACTTTGCATAAATCTCTTGAATTTCATATGTTGTATAATGCTAAGATCCATTAGATTTTCTCCTGTTCTTCACATCACCTGAATTTTCAACTATCTAATAATACAGTATTCTTTTATATTCTTTTATAATACAGTATACTTTTTTACACCTTATTTTTGAGATTGCCTATTAAGTAGACTGAATGAAAAAAATAGGTGAAGTCCACTTCTAAGTGGAATATTATTTGTCACTTAGAATTACCTTACAGTGATTTTCTCAAAATTATACTTAATTACTGCTTTTTGAGAAGAATCTGTGATTCTGAATTACTGGAAATTAATACACCATAGTGGTCTGACTTTTCTTCATGTCTTTGGGTAAGGAAAAAAGCAGTGTAGCTGATACCCATGATACTTCAAAGGATGCACCATTGATATCACTGATGTCTAATACCACTTCTTCCTATCACATATAACAACACTTGGTGGTGAAGAGGGGAGGGTAGAAAACATTTCATTAGTGTCTCTCCCCTGAAAAGACTTCAGTGCATACATTTGTGTACCAAGAAAATTGATCTATCACTTCAAAAATAAGGAAAATAAGGTATACTTTAAGATCATTGTCATTTGGTTCTGCATTAAGAACATATTTAGAAAAGACATTGACAGACTTTTCCACCTACTGTATTGTGTTGTCATTATATTATTGAATTTTACTAATGATGTTTCAAATACAGGTTACAATCGTTACATAGGTAACCATAGTAATACGTATTAAGCTCTTCAAAATACTGTATTAATTTTTGAAATTTATGCCTGTAATGAACAGAACTAGGATATATTCTAACTTTGCTTAGTTTTGAATCATCAACACTTATTTTTTCATTTTTCTTTTAGATACAGACAAATGCAGCTTGGCACAGAAAGCAAAGTAGCTGAACTTCTTCACCAAAGTAAGTTAAAGTCCTTTGAAACTGAACATGTTCAACTTATGCAACAAGAAACAGCTAAGAATCTTTCCCAGTGCCAAATGGAATGTGAGAAATACCAGAGAAAGCTGGAGGTATGTTATATGAAGAGACACTTTACGGGGCATTACATAGTTGTTTTCAATTAGAAAGTAAAGTGGAAAAGCTTGGGGAAGAAGTAACAACATGGCATGACCCAATTATTATCTGCAGACACAGGATCAAATGACAAAGCTTACTAAGTTTGATCAGTTTAATGGAACACAAGACTATGGTTGGAGAGGAAAAAGCAAAACAATCTCTCATGGAAAGATGTTAAAGACAGTACCTCGTTCTTGTGGAGTATATTCATCTGTATCACAAAGCTACTTATGTCAGTCTGTGTGAGGGTTGTAGGGAGAGAAGACAGTTTCACCAGAACAAGTACAGTGAATTCAGTATCATTATTTGCAACTAGGATCTGTAATAGCATTGTTACATAATAAAATACTTTTTACAATACGCAATTGATACACAATTCTGGCATAAATATTTGCAGCCAAAAACGTCAAGGGGAGCATGGTGTGTACAGCATTTAGGAGACCTAACCTTGCTAGTCGTAGCATGGTGGGTTACCTTGGTGGGGTGCCAGACCCACTCTCTCATTCCTCCTCCCTAAGAGGAATGGGGTGGGGTAGATAAGCTTATAAAGAGCATGGGTTGATAAAAAGATACGGAGATCACTTGCCATTACCATAATGGGCAAAACAGATTTGACCTGGGGAAAACTGATTTCACTTACTACCAATTCACACAGGTTTGCATGGTGAGAAACAAAGACAAAAAGTAAAACGTCTTTTCCCACCTCTTTCTCTTTTATTTTAGCTTCCTCCTTCATTTCTGACTCTTGTACTTCCTCCTTCCAGACCAGTGCTGGGAGGGATGGGTAATAGGGGTTTGAGTCCATAACAGCTCCTCTGTGGTGGTGTTTCCTCCTCACACTTTTTTATCCTGCTCCAGTGTGGATCCTCCATAGCCCTCTGCTTCCTTCAGGAGAAGATCCATTTGGGCTCTCCACAGGTTACAGTGCTTTCTGGGGATGTCCACCTGCTCCAGCATGGGTTCCTTTCTGGGCTGCAGTGTGGATGTCTGCTTTGGTTTGGTCTTTCATGGTCTGCAGGCAAGCAACCTGCTTCACCATGGGCTGCAAGAGAGTCTCTGCTCTGGCACCCGGAGCACCTCCTCCCCTCCTTCACTCACCTCAGTGTCCACACCATGTCTCTCTCTCACTTTTTTTCCCTCACTCCTCAATACCATGCAGCATTTTTGTCCTCTATTAAATACAGTTTCCTTGAGGTGCAGCCACCTTGGCTGAGGGACACAGCCTGGGCACCTGCAGCTAATGCACCTGTTTATGTGGGCTTTAACCACTTCATTATCTTTCAAACGTACATATCATACCCTGTTCACTTATTTTAGCCTTGGAAATGTGAGTATTCCACAGAGAAAGCTTACTTTAAAAGAAAATTTCTTTTTTAGACACCTGTCCAAAGTTAGTCCCAAAATCATATCACAGAGTCCTGTTTATGAGATTTAAATGAGATTGGTACTGTATGTTTCAAACAAATGTCAGGATACAAACTGGACAGGACAGAAGAGAGTGATGTCTGTGGCAGCCTTTGTTTTTTGGGGAAGGATGCCAGTCTTCAGGTCCCCACATTTTCTAGTGCTGAAGCTGCCTAAGTTGTTTATGAAGAGGAACTATAGAGTGGAAACAGAATTAGAGAGTTTCAGATAGACTCTAGTTTTTTGTTTTGTCAGTGTTGGGACATTCAGATCCTGACTGATGAGGTTAGTTGTGGTCATAAGCACTGGGAGTGCCAGTTTTGCTAAAATTAGAGGTTGCTAAACAGATTTTTATTTGCACAGACATGTCTAAACTTGGAGAATGTAGTTCAATTTGAGTTAGATTTTCATTTTCTTTGTGGAAATTTTTTGATCTGATAATAAATCAAATAGTTGACGTTCAATTCTACTAACATTTTTGACACTTCTTTTTCTCTTTAGAGAGACACTTTAATTCTTTCATTAAGAAATAGGCACTTAAGTGCTCTTTCATTAAGAAATATCCTTGCAGAATTTAAATATTTGATGTCTGAAGCTTTTCCGTTTGTTCCTTTTGACTGAATTCTTGGGGTTTCTTGAAATTCTTGAATTTCTTCCTTATATATAGCATTAATGTACTAGAGTTTTTTCCTAACCCTCACAGGATGTTGATCTTTATTAATAGGCACTGGTATCTTATGGGTCAGCTACAGCTTTCTGGACTAACTCTTGCTTTTATTTAGGGCACAGAGTAGTTTCTCTTGCTAAACTAGGAAACAGATGGTTTATATGTTGTCCAGTTTTAACCTCTACGTTTATTTCTTCTGTGACACTAGACTGAACTTTTTATATTTAAGTGGCTTGTCCCTAAGCATTGTGTATTCTTTCATGGTCTCGACAGTGACTCTGGTATTACTGCTCTTCACACTGTGCATATATTTCTGTATCTCAAAATCTATATTTACTTGTCACTCCGAATGTTTGTGATTTTTACTTAGGAAGTTAATATGAAATTTAACAGCAGTACCATTTGCTTCTTACTTAACCTGTTTTGGTGGTTCTTTTTCTGCAAAGTGTGTAGATTGCTACTTTATATACCAAGGAATTTCTTATTCTAATTTGGTGGGTATTATTTTGGTCAATGCTGTTTTCTGTTACCAAGCATTATATCAAACTTAAATGATACAGGCCTTCATAGATTTACTTTTGAATATGAGAGTTTTTTGTTTAAGCTTAGTGGATTAAGTATTTACATTAGTCTTGAATAACGATGGCATATAACCTTTTATTGATAAGTAAGTAATAAGGTTTGCATAGCTTTAATGGTAAATTTTTATATATGCATTCTACAAAGGAATCTTCTTTTCATAAATTGACAACTGAAATTGGAATCCAGTTAAAGCAACAAAAATTACTGCATTTATGATATTTTGACTGCTGTGTGTGATTTTTTTTTTAATTGCTACCTGGTTTTTCTTAGGTTTCCTTTAAAATTCTTGTAGCTTTTTCAAGGAGCTTCTTAGAATTACTAAGGCCTCAGCATATAGGCCTAGGACCTGAGAGTTTAGTATGTGCAAGATAATATTGAAAGAATAACTGCTTTTTAAAGTATTTTAATGTTTGCTGTGCAAAACTTACATCCAGTATTTAATATCATACTGCTACACATTTAACATGTATTATATTTTGCTTCTTTCAAAAATAGCTGTAATGCTCAATCCTTGATCTTTCCATTATTCAAATCACAGGTGCTTACAAAGGAATTTTATAGTCTTCAGTCTTCTAGTGAAACCCGCATTATTGAGCTTCAAACACAGAATTCTGAGTTTCAAGCAAGACTAGATACTTACGAAAAACTTGAAAAAGAGCTTGATGAGATAATAATGCAGACAGCAGAAAGTAAGTTCTGTCACAAATTATGGTTTATCTGTAGGTGTTTCTGGCATTACAACATCTTTTTTTCTCATGGCACTTGGAAAGTAGTACAGTGCTTGTCATTCTTCGTTATGCCTGACAAGCAAAAGATAGTAATTATTTTGGTAGAAAATATTAATGGCAGGTTTCTAAATGTACCTATATATGTCTATCAAACATCCATGTGTCTAAGTTTACTTATTAAAAATCATCTCAATATTCTGTCATTTCTCTTTTCCTTATTCTAATAATCCATTATAATTAGGTACAGTCTTTAGGATTCTTCTGTTATTTAAGTAGATTTTTAATGTCAGGAAGCCCTCTTTGTTGATAGGCAAATACAGGTTTTATATTTCAGTACAGTGATTAAAGTGAATTTTATAACTAATTGGAAAGGGGGAAAAAACTCTTCCTTCTGTTGAATTAATAATAATTAGGCATTAAGTAGTTACCTGTGGCAGCTCAGTCTGTTCCAAGTACTAAACCATGGATTAAATTCATACTTGATTATACTTAAAAATTTTTGTTTCTCATTAGCAAAAATTAAAATCTTCTCAAACACAGCACAATTTGTGTAAAATCTTTGTTCATTTGGTTCTCAGCCTAAATCAATCAACAAAGCAAGTAATTTCTAATTTGAAACTATGACGCTAATCTTGAAATCTTTTCGCCTGGGCATAAACAGAGTAGGACATGCTAAGATTTCAGACTAATTCAACTGTCTTCTTCTCCTTTTCTCTTTCTTTCCTCCTTTAAAAAATAGTCACAATTTATAAAGTATTCCAGATAGAAGATTATTGCATAAGCTTTATATATAAACAATAGCGTATAGCGAAGTGTGCGTTATTACCAAGGTGCAGTGATGTTAGGGTATCTTTAGTAACCTGACTGCACCTGCTTTATTAATTTTATGTACTGCAGCCTTTACTTAGAATGGCCTGACTACCCAAAGGTTCCATTCTGACCATAAGCGTGTTTGCTGTATACACGCTTCTGTTTTAGTCAGTAACACGTTTTTTGAAGTGTGTATATATATAAACTTGAGTAAGGAGTGTTTATGTATTAACACAGAATTTTTGGACCTTACCTTCATTTTCTCCAAGGAGAAGGTAAAGTTCAGAACACTGGGTTTTGTTTACATTGGTTTACATTTTCTTACGTATCTTGGGATAGCAGTGAAGATTTTTACCAGACCATTCTTAACTTCTTCTTAAATATCTATTTTAATTACAATTTATATTCTATGCTACAGAATGCTAAAGAAAGGGAAGTTTCCAAATGAACTGTTCTTTTAAAATATAATGACTTTATTTTCTGTTTTCCTTGGAGAAAAAAAGGAGTTATAGCTTAGTGTTATTTCAGTATACTTTCTGTTTAATAAAGAACTTGCTATTTCAGTGTATTTGAATTAGAAAGTTAAGATTAATACTAGTTAAGTGTAGTATATTAGGAAAAACAGAAGGAAAAATGTTGGGGTTTTTTTAAAACACTTTGAAGGACGAGACAGATTTACTTCCTCCTGTGTCTCAAATTATGCCATGATAGTTACATGTCATAAGTAGCTAAAGGTAGAAAAATAATTGAAAGGAAATACAATTATTTTTCAAATTGAATGCATAGTGGAAATACTTCAGTCTGTCTTTTGGGGAATATAATTTAGACTGAAGCATTGTGTGGAGGACCATTAGAGTTTTCTACAAACTTTCGTTATAATAAGGATTAATATTCATTCCTGTGGTCACCTCTTTATATTTAAATACCATTTAATATTTTTTTCTTTATCCTGAGTCATGAAGCCTCTGCTGTTTTACAATATTTAGGCATGCCAGTGGGTGTTGAGTTCTCTGGACTTTTTAATAAACTGTTTTATTTTTTTACACGTGTCGTGTATATGTTGTCATATAATATATAAATCATATATATATATATATATATGTAAACTTTTTTTTTTCCTTTGGAAAATATACATGTGGAGGTGATCACTGAATTTTTACTGTTACTCCCTGATCGTTATGCCTCACTTTATCAATATTGAAATTACATGAAACAGCCTATTCAGGAAGCTATCAAGAATTTATATAGCCACTTCTTACAGCGCTTGAGAGATTTCCACATGAATAACAATAGTTATTTGCATTTGTCTATTCTTCCTTTTCAGGGTAGAATCTTCATGTTAGGATATTTTTGTTGTAGACCAGTTATTCGATTTTTCTTGTTTCCATTGGTTAGTATCTTTCTAAGAAAAAGGTTGAACCTCTCTGTATCCTCACAATGGCATGTCTTTGCTAAATACCATAAGAAAATGTCATTAGTAAGTGTCTCCTAGCTTGTAAAATATGTATTTTACAGCATAAAGTCAGGTGAAGTGATTGGAATGTTTTAAGAGAAGAGAAGCACGCACTGATAGAAAACATTACTTTGATACCTAAAATTCTGGTTACTTTTGTGTTTGTCTTCATGGTGAGACATTTACTGGACACTGCTGACAGATCTGAATTTACAGGACAGAATCTTACTGACGTTGTTCTGAGATATGCGACACAGAGTATGTAACCAGAAAGATGGGTATTATCAAAGGCAGGTTAAATTATTCTTTGTGTTTTTCTGAACCAGAGGTGTTTACAGCACTGAAGAATTCCCTGTCATATTTAAGACAGCTCTGAAGTTCTGGTGTCTTTGTAGTGCCACATTAGTAAACTTTTTCTGTCACACTTACTGGAATTTCTATTTTGTTTTTAATATACCTAGATATTTGACTTACCACAGGTGCTCTTCTAGAGGCTTTTCTCTTTCTAAATGTGTCTTAAGAATCCTTGTTTCAAATAGCATTTACAAGGGTATTAGACAAGTGAGAACAGTAGTTACAGCATTTTGCAGGTTGTTGAGAAATGAAGGTATTTCTAATTTTGAGGCACTTGAGCATTAGGAAAGATGAGTCAGATTGGACTCACATAATTTCCTACATTTGTTTCTCCTGTTACCAGCTATTTGATTCATCAAAGCTTTTGTGTGGTGCCTGGGCTGGTGTTCACTTGTTCTCCCTTCTTCTCTCACACCCCTGCCACTCCCATTTTTGGTCATTGTCCCCCTTTACCCTTCCTCTCTACCCCTGTCTACCTCACACAGACACTTCATTTTTTAGTTTCTTTTTTTTTTTTTTTTTCTGGCCTACTTCATTTTACAGGATAGAGGAAACCTGAATTTATGTTAATCATAAAAATAAAAAGTGTTGTGGGTAATTAAAGTGTGGCACTATATTTATTGCTAATGATGAAAAAAATTGTTCCACTCAAGTCCGGACAGTTACACCGACCGAAAATTTAACTTCTAGAAAAATGGTTTTGTATATTGAGTTGTAAATAGAATTGCTTAGAAGTTGATAAGTTCTGGCACTGTTCTTCAGCAATACCTTTCTGCAATTTTTTGCAGTGGAAGATGAAATTGAAGCTGAAAGGGTTCTCTTCTCATATGGGTATGGTGCTAATGTTCCTACAACAGCCAAAAGACGACTAAAACAAAGGTAAAAAAAAAGTACCCCATGAATTTACTTGTTCAAGATAAACTAAATGAAGATACATACATTATGTTTTGTCTTAGAATTCAGCCAGTTTGATTAACATAAAGAGGTTTTTTTAATGACTTAAGTATACAGGAATAGATTGAGGATGAGGACCTGTTAATGTGGTTGATGAATATGAATGAGCATATACATATTTTTCTAGGTCATTTAAGATCTCTTCCATTGACTTTCAGAGAGATTAATTATAATTGTATAAAACTAAGCAGCTGTAAAAACAGATTAGTTACATTATTTACATTTATGTAATAGAATATGTATTATTAATACCCTAAAAATCATGGTATTTAATAGTAAGAAAAACATATCTGTCAGGATATTAACAAGGACAACGGTTCAGAGCATCACTATTTTATCTTCACTCATACAGGAAGAGAGTGCAGTTTTTTTAGTTTGCTCTGGTTTGGCCCCTTTGAAAATTTGATCAATATATTAAAATGATGCATAGGTGAAAAACATACCTCTTGATCATAGTCATTTTGAAGTAATAAATTTATATTATTCATTGTCCTTAAGAAATAACAGTGACATTTGAATGGTTCATTGTGAGCCTGTGTGTTGTGGCTGTGACTCACTTCTCCCATGCAACTAACAGGATAAGAGGAAATGACCTCTGTGCCAGGGGAGGTTCAGTCTGGACAATTTCTTGTTGTCAAGCATTGGAATAGGCTGCCCAGGGACGTGGTGGAGTCACCATCCCTGGAAGGTGCCATGGTCTAGTTGTCAATGTGTTCAGTCTTGTGTTGGACTCAATGATCTTGGAGGTCTTTGCCAACCTAAATGGTTCTGTGAACGTGGATTTATTTGAAATACTTTTAAACTATGACCACAGAACTTGTTGTTCAGAATTAGGATGGTGGTTCTTGTAGGATTAGTTTTATTCCATGCAATTTGAGTCTGTAATTTGATCAAATGCTGGAAATCAGCTGCATAATTTGTGCTAATGGTGGGCTTTGACCAAAATGAGAAATTCCACAATCGTTGATGGATACCCCAAGAAGAGTATAAAGACAGAGTGACCGTGTACCACAGCTTCACAGGGTGCATTTCTAGCATTCAGAAGCTGGAATAGGAGTTCTTGTGATTTCTGGCTGCTTTTTACTCCAAGTACTATTTTGTTTAGTTGTTTTTGTCTTCTTAACCCTTATCTTCTCCATAACAAAGGATATTTAATGTCAAAAGTTACCCATCAGAACTAAGGACAAACGATGGTCTGTTCAAATTTTCAACACAGATTTATGGGCCACATACTATTTCTTCTGCCCTATATATTTGTTTTTCCAGTAAGTGTTGTCAATGTGATTGTCAATCAGATTAGACCTTTGTGCACTGAGTTACATATTGCTTACAAAGATCTTATGTAGTACTTAACTTTGGCATGGCTTAATTTGATCTTTTTAAGCCTCTTCAGATTGTTTCCTTTTAAGATTTCTCTTTATACTCTATAGAATTGAAGAAGAGGAAAGGAGTGGGTGTGAGGAATGTGCAAAAAGCCTCCATAACCCTGTTGTTTGTCTGGTTTAGAAAACTGTTGAGAGTTTTGTAGCACCATTTCCTAAAGCTTCATTTTATTCCTCTTTTGTCAATAGTTTAGGCACTTTTCTGAGTTTCCACTTAAATCCTTCTTCCCCCTCCTTATTAGATTCAGTTTAGATTATTTGCATATATAAAACCTCTGTTAAATCTCCTTTGAATGCTGAATCAGATGATCAGGCCAGGATTTCAGATATGCTGGGATGACACTTATTAGATTCAGAAGTGGCTCTATCAGAATGACTCGTATACTCCACTTTTGTTCTGAAAAACATTGACTAATAAAACTGACTTAATCCTTCATAATAGTGTTGGAGACTTCATAAATTTACTTTATCTTTTAGATAAAGTAAAAAGATTTAAAGATTAAAAAGATTTAAAAAGCCATAAAAGACTGTATGGTTTACCTGCTGGTTTGTTTCAAGGAAAACTGCCATGCAGAAAATGTGTGTGATGCCTTTGGCTGCCAAAGTTTTTAAAAGCTAAGACTCTGACACCATCCTCTACGTTTAGAGCCATTAAGGAAACATAGATAAGTTTTCTGCTCTCTAGGATTGCTTAAGGAAAGAGAAGCTATTACAAATGTGAATAATCTTCTTTCTGGAGTCCACTACCTGCTCTTTATCTCAGACATATGGGATCCTAAAGGAAGAGCTCTTTTAAGTTCACATCATGCACTTCAGTATCTGAAAGTTTGTACAAAACCCACTTTTTCAAGCAGTGTGGGGTCTGTACCTCTTTGCCCACTTGCCAGAAACAGCTGTTTCATTACTTCAGATATAGGCACTGTACACCCATAGTACTAAACTAGGCGTGCCTAGAAGCACACTGAAGCATCCAAACCAAATGGCCTGTAGTAGCCCATTTCCATAAAACAGTTCTCAATGTAGGTTAAGCTACATGTGAACAAAGGATTGCCAATGATTTGCTTGCCCATGCTGACTTGTCAGCTGTTCCTAGGAACTGCTTGGGAGGTATTAATGAGAGAATGCATAATACTACCAGGATGACTCTGGTGGTTTGCTTACGAAGAATTATTACATTCTTGAGCACCACATAATTTTTTAGTATAGTTGGAATCAAATGTTTCCAGCATAAGATGTCTTTGCACATCAGTCCTTTTGTCCCTTTGCTTTAAACTAGTCAAAAAACATACTGGTAAGTATACTTAGAAGATGTAATTGTATTATCCTTAAATATTTGAAAATTCAGGTAAAGTTCACTGAATAGTTGTAGCTGGGAAAATTATGGTGGGCTGCATTCCTAAAGTTGCCATGGGAAGGTAGCCAAGTTTTCCCTTACACTCTAATAGCTACTATTAGAAGTGGTTCCTTTCTCTTTTGTACTAGATGAGATTTCTGCATGAAAGAGTATGTTTATAACACAAATGAAGAGTATTAAGACTTCTGCCCAATCTAAAAGCCTACTCCATTTTACTGAGGAAGAGATGGAGGTTATGAGTGGTCAAATTTTCAGATAAACTTTGTACACTCAAAGATTTAGATATACGCACTCTGAGCCTGAGCTTCAGGGTAAATATAGTCTCCCTGTCAGTCTGCTTCAGACCACTTACCCTCTCATAGATTCTGTGTCATGGTTAGGAACTGGTTGTGGAGTTACTCAAGAATCACCTGGATGCACTCCTGCATCTGCGTGCTCTGGAGGTTGGACACTGGTGGTCTGGAGATGACCACTGTGGTCCCTTCCAACCTTGCCCATTCTGTGATCTGTAAGAGTTTGGAGGACTAGGTTCGATGTCTGCTAGTAGGCTCTGAAGTGTATTTTGAATTTTCCCGTTGCTGCCTATGGACCTGTGCTCTTGAATGGATAATAAACTCTGATTCTGGACATGAAGCATGCAAGATGTTGAGGATCTAATTTTTTAACTAGGTTGTTTAAGTAACTCAACAATCCTTTCTCTTCAAATTTAATCTGCAAATCTATGTAAGAATTTATTTAAAACAAAATTAGCAATAACATTTCATTATTTAGCATATAAAATGTCAAACAAAAGAATTTTGCCTCTCTTTTGAAAGTGATAAAATACTACATTTTTCAATGTTTTACTGCAAAACATATATTAATGTGCATTTTTAAACAATTACTTAACTTACAATTAAAGTGATCCTGTAAAGTTGCTAGGAAGTAAATAATCATAGTATAGATGAAGCATTTTGAGAGTATTATTGCAGTTGTGTAATATTGGGCAAATTATATAGGTAATTACTTTGTATAAAATATTACAATAGCTTAACTATATGAATGTTATTTTAGTGCTGTTAAATTCTGTAATATTTTCACTGTTTTTCTAGCTTTGACCATGCAACATGTTTAACTAAGTAGTTTATATATGCTAATATTCAAGCATTAGTGAAAAATTAAGGCAATCAAGTCCTGAAGTACAAATGTGAGAATTTCTTTTTCCTATTTTGGAAAAAATTCAAGTTGAGCTTGCTTTTTATTGGCACAGTGTTCACTTGGCAAGAAGATTACTGCAGCTAGAAAAGCAAAACTCATTGCTTGTAAAAGATCTGGAACATCAGAAGGAACAAGTAACACAGATTTCACAAGAGGTAAATCATTATTACACAAAAGTTCAAATCTGTAGAAACATTGTGGAACAGCTGTTCATAAAATGAAATATTTTCTAAACAGTGTTTTTTTATCTATTTGATGTTAAAAAAATGGCCTCATAATTAACTGAAACTTCACGATAGAAGTTTTCAAAGATGTTTATATTTTGTTTTGCAATTAATATTGAAAGAAGGATTACTCTACAGGCTAAACAAGAATGTGAGCCAGACAGACGTTTTGATTTCTGAGCAGAAGAACAGCCAGCCAAGCTCGTTTGTTCTGTTTGATACTTAATTATTCAATTAATATATCACTAGTTTTTAGACCGCTCTTCTCTTAAATCACTTTTGAAAATACTTATACCTCAGCTTGAAATGTCCCAGAGTTAGGGCAAACTAATTTTTAAAATAAATTTTAGGATTGTCTTTTAATTTTTCTCATAGGAACGAAAGGACAACTAGGTTTGCTGTTAGATGTTGCCACTGTAAGGAATTTGTAGGCTTAATATTTCAGGAATGTGGTTAACAGTTTGATTTTTAAAGCCATGGTAATTACAAATTATAATTATTACACCCAAGTACTTCACAGAGTACAATTCTTGAATTTCTACATATTTTTAAATTACATAAATTTTATAAATTTTATATGTATATATATGATTACATAGATTATTTCACTGAAAGATACATAAATAGTGAAGTTTGGGGTTTTTTTTAACCAATACTACAATTTTTTACATATTCTTAGGTAAATCATAGTGATTTCTATTTGACTGAAACATGTTCTGTCAGTTTTTTTCTTGAAGACATCAGGAAATTGGTGAATTCATTGTTATGCTTTGTATTCTTCCATATCGCTACTCTTTATCTTAAATCTTTCTGGTTTTCACTTCAGTGCATTCCTTACCCACAGCAGTTTTATGTTTGCTTCTAGATCACTGATGAAAGATTCAGTATCAGTTACCTTAGTTCAAATTCCTGCAGAGTTCCACAGGAACATCTTCAATGCATTTTTATCCTGCCATTAAATTCTTGATCTTTTATCATGTAATTTTATAGTTTAAATCAGAATGAAATACAGTACAAAGTTAAATATTGGGGTTTTACTTAGTTATAGTTCTAAAACTTCTCTTTGCTGTCTTTGCATAATTTTTACTCCAAGCTATTGTCTTTCTTGATTTTTTTTTAAATTTACAAACAAGCCAGAGATCCTGTAGGCTACAGCATGCTTAGGTAGCCCATTATTATTCTTTTGACTGACAGTTTGTTCAGTCATTTAGATGAAATCTAGAATATGGATAAAAAGCTGATGCAAAAGTGATTTTATCAGCTTTTCTTTTGAACTTGGATCAAATACCGCTATTTAAATGCAGTATTAATGATGCAACTTAGTCAGCTTTTTAAAGGAGGAAAAGACCTACAGTAAGTCAGTAAGACCATGAACAGAGGGATTGACTCTACTTTCAATGGAAGCTGTTGCATTAAAACTCTTGAAGATGCAGATTAGGGAAGTGTAGAGAGTGCTCACCCTTATTGCAGTGAAAATAGCACACAAATAGAAGAGAAAAGTGAGAAGATAATGTACTAGTTATCAATTTGAAGGTGGTGTGTTTCCTTTTTTATGTGTGTAATAACAAGTTTGGAGTTTATATTAATATGCAATTGGTAAAAATCAATAATATCCAATAATAATTCAGTAATAATCAAGTAATTGTGCTTTATAACCTATAAAATTTATTAAAAAAAAGTAATACTTTTTTTTGCAGCTTGACAGAGCAAATTCTTTGTTGAACCAAGCACAACAGCCATACAAATACCTCATCGAAACTGTACAACAGAGAGATTCTCAAATAAATCTACAGAAAGAACATATTGCACAACTTGAAAAAGATGTCAGGTAATTAAAATCACTGATTCCTCTTTTGCTTTCTCTTATACTGAAAGTAGAAATTACTTATATTTTTATCATTAGAAAAAAATTATGCTATTGTCCACAAAGCTGAGATGTTAACACTCCATCATTGACCAACTCCAATCTTCGTGCTGGAACTGTAGCACTTGTGATTTCTCTCATAATGTCAGAAAAGGGGAATTTAGGTTTGGGAAAGTAGCTATGAGAGGTTTAAAGTGAGGTTGGAGTTGAGAAGGGCTCTTATGAAGTAGAGAAGAGTTTAGAAGACTAAGAGGAAAGAGTGACACATAAGTTGTACAACAGTAAAAATAAAAAAATAAAGTCAGAGAAAAATAATAGAGTAGTCCAGCAGAAAAGGGCATTTCAGCCATAATTAGAGCATATTCTGTAGTGGAGACTCTCTCATTTGCTGCTATATCCATCTGTCAGAGCTCTTTGACCACTGAGCAATTTCCCAGCAACATTCAGCTTTATAAATTATGTTTAACACCTGATTCCCAGGTAAGCTATAAAGTTATAAAATAATATGTCCCTTGATTTTCAAGGAAGATGATAGCTGAGTCCCACTGCTCTACAGAAGAATTAGCATTTTAAATATTACGTGTTTATGTGGTGTCTTGGTTTAAGAAAAGAAAACAATAACTGTTAGGCATTATTGTGATTCTATTACGAAGCAATTCCATAAAAAATACAGGGTTTTCCAACTAATCTACTGAAACAATTAAAATTAAAAAAAAATTGATTCACCCTAGCTAATATTTAATCTTACATACATAGGTATTTATTCAGTGTTTTGGTGGTTTGGGATAGTATTTGTTATGCCTTGAATACCTAAAAATGCTTATTATCCAATCAAATCTGTATATGAATCAATAAATTTATAAATAAACTGAAATATTCATTCATACTTCGTGGCAAGATATCTTTCACTGGTCTTAACTTTCATTCAGTAAGAATAGATCTTTTTTTAATTCCAGAATCAAATGTTTTTAATACTGTCCTATACTTGTTACATTATAAGAAACACTTAAAGACAAATTATATTTTTCCAGGAAATGCAAAACATTCTCTATATACAGTGTCTTACTTTCCAATTGTGAAAAATTTCAAAGAATTGGTCACTAGCAAATTAAATTTTTTATATTATGGTAATAATAATGGAATGATTTCATTATTCACAAGGTAGTCCGAAAGTCTCTCAAAAGGAAGAAAGAAAGGTGAGGTAATTAGTGAGGTAATTTCTGAAAGTGTATGTTTCATGGTTTAAAACATAAAAGAACTTAAATGCATTATTAACATTGATTGTCTTGAGTTAAACGGCTCATTGCCAATAATCTGTATGCCCAGATATTCTTCCTAATTTTACCCTACAAATTAAGGTACCTAAATTAGAGACTTAGGTCAACTTTCCTTAGTAGTTTATGGAGGAAGAAACATCTCTAAAAAGTAATTCAGATTTTGGGTGGAGTGAGTCATTTCCTAGAGATGCCTGTTACTCTCCATTAACTGTAAAGGAAATTTTTTGCATCTTAAAGTGCCTCAGGTTAAGAAAGAAAATGGATCTGCCCCACAGTGTGAGCATTCATGCTAAACATACCAGCAGTACTCTACTGTGGGGAGCTGGGGCATGCTCATCCCTAATCTGTGTTTCTGTAAATGAAAGTGTGGCCTGACAAAAAAATATTATAGCAACAAAAGTAACACTTACTTTGCACATCAAATATTTTGGTAAGAAGTTTGTTGTTTTTTTTTTTCTCTGTAGTTTCCAATATTCACTGTCGATTAAAAATAGATCTTATGCCACTATAGCAAGTTTCCCTAGTTTCGTAGGCCAGAGAAATTCTTGGGAACAGCCTAAGGTCTTAGGGCTTTCGGTGCATATTAGTAGTCCCTAATTTTGCCATTCATAACTCCACATTTCAAACAAAAATCCTGATTGGTTATCTGATATTTTCTGGCACACATGAGAAATCATAATCTGGGATAAAATTTATAATGTTGGGCCTTTTATTTCCCATAAGTGAGAGGACATTTAGAGGATGGGATTTCTAACCAGAGAACTATTATGTTCAAGAAATTTTTTGTCGTGAAGATAACCTTTTGGAATCTGCTGATGACAGTTTTAAATTAAAATATCCCTTAGGTGATTTCAGATTACTCCCAGCTATTCCAGAACTGAATCAGAATGGGATTTAAGTAAATTAATTATAATCCCTACCAAATACATGCCAAGTGAAGCTCTGCTGGATCAAAAGATTTAGCCCACTATTCCTATCCCTCTTAGTTTATTAAACAGCATTTTGTTGGTTTGTGTGTGGAATATTTTTGAGAGGATGAGTTCAGAGAATTAATGCTCCTCAAGGAGAGCCCTAAATTCTGCAGATAATGTTAGTGCTATTAGAAAAGTGTTAGTGAAAACACTAAACATGGTTTATGAAGCCTGGTTTCGCTGTATCTCAGAGCTCAGGGAAAACTTTAATATTTGTAAAACCATTTCATTTGTAAAACCAAAATGAAATTGTTTTTTCAACCATTACCTATAATTAATAGTTAATACTGCAATTCTGCAGCAGCCTCTAAATTGAAGTTTAATTTGTGCTACAGTTACACAAGGTACATTATTTTTTTAAATTCTAAATACAATATTGCATTAGTTTTATTTCTAAATAAATAAAGACAAGAACCAGGAAAAAGAAAAATAGTGCTGGAATTCTTGTTTTCAGACAGACCTTCAAAAATACTAGTGATTTTATGGATACTTTTTTTTAATCTCATCTTGGAGTACCAGATTGTAGATAAGTGAATGTAGTGTTGATATGCCTGCACCCCGAGAATCAAAACTGAATACTTAATTTATCCTTACACTTGCTCTATGCTTGATTGTAATTTTCCTTCCATCTTGTTTAGTGTGCAGATTCAATGGTGGAGGGGTGTTCTTTTCGTGTTGTTTTTATCTCATCTGCTCATCAAGATAGATGGTTCTGCATTATGTAAATCATGGATTCCCCAAGCAGAGCAGGCACATCTGTGTTATCAGTGCCAGTGTTCTCTATCACCTCCCACTTAACTTGAGTGAGGAGGGATCAGCAAGGACTTATTTGCAAGTGAATTTACTTTTTTCCTCTTAATCCATAATTGCCTTCTGTACACAGTGATCACTGCCAATAATCTTTTTAAAACATAGTCCTGGGGTGATTCTGTTCCAGCAGATTTCCCAGGGTGATGAGTCAGTACTTTCTTGCAACCTATAAATGTTTTGCAGCAAACTGCAGCACTTTGTCTTTCCATGTATTGAGAAGTTTGTTAGTTGATTCTGCGTTTGTTGTTTGATTCTGTGATGAAATAGACCTGTTGAATCAGCACAAGAGGAAGACAAGTACAAGGAAGGCTATCTATTACAGAAATCTCATTTTGGATGCTCTTGGGCCATATGTTTATCAATTTTTCATAAAATGGCCTAAAATAACTTGTGTAATGGTCCCTTAACAGGCAACAGATGTGTTCAGGATTCTCCACACTCCTATTTGATTAAAGTGTCATTTCTGCAAGCAGTTATTTCTGCAAGAGGAATGGGAAAGATTTGGGCAGATCGTTTTGATACAATATTTTTGACAAGTCCTGCAGATCCGTCTTAGTTTCTTCCCAGCATGGTCTTCAAAGTTCTCTTTGACTAGAGCAGCTTACCTGCCTTCATCCTTAAGTGTCACATCTCTAGAGCTAAGGCTATCTTCCAGAGCCTTCATATCAAAATGTCTTCCTGACTTGGAAGGACTGTTCAAGTGGTGTTCAAGGTTGCCTGTGTCAGTAGCTGTCAGACTGAATCACAGAGGGGTTTGGATTGAAAGGGACCTTTAAAGATCATTTAGTTCCACCCCCCTGCCATGGGTAAGGACAACTGATCAGGTTGCTCAAAGCCCCATCCAGCTTCTCACTGAAAAGAGAGAAATAGTCAGAATACTTAACAGACAGAATTAAAGTCTTAAAGTAGTATATTTCAGCAGAGCTGGAGATACTTTGTTGGTTTGCTGAGAAGTGTGCCTGTTCTGGACATCTTTCACACAGCTGTGTAGGTCTTTAGCCATACCCTCATAGGAGCTGCAAGAGCTGTTGTGGTTGGGGTAAATGCTTAGCTGAGCTGCTACCACTGCCATGATTTACATGAGCAACTTAGGGACCTACCACCAGCTTATTAAAGGTGTGCTGATACCACTGCTTAGGTTCAAGTGTGAATGCACAAGCATATAACCACTCAAAGACAGGTTGTTTAGGGGTAGTGCTGGCTCTGTCACGTGTTGCCCACATACAGTGTTCACTACCACTCTCATTCCCATCCCCTTAGGATTCTCCCAGGCAGGCCATGGGCTGTGCTAGCACTTGGCCTCAAAGAGAACTTGGCTCTGGGAGCAGAACACTTTGTGTGCTTGTGAACTGGGCCGTACATCTGCAGATACGTTTCGGATGCAAAACCTCTGGTCTTTAGTATCTTGGAGTGACTTTTGTCTTGGAGTTTACCCTTTGATGGTTTATCCTATATCATCTGCCCATGCCCAGAAAAATGAATTTTATGCCTTTCTATGTCTTTAAACGGAGCCTGAGAGGGGAGAGGAGAAAAAACACTCAGACTGTTCTATGTTTTTGTACTTCAAGGTTACAGAGAGAGAGGGGGAGGAGGAGGCCCTTTTTTTTTTTTTTTTTTTTCCCTTTTGGTTGGTCCCTGCTGGCTCTCAGCACTGTTCCTTTGGAGAGACGAGAGACGGAGTTTTTCTTCTTTTTTTCACTCTCTGGGACTTTGGTTTCTTTTTTTTTCCTCTTCTGGACTTGGAGCATCAGAACATCGGAGCTTCACTGGAAGGTTTCCCACTGGTCTGCAGGGGAATTTCCCCGGACACCATTTCAACTCCGGGAGGAGAGAGGCCACACCCAGGAGGACTTTTTTTTTCAAGTGTTTTTCTTCTCTCACAGATAGCGATATATTTGTTTAGCGTTATTGTCCTTTTGTGTTTTGTTGTTTTGTTAAATAAATAGGGTTTTTTTCTCTTCACTTTCCTCCAGGGACATTTTCTTTCCCGAACCTAGGGGAGGGGAGGAGTACACAGGTACCTCTGGCCTGCTTTCCATCGGGGGATATTTCCTCCTCTGAATTTGTCTCAATCCGGGACAGCCATACACCTGCAGATACGTTTCGGATGCAAAACCTCTGGTCTTTAGTGACAGGTCATGTGCTGGGTGAATTTGTAGGTGGTCTGCATATCTCAAAATACTCTATTAAGTAACTTCTTATTTATATTAGACCGCATAGCACTCTTGTTAATAAAAGTAAATAGTGATGGTTAATAAGAGCAGTGCTATGTGTAAGGATGACTCCTTGCTGCTATAAAGAAATTTCTCTAGCATACAGTTCTTTAGCCAGAAATTAAAACATCACATTTAGCACTCCTTTTGAAAAGAAATGCTCATAACTATGTCATGCTGTGGGAAAACAAATCTCTGAGTTTCATTCTTATGTGTGTAGTGAAGTAATTGTAGTTTTAGTACATAATTTTCTGCTAAAAACATCTAGATTTATAAATAACTGGAGATGTTAAAAGGACTTCATTCATAAAGAGAGAGTATTTATTTTAAATGCAGTTACTCAAATTTCTCAGTACCAATGGCTGGATTTAAAAGAGGTTGCCTTACCCAAAAGCACTCCTCAAAAGCCTTAACTGTGTGGCAAATCCAGAAGCCATATAAGGATTTTGCTCACTAAGAAGCTTTGTACTGAAATGTTCCTTACCTAAACATTTTGGGTTCTCTAATTGCCATCCAAACATAAAGCTCGACATAGAGTGTTAGACGAGTTTTTCCCATCAAAGAATGGGCAATGAGCTTTTTATGAGAACATTACCATTCTGTGAAATATGTATTATCTATTCCAAAAGTTCTGCAGCTTACCTGAGAAATGCTCCAAGCAAAATTTTTAGAAACATGTCCTTTTTTATACATTTTCTGATTTGTAATACAGCTTTTAACTAGTTATTTTGGGGTTTCTTTTTTACAATTTGAAAAAGTAATTTTAATTTAGTCACTTCATGGATATGTTTTTAAGCCTCCTGAAGCATTCCAATTAAAATCATAAAGCAGTACTCTCCTAAATCTGTTTAAAAATCTGAGCTGTCTTTCTTTCGCTGCACAGTGAGAGATCACTGATTTGTCATGTATTCTTTCTTGTGAAGAACTTTTAATTTGCAAAACGTCTTATACTTCCCTTTCTAACTGTATGACTTAAGAAAAACATTTGACCTAGACTAATAAATAACTGTCTGCTTTGAGCTATTCATCTGTAATTTGCAGGCAAGAGATAGCTTCACCTTATGGCTGTATTATGTGTTCAGTTATATGTACAAAACCTTTACATATACTATTTGTATTTGGTTTTTTCAATGGTGATGTTGTATTTGAATATAAGATGCAAAAAAATAATTCAATCTTGGACTAAGCAACTTCATTCTGTAAGGGCAAATTAACAGAAAGGCACAATCCTTATTTCTTACAGCATCTGGAGTACACAGTTCACTAAAAAAGAAACCTACTTTTTTTTTTCAAACTGAATGGAAGTAATAATAAAATCCAGTACTATATAAACCCATATTTATTTTGTGTGTCAGCATAAACATATTATTCAGAATATCTACTTATAGAAGCTTCTGAACAGGATAGTAACTAGTATATTTACACTTAAGCCTTAAGATGGTTTCATTGCACAAATTGAAGAGTTTATGAGGCTAAGGTTTATAAGTATCCATTCTCCAGAAAAATCATGTCACCTAAAAATGTCTTATATACGATATCCAGGCTACCTTGGCTTTAGATCCTGAGTGACGCAAGACAAAACAAGCCAGTGGTTGCTGTGAGCAATGTGTGTGTATATGACAAGTGTATTTTATGGTAAGCCCTGCATTTCTGGTACCTAGATTCATACCTGGCTAGGCTTTAAAAATAATGATGAAATGAAACTGGATGTCTTCCCAGACAATTTGTTTTCTTCTGGAAAAGCACACAGAAAAAGCACGACCTGCACTGCTTTTCAGTTAGTTCTCTAACCTGGATTTTTGGGGCCACAGTTATATGACATCTCACAAAGAGCACCTTCTCCATGCTCAGGGTGAAGCCATCAGTGACCAGGACTGTGGAGCACATCATGGTCCTGTCTTTTTAGATGAAAGTTACAACCCTTGAGCTCCAGTGTGGAAAGCTGGTTTGCCTAGACTCACAGGTAGTGGTTTCAGAATCATAGCAAGACACTTGAGTCGCTCCATCACCAAATGGAGCACGCTCATCCTTGCCTTCTGCTGTAGGTCTCTGTACATGGTAAATCGAGATATTTTGGTGATCCATGTGAAATAAAACCTTTAAAAAGACTCCAGTGTCCATCCAGATCAGCAGAGGGACCTTATGTGGTGACAAATTGTCTAGTACCAACAGAAAGAGTAGGTTACCAGAATGTGGCGAGGGAAGGATGATCCTTCAGCAACAACTTATGTCAGCTAAAACAAATTGTAAAGCTGCTTTCTGATTTGTTGCACTGCCAGTTAAAACTGGACAAGGTTAAGCTACTCTTTGGTGGGAGTGTAGGGCAGGTTAAAGCTAGAACCTCTTTGCTGATACACAAGATGCTGGTTCAGAACATTTTAAAACCAGGGACTGAAATGGTCAGTCTTCTTCCCAAGATGGAACTTTTGATGGCATTTCTGTTTAACCTTGTCATATATTATCATTCTGTCTGGTAACTACTTCTTTCTCTGTTAAATGTGTATATGCCTCTTGCAGTATTCTTTCATGAGTATATTAATTACTCCTGTCTGTCTGCAATGATGAAAAAGCACAAGTATTGCAAAACTACCAAATCTAAATTCTGCTCATGATTTAGTAATTCAATATCAATATGTCTGACAGAAAACACATCAACTGCTACTGAATGCTGTAGTAGTCTATGTCCTATATTTGAGTATAAACAAAGAAAATTAGAACTGCTCTACATGGATCACTCATGTCATATTGTTTCAGAAGGTATAACTGGTGTAAGTAGAACAGGTTCTATTCTGCAGATGAAACTGATCCTCAAACATGAACTTCTGGTTCAGTCATGAACACTGATATTTGTGCTTATTCACAAATGACTTATTCCATGACTTATACACTGTTTAAGTCATGGAGAAACTTGTATTTCTTGTATATTGCTTCTCAAATAAGTTGTGAGCCTTTACAAGGATTGGTTTATGTTCTTAAGAAATACAGAAATCCAAGAAAAAGTGACATGTAAGTTACAACATGAACAAGAAAAAAAAAGTACCCAAGGAAAAAAAAAAGCAATTTCATCGTGATTAAAAATGTGACAGAAAATAAAACTCTTGAAAATATTAAAATATTTTTATAGTTTTTCATAAATCTAAGTACTTTCCTTTTAAATAGTGAAACAACTGACCAAATTGGCAAAAGCATACTTTTTTTCTGAGAATTACTGAATGCCTAGAAGTAATTGAGAATCATAATTTACAATACAAGGCTTGCAAGGAACTGCCAGAAAATCTCTGGGGCAAAGGATTATTTGAAACAAGTGGATGATACAGGGCCAATTAAAGATTGATTTATTTTGTTGATCATTTCTGGATCACATACTGGAAATATTAAATAATTTGTGTTTGCAACATAAGTAATTGCTCCATTTATAAAATTTTAATGTATTTGCTTTTGAACTCCTGACCTGTTTTCAGTATTACATATTTGCATTCCATATGCAGAATTGCATTTTTTCATAGTTGTTGATTTATGCTACAGTTAATATTGTACAACCTATTTAGTGAAGTCATGCTAATGGCATATATAACGTGTCTTCCAAGAAAATCTCTGTGGCTGTTTTAGCAAATTAGATTATATACTGGTGTTATGCATGCACTAGTCTGAAATTTAATGTTAGAAACTGATGCTGGGGCTAAATATGAAAATACATTTAATTATTATATAACTGATGCCTGGATTCACAATGTGTATTGTGAACATTTCAAATGTTTATATTCTCTAACTATGAAAACAAATAATTATTAAACTTTACATTCAACTATAAAATCATGCCTTCGTGCTATATCAGTTTTCATACTTGGTTCATAGGACAAACTTGATCCCATGCATTATGCTGGAATAAAAAAACTAAAAATAACAAAAATACATTTACAATTTTTGCAGGAACTACACAGCTAAAAGGGGATGAGCTGGATGTTTTTCTTGCTTGTGTTTACTATTTTCAGAATTCTAAATATGGTAGTATGAAAAGAGTTCATACAGTGTACTACTGCTATTGAATAATACAACAAAGAAATCCACATTTTGATATGGAAGTGTAGATATAAGGATTCTTACTTTGCTTATACAATAATCTCATTTTGCCTAGAAGAAACCAAGAAATGATAATAGAAGATTCTGATCATTTAAATTACCCTTCAGAGAAAAAAAAAATAAAACAATAGCATTTTATGAAGGCTTTAAATAGTTTTTCTGTTTGACTAAAATAAGATGTTGTATCAGTACATTTGGGCCCATTTATAAAAATTTCAGTGCTTGAATATAGAGAAGGATCATTTGATACAATTACTTGAGCAGATTTTTGTTGTTGCCATTATTTAGCTTTAGAAAATGCATGTTTCAGAATACAAGATTTAAAAGAGATTATCCGTTGCTATTACTGCATTTCCTATCCTCTTTTTACCAGTCTTTTAAATAAAGAAAAGACAGCTTTGCTGCGTGTCAAGAATCAAATGGCAGCAGATTTGGAGAGACTTCTAAATGACCGTGAGGTAATCTTCCTCTTTTAGCATTACTACCATAAGTTCTCTTTTTCCCTACTGGTCCTTAAACCATGGAGAAAAAAATTACTTACTTTGGTTTCATTTGTTGGGGTTTTCTTGTCTATGTCATTTTCAGCAGCACAGGTGACCATGTCTGTCGGGTGCTGGGGAGGGTCTGAGTTGTACTCTCAGTTGCTAAATTCTCTCTGATGATTTAGGGTCTCTGTTCTTTATTTTCTTTTGCCTTGCAAAGTGTTTGGTGATTGCAAGCACTTAACAAGAACCTGTATAAAGACAAGAAAATTGATACACACATACCTACGTGTACCACAGTATGCCTCAGGATCTCTCTGTGCGCCCCAATCCTTGCAGCCAAACGCTGGACCAAAGCATTGTTCAATTCATTTTCAATACACTCTTTTGAATTAATTTTCAACTCCAAAACAGGGCTAGGGAGAGGAAACAAAACAATAGTTACGCAGGTTTCCAAGAAGAGTCGGGGTCCTTTTTTCTATACTTACCTGACTTTCATCCGAGCAAGGATCAGGGCGCTACTGGACTAGAATACACTCTCACATCTAAAAATATGCAAAATTGTGCCATTTAGGGAACCCTAAGGGCCCTTGTCAAGATTTTTATCTAAACAATCTTAAGACACTAATATGGCATATGAGAGAAAATCTGCAGATTGAATGTCTGAAAAAAAGAATGAAAGTATATTCAGTTTACTGCAGGAATCTGAGAATGTGAATAATACCACAAAATTTTCTGAAGCTAAAGAGAGAGCTGAAGATAGAAAACCAAAAGCTGACCTGAGCAGCCATTAAATCTCCCAGAGCTGCTGAATGATTTGGCAAGGATTTGCAGAGAAAATACAACATTAACAAATCAAGAATAATGAATATGAGGAAAAGCAACACAAGTTATATATACAGAGTGATGGGACCTAGCTACCCAGTTACCTGTTCAGAAAGTGATTGTAGAAGTGTATCAATAGTTCTTTGATATATCTTTCAGATCTCTTACTGGTAAAAGAAAAGATGGGGAGATTCCTTTCAAGGAAGCTACAAATCCCCTAAATTATCCCGTCAGAGGTTGGATTATCACTCATTTTCATACATTATTTTCATGGAAAACTGACTATCCACCTTATGAAGTCTCATTCCATCTGCAAAATTGTTTTCCCTCATCTCCTTTTCATGCTATTCTTCAAATTCCCTTCTTAGATCAGGAAGCTTAAATCCATGTCATGAATTGGTCTAAACTAGTTTGTCTCTCCCAAACACTTAAAAAAACCACTTTTTGTTAGAACCAAAACAGAACAGTTTCACTGTCAGCTGAGTCCAAGTGAGCCTCAACTTAAAAGAAAACTACTAGTACTGTTCGCTGAGTTCCAACCCAAACTAATCTGTGATTTAAACATTTCTGGGTAGTTTATAAACCTTACCATTATATTCATGCTTTGTCATATCCTTATATTAATGATATGAAAAATACTCTGGGGAAATCTGACTTATTTGTATAAACATGTAGTGTTTTTCCAAACATGATAGGCCTTTGGCCTAATTTCAAATAAATTTCTTTCAAAATTTCCTGTTCCTACTCCTTCTTTTTCAAGCAGGGGTGCTGCTAACTAGTTGTGCTCACAAAGTAGTCACACCATGGGTGCCTTGTTTTAGTAGTGTCATATCAATGAGAATGCATTGCAGCTGATTAGCAACAGTAGAAAGTGATAAAAGAAAAATTTTGCAATACTTTTTAATAAGACAGTAACATTTTTAACTTTAAGCTATTCAACATTGTTTACATCCAAATTACATTAGCCCCTGTGAGTACCCTCATAAACTATTCCTGATATGCAGCAGTTTGCTTTTTTGTGTCATTTCGCCGTTTCAAATTTTTAAACTGTGTCAAACGAACAAGGAAGGCTGGTGGAGGCAGGCTTGATTGAAAAAGAAAAGCAAATACTTGAGTCTGAAATGGACTTCTTCGATGTTCCTCATACCCTGAATGATGAGAAATTTTCCGAATATTTCTAAAATTTGTACTGTTTTCTCAAATTTCTTTTTACTTCTGTTAAAAATAAGACATATTAGTCATACTGGTTTTGTCAAACAGTGATAATGTTTTTTAAAGATACCGCTGCAGAAAAGGGTATAAATACTGCAAAAGAAACATTAAAAGTTGAATGTTTGGGGTAAGAAAATTATAAAATGCCAGTACAATGCACAAAAAAAACTCCTAAGAAACAAAACATAACCTAAAATTGTGTCAGGAAAATGTTTGAAAAGAGTAAGTAGCTTTTGTGTTTGCGTGTAGGTTTAATTTTTGTCACTTCTATGTATTCCTAATGCAGCCTTTTATTTTTTACTTCTAATGCAAACTTCTTCCAATAGTTTTACACTTTCTGAATTCCTCTAAAAGGCAATTATCTCATGTGTTGAAATCTTTGTACAGGATAGTGAGTTAGTCTTTGAATATACTTCTTTTCCATCTTAATAAAAGATGTACATTTATAGTTACATCACAATTTTCCAGTAATTATCCTTGCTGACAGAAATAAAGAATAGAAATTTTCTCACTTTGGGTTAGTAAAGAGTTAACTGCATTTAAACAGTTCACATTTTTAAATGAAAGTGACATGCAACCTGTAAAGACAGATTCATACAATTTGAAAAAAAAAAGATTAATTATGGGTTTATGTGTTTGGTACGTGCTATCATGTAACAGGGTTACTATCAGCCTTGTTTAGTCATTGCACATACTAAACTGTCATGTCTTGTTAGGAATTACCTTGTTGCTCTCATGTTTGCAAGTAGAAACATTAGAATTCTTGAATAGATAAACCAAAGATATTCATAGTTAAGATAAAATGAAGTTTAGGTATGTTAAAAGTAAGTGCTAAAAGTACAAGCAAAATGCCAAAACAATGTTAATGCTGTCTTCCAGCGACGTGTTTCATTAAGTGTAGGGTTTTGACTTAAGGTATTCCAGCCTGTGTGGTCTCAGACTGTATTAACTCTTTTTAGTGGAATATTAGAGTTTGAGGGGTTGGGAGTTTTTTTATTTTTATCTCATTGTGATATCAGTTAGATTCATAATACTACTTTGGAGGCAATTATAGCATTTTATACACTTTTAAGACAGAGAACTTACATTCATGATTAACCTTCTCTTTTCACAGATTTTAATTTTAGAAGAAGAAAGTTGAAACTTATACTTTGAATCTTGGAAGAATTTCTGTAGGATTCTGACATGAGCTCTTTTATTACAGGAGAGAATTACACTAAATGTTAATGTAATAAGATAGTTCATTATTTCAAATTATGTAGACATCTAATTTGATGATGATTCTTAACATTTTGCTGTGGGAAATCAGAGTGAAAACTAGTTATTTGATTATGCAAAGCCTTAAAAGCTTCTGTTGACACATGAAGGAGAATAAAGGAAGGTTGGAAGTTTTTTAGACTATATTCTTGGCCCAAATTCTGATTTGTTTCTTGGCCTGCTGCTTCCTTTTTTCTCTAAATTAATTAGTAAATGAATGTGGAAAACTTTTTAATCTAGTTATTCATGTAGATCACTGAGAATCAGCTGGTAAGATAAAATTTCTTGCATTCTTCATGTGGTTAAATGCAAACTTTCCTATTAGAGGGAGTTCAATGGCATTATCATGAATGATCAGTATCTAGGATGATGCTGAGATCATGTTGTTGGAGGTTCATAATAAAGCCTTCCCAGTGCCCATCTTCTTTGAGCTCTCAGAAGGGCCTGGGCTGCACAGTATTCTGATGCCAGTTGTAAACCCCTTGCTAGACAGCAAGTTAATGCAGCCAAATTTTTCAGTTGATTTTAGAATAAGATATTTTATATGTGTTGTCAAGATATTATTATTTAATTGTTTTCCCAGATCCATCAGAAAAGCATGAAACATTGTTTGGAAGAGCAATGGGGTCCCCCATTAATAACCCTCCAGTAAACAGTGTGGGGTTTTTTTAAAAAAGGATACTTTGGATCTACAGGTTAATTTTTTTTGTCATTATTATTTGTAGTCTGTGTTCTCCTTTTAACCAGCTGAACTTTACGCTGCTGACACTTGTAACACGAACAACCTAACCACAACCCCAGCTTGTAGTTTTGATTTTTCCCACTAGCTAATTAAGTGCATGACCTATCCCCATATTTGGAACTTAATTTCCCGTATGTCTTTATACAGTCAGAGTAGAGGAGAATGAGTAAGAAAGATGTTCCTTCAAAGCATAAATCCAGATGAAATGATACATCATGCCTCAGTATATAGCTATATATACTGCCTGACCCAATAGCTGTAACACTGCCTTATCCCTTTGCTCCTGATTCTTCTCCTCCTCCCTCCTCCTGTTGCACCAGCTCTGACACATTTCTAATGTTGCAGTAGGACCATTCAAATCACTAAACAGAAACCTAACCTGGCCAAAAAAACCCTACAAAAGTGTATTGCTGTCTGTTAAGTTAGCAATTTGAATCACCTTTGGGAACAGTCCAGCAAAGAAAAAAACAATTAAAAATATTTATATGTCAATATTCCTTACCTGTGATAAAGGGGGCATTTTGTGTCCAAAACTATAGAGTGTAGAACACCAACCTCTGTGCCATTCTTTATCTGCATCCAAACTTTTTCCTTTTGTGCATATAACAGGTATTTATAACTTAAAGGCACTGAAGTGCAGTTTTGTGTTAAGTGCTAAAGTTAAGTGGGATGAATCCACAAAATCTTTTCTTGCTGAAGCTCTTGGTACATGATTCCTTTTATCTAGTTTGTTGCTTTCATTTTTTTCTTTCCAACAGTCGGCCTTGGACTAAAAGAAATATTTACCATGAGCTCTGTGATCCTGGCAGTTCCATTGCCTTTCATGCTTGATGCAGTTGTTAGTATTTTGTAACATCAGAAGTGCAATTCTAGACTTTATCCATTGGCTTTCAAACTTCAGATGAAAACTTGGAAGGGCAGTCTGTCAGCACTCAGATGTTTGGCAAGAAGTTTTAGTAATAATTTCCTGAGGTTACGTTTAAGAGGTTATAAATTTGCTATGCTTTGATGTATAGCATTGTACTGTTTCTTCAGAAATTTAAGATGCAGATGTGTCATAATAAAGAAAACTAATAATTTGCACAATTAAGTCCATTTTAGCTTTTCCAATTCAAACAAAGTGTAGAAAATGAGTTCTAAAATCTTGAAAATTAACTAGCTGGGGTTTATGATTTTAATGTGAAGTTCATAATCCACTGGATTTTGGAGAAAAAAAAAAAAGCAAAGCAAGTAGAACAAATGGAGATGTTCTTTTCATGTTCCAAGTAGAAATACTGTAGAAGACATTAAAACAAAAAATGAGACAGTAGTATAAGAGACACCAATAGAAGACTTTAATAGGTGTATCTCCAAGTGCTAAGACCAGTTTCTGTTTGTATGAATGTAAAGGACTTCATTTACACTATTTTTTTTAACTGCTTGAAGTCACCAGTATAGGATGCAGTCTGGCAATATGGTAATTTTTAACCTATAAAAGTAAAACTAATACTATGAAATCATTGTAATAAGAAATAAAAGGGTAACATTTATGACATAAATGCTGCAAATTCAGGCTGTTTACAATAGCCATTCATTTCCTACAATGCAGTTGTTTATGCATGTTTATGATTAGTTATCAGCACATGAATATTATACACCAGGTAAGAAGATATGACAACCTGCTGATACTTTTATCTGCTTTACACATCTGTGCACTCATCATACATTAGCAGCTGTGCATACAAGTGATAGAATGTAAACTTGCTGAACTAGTCACCTGCTTTATTGACACATTCATGTGTTACTGTGCCAAAGCTCTTCAAGTGAAGTTAGCAACCAGAAACCAGGCTCTGGCTGTCTGCTAGGGGACAAAGTAGAAAACATGTAGCAGTAGTTTAAATAAACCTATTTGATATCAATCAGTTAAATGGCTACAGACACATGGAGTTTGAATGCTATTTGTTTACTTAAATCCAGTTAGCTTATGTCAGTAAATGGTTGTGTCACTCAAATTGAGTGTTAAATCCATCTAAATGTGTGTACCTGAATTGGTAGAAATTTTCAACTATATCAGGTTAAAATTTATTTTAGTTAGCCACTGCAAGCTCTTACTCTATTTAAAACATATTAAAGTATAAAAAACTCTTACTGAGCTGTTCTTGCTGAAAACAGTCTAGCAGGTTAATATTAAAATGCTAATTGCCTGAGTGACTTTTACATTGAACTTACTTTCCAATTGGCAGTTGAGGAGCCTTCCACATCTGACGTATAACTCACCGTTTATGGGTAAACTTAATGCTTTTCCTTTACAACCATGTAATTCTTTCCCCTTCCCAGGTTTTCACAGTTTCTTATCAATATGTCATAATAATCCTGTTTATTAACTGAATATTTCTCTGTCCTTCACCATGGTAACTGGACACCTGTCTCACAAATATTATACCCACAAGTTAAGCAGAAAACTATCACTATCCCTGTTTTGCAGAAGCAATGATCAAAACAAAGAAATGGTGCTTTGTCCAAACCTCCCCAGTTTGCTGAAGAGGTTAAGAGTTCATGAGTCCTAATGCAGTATCTTAATCACAGCCATTTTTTGTTTCTTACATGTTTCAGTTCAAAAGCCTGGAAAGGAAATCTCCTTAGTGTTTATTTTTCCTAACTAGACACAAATTAACTCTTTTCTCTAAGTCATCTTCTTATATAGGAGCTGATTGCATTTTGGAAGTGGTTTCACAATCAATTACATTTTCACTTTGTATCATTCTCAGAATTTACATCACTTTTAATAATCCTCTCCTGAAAAAGGCCACTTTCCAAATTCCTGCCAGTCTGTCAAAGATTAAATCTTAAAAACTTATAATATAAATTAAAAAAAATAATTTGATCTGTAGGATGAATGTTTTGTAATTTTTATGTCATATTTTCTGGGGGAAAAAAAGATAAATTTCACAATAGGCTGGAGGTCTTATGCGAGTGAGATTAAAGGTCTATCTTATTTTGTCCAAGCAAACAAAGGGTCTGGTGGGATTCAAGAAAAAGAGATAAGCATAAGGCAATATTATGTAGGTAATAAGTAAGCATAGAGAAAAAGACAGAACAGGTGAGAAAGATGAAGTTAAGAACAGAAAATAGTTATTTCATTATCTTTAAAGTGTAAAAAATCTTATTTATTTTTTAGTTTTTGATGAATGGTTGCCAGATGCATTTTCCAAGTGCGTTTAAGATTGGAGAGAGTGCACGTGATCAAGAGGATGAACAGTTACTAATTAGTCATATTAGGATATGCATAGTTTGTGAAGGGCTCTAAGAGGTTTTTCAGAGCTTCTATAAATTATCAAGCTAAGGTTTCCAAGGACTTAGATAAACGTTTATGAATGTTAGAGTTGAAACATGGCCATATGAATTTCAGAATTCCATGACATCGTTCCAAAATTTTAATGTTCACAGTGTTTGAGAATCTAGTAGTCTCTCTGCTAGCATTCATCTTATGTCAGAATCTTGCACCAAATCCTGGCACTTCTCTATTTTCACTTCAATATTTTGCCCACAAGAGTGAAAGAAAAGTCAGATGTTTTTATTCTTTTTTACTCTTTTGTGGAAAAACAAGGTATCTTGAAGTATCTCTGCTTTACCTTACTTTGACCAGTCACTTCTGTATTACCATGTTTGTCTTTCTTACTTCCATATTGCCCTTGCCCTGCCCCTCACTGCTAAATTCTCTGTGCCCAGAGTTTAATTCCATCTCAGCCATGACCTTGAGAATTCCAGATGAGTTTTCAGCATTTCATTATTAGTCATACTTTAAAGTCTGGCTAATACTATCCTTAGCTATAATTAAGTTATGCTGAAGAAGATTGACTAGGAATAACCTAGGACAGAAAGCCAATATATTGGCTTTAGGAACCTGGAGACTAGCATAACAGCTGCCATCTGCAAAAAACAGAGGTGGAGAGAAGTTCAGACGCTCATAAAAAGCTTTGGAGTCATAAGGGGGAGGGCAGTACGTGTTTAATCAGGGATGGAAGCTTAGTGGATAAAAGGAGAAAACTGCTTTGTTGGGGAGAGGGGAAGGAAGGGGTATCTGCAGGGGTTGGGAAGACACAAATGAAAAGACGTGATTGGTAACAGGTGCCTTCAAACAATCTCTATCTCTGCCTCTTCCCCCTCTTTTCTGTGTAAAAAGATTGTACGCGATAATGTCAAAATTATTTGTGTTTCTAAAGTGAATGACTTCCTGCTCATCTATGTGCTGCAACTTGTTTTATGTAAAAAAATGCTGATGTACATTGCTTAGCTCTTTTTAAATGTTAAGCCACAGAGTAATTATCATTTTTCTTATGCTACGTTTATGTTCTAAGATTCTAGTTTCTATTAATGTTCTGCATGTTTTCTAAGTAGATTACAGGGACATTTCTGCATCACAAGTAAGCCCCGGAGCTATTCTCAGCTTTAAGCTTGGAGAAACAAAGTGACATTTACATTGCTAAATGAGTGCAGAGAAGTTTCTGGCTCATTTTTTACTAAGAAAAATATGCTCCTAAGCAGTATTTCTCATCTTTTTGTTACCTATTTTGTTGCTGTCAGGCTTTAATAAAAGTTGAATTCCAAATAGTACTGAATTTAGGAAGAAGAAGGACTTAACAGCACTGATTCTTTTCTTTGAGCTATATTATTCAGAATATGTTACTGTTTTTCATATATATTTTTGCAAGAATTATCTTTCCATTCATAGTGGTATACAGTAGGCCATTATGTACTAAATGGGAGGCTTCATAAGCAAAATGCAACATACATGAATTGTGGGATGGAACTGGCACGTGTATTTTAAATTACATGATTTTGAGAGAGCTAGAATCAGTTAAAGTGATAAACATTTGAATAAGAAATTGTTGATTATTCTGAAATTGTTCAGATTTTCTCAAGATGTAACCCATATTATATTCTTTTTTTCCATATTGGCTATGTATATTTCTGTCACATCCTACTGTGTATCCAACTGTGCAAAAATTTTACTTTTGTTCATTTCATGGTAGGATTTGACTATTACCAAGTGGAAAGTTAATTTAAATACTCTGCAAGAAATAACAAGGACAGGGAAAATTAAAACAGAATATTTCCATCTCAGAAAATACAGTAACTTCTACTTAATATTTTGTGCAAATAAGGCTATTTTAATACATTAGCATGTTGGCATCCATTTCCTGTTAGGTGTACTTACTCAAGAAAGCATACTTTTTAGTAAATGTTGAGTAAATTAATGTCACAATGGCTCAGATTTTTAAAAAAAAGTATTTGAAGAATTAGTCTTAGTTACAATTACAAATACATTTCTGATCTACAATACAAAAGTGAAAAAACCCTAAGAATTTGATATTCTAGTTCTGAATTATGAGACAAGTTATTTTGTGTTTTTGTTAAGACGTTAGAAAGATTAAACTGTTAAGAACAAATTTAAGATACAGCTGAAACAGGCAAAGATTTTTATGTATCTAAAAAGACAGAAGCTGTTCTCTGCAGTGACTGGGACATTTTATTGTTGCCACAGTTCTAATGCATTCATCTTATAAAACTGGAAGTAATTTGTAGATCCATATAGTCGCAGATTTGTCAGTTCATTTTAAGGCTTTTATATGCACTGGGATATAGAGAACTCATGAATTAAGTGTAGTGCAGAGAAGCTATCAACATCCCACATATGGTCTGGCATCTTTCCACCACCCAGTTATCAGGTTCATTTGTTTGATCAGGACATTTCATACTGTCTTCCAGTTTCCACTGTCTTACAGTGTGTATCTGTGTGCCTTAGATGACCATATGTGCAATTCTCACGCCGGAATTCTTGCTAATTTCTCATATTTCCAACACAGCTGCAATTAGGATGCAACTATGTCAAATACACTCTGCCTTATTTGAAGGATTGAACAATGACTTGTTTTCTCAATTTCATACGTGGTTGTTAAAATCTTCTTTGAGCTCTCTTATGGATGTAGATTCTACTTCTGATAGGCACAAGCTCAACTGTTGAAGCTGAGTTTGCACGAGTTGTGCCACTGCTTCCTATCCATCTGCAGTCTTAAACAGTGGAGTGGACTGACTGACTATTTGTTCATTTTGCTGTCATGTCAAAATGGCACTTCTGCAGTGTCTTTCTCCTGTTTCACACCTTGTCATCATTAATTTTACTGTCCATTGTTGTGAATTCTGTGCTAATGGTGTTGGTCTTTTTTCCACTTCCAGCCAAAAAAGGGAACAGATAATTAATTCCAGGCTATAGGGTGTCTTCTGCAATGTGTCTCCAGCAGAAATAAAACCCCTGAAGGACAGTTGTAAGATTCTTTGTGTGAATTCTTAGCACTTCTGAAGAGGAGAGATATACGTACTACTTTGCTTGAGAGTCTCATTCCTTGATAATGATACATAAGTCTCCTTCCTCTAGCTTTCCTCCAAAGTTTGAGTATGGCACTCAAGTGCTGCATGCAAGTCACTGCGTATGCTGAAAGGTGGAACCAGGTTCTGTTTCAGTCATCTAGTCTGTTGTTGTCCAGAAATATATTTATACCAAGAATCCCTACAGTGAGCTTCGTTTAGCTCCATTTTACCTGGTGAACTCCAGTGCTATTGAAGAGTACTGCTAGTGTAAAGATGATCTGAGAAGTTGCGTGTTAAGTGACAAATTAGCAGGGATGGATCTTGCCTAATTTTAAAAATCTATAGTGTATACATCTACGTCTGAGAATCATCCAGTGATTTGCAGTCAGAAAGAAAAATGGGCACTCTTATGGTATGATTTACCATAACCTCATTTAAAATAAGCAAAATTAGTATTACCTTTGAATTTTGCACCAACAGCAATATAGAGGAATCAGACAAGCTAGTTTGCCTAGGTTTGAATAATATTACTGAAGATGTCTAAAGATGAATGTGAGGAAATCCAACCAAATATCCAGTCACATCCAAAGCCAAACTGCAGTCAGAGTTCTCACAAAAATCCCTCTCCAATTTAGTATTAGCGATTAAATGATACAACTTTAACATACCTTTGCTTTCACAAAAGTTACAGTAGGAGTCTAAGTGGGATCCAAGTAGGGAACTGCATAGGATTTCACAGAGGGCAATATCCTTAGTATTTTCTCTACCATCACCTGATATGCCCATTAAGCTTGACCCTGGTGAACACCTTGAGAAAGACAACTGTAAAGATGGTTCCTTCTGAATCACCCTGCCCTGCCTTTTTCCAGATTGAGATCATTTTCCATCAAGAAGGAGATATAGGAAGTATAATTTTTTTTCTCTCTGTATCCTCTCATGAACCTTTGTATATTGAACATGAACTTTTAATTCTTGAGAGACTGAGAATTCATTCCAAAATATGCCCTTTACAGAACACTTCCAAATGGGTATAATATTCTTAAATGCTGGTTTAAGTTTCTCAAATCAGTATTCTTTAACATACGCATAGCCTCAGTTTTTGAACTGTGCTTTTCCCTGTGCAGACTTGTTTGAAGACTACAATAGCTGCATAAATAAGAGGAAACATGCATGTGAAGACAGATTGTGCTGACTTGCCATGAGCATGTTTTTCATCCCAGTATGGCTATCTTCCCTTAGTTGTATGTTTTAATATATTTATTGTTTTTATTGTTAATGTTATTTTAGAAGTTAATGCAGTCGTAATAGTCACCAGGCTGCTACACTCGAAGCTACTATTTGGTTTCCACATTGAGAAGAGTCCAGTCTCTGGACTCAAGTTGTGGTGCATTAGGTCTTTTTGTAAAGCTGTTTTTTGTTCAATCCCTTCCATGCATGGAGGATGTACAGTCAGCCTCCAGACTGGATACATATTTTACTTTGAGTTATAGTTTAACCACATGGGGACCATATGGCAGCTAAAGTGAAGAATACAAGCTTTCCAAAGGAGGTCCTGACCATACATGCTTTGCCCTCACAGTACAGGAGACTTACAGATTGGGAGTGAGAATATACATCTAAAATCATCATGTTAGTGCTTGACTCACAAATTTTGAGAGACCTTAACTTTTGATCATCATCCCTGAGGGAGTAGACCTCTAGTTTTATCCCTCTTTCAGCTGATTTTTCTGATTTTGACAGTGAAATTCATTTTCTGTGCTATTCTTTTATGTTGTGTTCTTCTCTGGGAACACATGTCAGTCATCAAAATTCAGTGGTTCTGCCAGAACCTTATGCATTTTCTAGAGCAGAAATCTCTTGTTCAGCTTCCACAACACAAGTTCTCTGCTTCAAAATGGAGTTATAATCTAAGGTGAAATTTGCAATTGTCAATTCATAAATATATGCAATTGTAAATTGCATATAGAATTCCTAAATTCGATGTGCAGAGCTAAAAGTAGAATGCCACTTGCCATGATAAAGGTTCAGTTAACAGTACATACTATTACCAGGGTCACTTTTGCTTTAGAGGATATTTACCTGACTACAGTAACTGTGGGCTTTACTGCATGAGGAAAGAGTCAGATGGAAAGAGTCAGATGACACCCATTGGCTTCTTCTGTGATTTTAGTGATATGAAAAGGCCACTAAATTTACCATCAGAATGAGCTATCTTGAGACCACATAGGTAAATATCTCTTCCTGCTGTGGATTTCCAACTCTTTGGTTTGATCTACATAAAGTTTCTTTTCAACATCACTGTATGGAGATTATTTGAGGTGCAAGACTTCCCTGCTGTAAGAACGTAAGAATTGACTTGTATGTAATTGATTCCTATTAGCCAGTTACTTTTTCTTGAGACTGTTATTTTGCATCTGCCTCCAGAGCATGATATATGGACGTCTCATTTTAACTGCTAATATAAATTTACATAGTTATTATAAATATATATACACATATATAATGTTAAGTGCTATTGCAAGCTTTTGGATGCACACAGAGGATTCTTTCTTTGATTATAGTTACATAACAGAGACAGTAAAAAAAGAATTATACTGTTGACAATTCACTGAAAAAAATGAAATTACTATCTTGATACTATACTTGATTACAATGCTTAATGTAGGCAATTCTTCCACATACTTCATCAATTACATGATAAAAATAGCACTTTTTTATGCCTCAATCATTTCCCATATGAGGTAGTTCTTTTTCATTTTGCTTTGACGATGTAAGTCAGAGTTTTGTTAAACACCTGATACTCTATTAATTTTGAATTACGAGAACTTAAGATGCTCTTTTGGTATGTATATGTTTGTGCGTATATCAAGGACATCAAAGCCTAATAGAGTTCCCTTTATAGTATCTATAGCTTTAAATACTTTTATATTTTATATGGCTGCATGCCTTACTTTTGCATTTGCTTATCTTCTAGTTGCCTTGCCAGTTGAAGGAAACAAATATTATCCTTTGTATTCCAAAACTGATCTTCAGTCTCCATTTTTCTGGGTACTATTTCAGTTATCCATAATAGGTAAAATCTATTTGAAATAAACTACAGCTTATTTTCACTTTTACTTTAAGCTCAAACATCATTAAAAAATCTGAATTAGTAATATGAGCAGACAGTTCTCTTTTTTACTTTACCTTTTAAAAATGTCTTACACTTCTTTGGTTTGGTGCTTTTAACACTATTTTCAAGCTCGATGATTTTCAGTTAGTTTCACAATGCCAGCACTGATAGCATTCAGCCTAATAAAATAGCAAGGTAGAATTTGGGAAATGTGCCAAACCAGAAAACATTTTAATTAATGGACACCGTGGAAATCGATGCTGTCGATCCTTTGTCTGTACCTAAATAGACTCACAGAAACACTAAAAGTTGGAAAAGACCTCTAAGATCATTGAGTCCATCCTTTATATCTCCTTCTCTGTTTGTATATTGGCACACAAAATTGCTTTTGCTATTTTTAACTAAGGTTGTTGGACATTAGTTACCAAAAATAAATGGAAATAAGCAAGTAGTTTCTTCTGGTACTATTTAATACATGTTACCTTACTTCACCTCCTGCTACATCACTCCCTGTTTTCTCAGTCCATTCATTTTAATCACTTACTTGAATTCCAGATCCTTTCTGGTTATGTATGCAGGATTTTCAAGTATTCTTTTATAGTTCAAGAAATCTTTACTAAATAGGAATTAATATGCATAACTGGAATACAGGATGTTAGATTGTCCTAAAGTATGAATCTCTATATGTTTTGGAAAAGTTACCAAGTAGATAATCTGTGATGTGAAAGCTTGTTCTAGAAACACAGTTCTTTTTAAGAAAGTAATTTGATACTTCAAATCTGTATGCAGGGGGAATTTTATGATTGCACACTGGCTATTCAGGATGAAAGTTGTTTTAGGTGAAGTAGAAGCCTGAGAAAAGTAAATGATAAGGAAAGTGAGGTAAGAAATGGATTCAGGTTATCACAGCTAAATTCAGGTGTCAAAATGGAGGAGTCTGCAGTGAGGTATCTCTCTGTGCTGTATAGTTAACAGCAGCCTAAGCAGCAAGGCTAATGTTACAACACAAATAGGGTCCCACTTCTGAATAGAGCCACTTTCCAAGCTACATTGTCCGTTATGGAAAATTAGATTCTTAGCTTGTGGTTAGATATTTATGTTTAGATACAGCAATTTAGGTGTTTTGAGTGAAATCCCACTTAATGTGTCACGTAGCTCATTATTTCGATTATTGGGATTTGTGCTGATACACAGAGCAGCATCCTTAACAAAAATTCATCAGGTTGGTGTGGACAGACTTTCAAAATATTTAATAAGACAGTCCTGATGCTTGTTTGCATGGGTGACACTAATTGTGCATAAGCACTGGTTTTGTGCCAGCTGCATAGGTTAATTTTTCCTTGTGTCATACTAACCCACGTTTTTTTGCCAGCTGCATTGTTTTCCATGTATCTGCACTGCCACGTCCCCACAGAATGTTGCATAAGTGGTGAGTGGGTGCTCCTGTTCCCATAGTTTGTGACAGTGAGACCAAAGGTGTAAATCCAGCCCAGGGAGGAGCTGGGTGAATCCACTCAGAGGTGTTGGTACTCATAATCCTCCCAGGAAGGATTGCTGTCTGGCTCTCTGAAGCCAAAGCCCTCAGACCTGGAACCCTCACCACAGTGACACACAGCTTGCATAGCATGGCTTGTATGTCCAGGAGCCAACGTGGCAAAGACCAAATATTTCCCCAGAGAAATTGGGAAATTGAGAGCTTTAGCAACACTGTTTTCTACATTGCACTGAGTAACTGAAGGGAATATTGTAAGTAAACAATTTGCACAGCTCTGCCTCGACATAGGAACATGGACTTGACACAGTAAAAAATAAAAAAAATTTAATCATCCATTTCTCTTCACATGTTCCTTTATTTAGCTTATCCTGAAACTAGTACATGTCCTTCTACACAAAGGATTCTTCCCTTCTTCTTTGAACCCTCTACCTACTTTCCACTTTTTTCATAAGGTCTTCTTCCCATATTTCTGCTAACTACAATCTCCCAAGCTGTTTTTTCCATACTAGCTTTCTAGACCAACTGGCTGGATTTTAGGATTGAAAAATAATATTCATAGGATTTAGGTAGCATGCCCGCAGTAGCAGAGAGTGGTAATGACTCCTTTTTTGGAACTTAAGAGTGAAGGTAGGAATTGTGTTCAGGAGCAGAGAAATCTAAAGAGATGGCTAAAATTACTGCAGTTCAAGATGGAGCTTTGTTTTCAGTATTTCCTTTGTTGAAAATAGCAAATCTCTTGCAAATATGTTGGGCCAATTTTCTTTCCTTGTTTAGCAGTACACATACCACTAATTCTGCTGGATTCGGTATTTATTTTGCCAAGTTTCTTAAAGTCTTTCTTGCTAAATGTGGAGGGGGTTTAGAACAAATATTAAGGCAACCTTATCTAAATCCTCATGATAAATTTGGCTGTGATATCAAAATAGCTTCTTCATTGCGAACTAATTTTTCATCCCCACTCCCTGTCATTCCTTCCTATAGCTTCACATTAGAGAATCCTCCTGTCACAAGGGAAGCTTGTGTGAGAGCTGACTCTCCAGAGCCTATTCCAAGTCTGAAAACAGACAGTGCTGTCAAGTACAGGACAGATTCTGTTAAGTAGAGAAGACTTTAAACTGCCAAGTGGATCTTGACACAAGAGAATTTGACCCTACACATACAAGTTGCAACTCTGTTTCTGAAATAAATCTGTGTGGCAGTTTTGGGGTTTTGCCTTGTTCAAACGTGCAACTATTTGGTCCACAGAATAACACAGTTTAAGTATAGGAACACCATTTGCTAATGTCAAAACATTGTTTATGTACCATTTAATCTCCTGTGATGGTGTGTTTATTTGCTGTATACTTGCTTGAGTTATTTTCATCAAGAAATTCTGTCTATGTGTTGCTTTGGCAACATCTTTGCAGAGTTTACAACTTTGAAAAACATGTTGGCATCAGCTATGCAGTCCTTTTAAACAGCTGCTCTGCAGTCATGCTGTTTCAACATGCCACCACACATGGCTGAATTATGCAAATAGTTAATAGTAAATGATTGAGATACAAGAACAATTTGTACACTCGATAAAGCTGGTCTATGGAGTGTAACTTCCATTCATGTAACTGAGTCAGTGTTCAACAACTTGAAGGCTACAGCATGTTTCTTTTGAATGTGTTTCTTGTATTAAAAGCAGCAGGGGACAGAGAGAAGGTATATGGCAGGAGTATTTTAAAAGGCTGAGAGGGTTTTTTTTTGACTTAATAGTTCATTGACAACAGAATGTGCATCAATATAATTTTCTGGCAAATATTAAATAGGTAAGATATAAAAAATGTTTGTCATTCAGCTATAAACACGATTTCTTTTTCTGGTTGAGAGATCAGACAGAATGTTGATTATTTATAAAGCTAATACAGTAACTGTTGTTTATTGAAGGAAACACCATTTGTAAAAAGCAAGCAAACAAAAACATTAGTATTTTAAAACATGTAAAATCATCTTAAAATTTACATTGAAAGGCTTTTCTACTGATCTTGCTGTTCTAATTCTACAATAATGAATGCTCTAAATATTACTACTAGTAGTAATAATTAATGCTTTAAATTATGTAACTTGTTGTATAGTAATCATACCCATTACATGGGGTGGAGGGGGAACGTTAGGCAGTAGATGTGGTCAAGGATGACAAAAGAAGATCCTGTTAAAGTCAGAAAGTGCTATGTTTTTTCCTTTCTCTACTGTACATTTTAAATAAACTGTTTTTTTCAGATAAGTATTAAGGAAAGATTATTTTTTTAATTCAAATTGTTTTCAAAGCACATTATTAAGATATCCAGAAAAAGTCTGTATTTCTATATGTTCTTGTTCCTTTTTCCACACTGGAACTTTCATTTTTCACAAAACTTCTTTTCCATTCTGATCCTCTTTTTGCTGTACATCCTCGAAAGGTTTTTCATTGATTTTTCTTTTCTAATCTGGATATAAAGACATATATTTCTAGTAATGTATTTTTAAAATTTCTGTGCAAGACCTAGTGTTCAAAAGTTTAAGTTGTCACAGTCATTCGAATTAGATTAGTACACTCCCTCAGCCTGACAAAATAAATGCAAAAGAATTCCTTTAAAGGAAATGGAAGTCTAATTTAAAAGAGATAGTGTGTTTCTTACTACACAGTAAGTGTTCTCTTTTATAGCCTTTAAGCAAGACAAAATTTGAGGTTTGTAAATTCTCTGTGCCTATTTTATTTTCTTTGCTAGGGTCCAAGAAGTAATCTTATTAATTATAGCTAGTATATGTTCTTCTTTTTTTAGATTTACTGATTCATATTTGGTGAATATAAATTCATTATTAACAAAGAAATATTTAATAGGTTGAAATATAAGTTAACTGAATAACTTAGCATTGTTCTTTTGTGGTTTTATAGGAACTAGCCACAATGAAGCAAATTATAATTAATCTACATGGCAAACGCTATGAACAAAATCTACCTCAGTCTTTTATTAATGTAAAAGATGCAACTGGGAAAAAATCAAACCCTTTGGTAAAACTGCTGCCAGAACATGAAGAAGAGAATATATTTACACCTAAGCCAACATTATTTGTAAGTACTATGATAAGAGTAAGTGGCAAAACTTCTGATGGTTCTTCTCACTTTTTAAAAAGAAAAATGTAGGTTCATCCTTCAAGAATGTGTGTAATTAATTTAGCTAAATACTTGCAGCTCTTTATGGAAATAGTCAATGTTGAGGAGAAAAATTAGAGTTTATTATGTCTTTTAGCTATTTCATTACTTTCTACATCTTAAGTTCACAGCAAACCTTTTTTTAAAAATACCATTGTTGTATTACAATACTAAGAGTGATTAGCAAAATTTTAATAGTTGTAGGGTTCACAGACCATGTATACTAATTTAAATCTACCATGATTGTGTATAAGTGGAGTTTTTGCGTATGTATATTGAGAAGCAGGAGTGAGGAAATTGGTGTATTTCTGTGTACTTAGATTCATGTACATTAATGTATATGTGCATATGTATCTAAATATATATAAAAAATTGAACACCAGTATTGATATCCCTTCTGTTGCTAAGGATGCTCAATATTGTAAAACCCTGTTTTATTCCTTCAGAAACTAAAAGCTTGGATTTTAATATTTGAAGTTGCCCAGTTCAGATTTAGTGTCTGTGGTATTGCAAAGCTTCATGAAAATGGTTTAGAATTTTCTGACTATGACTGTGTCTGAACTGATAGATTCGAGGCAGCCAAGTTGCAGTGCTGAATCACAAAAAAAATCATGACACTTATTTACTAACTTCATGATGCTTCCTTTCTCTGGGGTGGACTGGGTGTATCCATACCATATAGCATATGTGCTGATTTGATCCAAAGAGAACTCTTTTTTCTTTTTTGTCTTTTTTTTTCCTGGTGGAGACTTTAGCATACAGTGTCTTAAACGATGTGAGGTTTGTATTGTAGCACACCAGGTATGGAGTTTATAACATAAAAAGTAGGAAATGGTCGCATCTCTGGGACATGATGTGAGAACATCGGGGGATTTTAGGAGTTCAAAATTTGCTTGAATAGTATTATTAGACTAAATACAGGCTTATCCACTGCTGTCTCATCCATAGTCCTTTCGGTAGTGCTAAATCATACTGCCCAAACTTCATCTTTGATGGAGCTATTCAGTGATCCAAAAACATAAGCGAACAGTTTGTGTAGGTGATCCAGGGCTTCAGTGCGTAATCTGCCCTGTCTTACTTAGGGATATGAAACTGTGTAGGAATCCAGAAAAACTGTTTACATTTAGCAATTGTAACCAGTTTCTCTGTGAAAAACTCTAGTCTTTGCAGACTTTGGAGTAGGGAACTGAAAATGGGCAGATGGCACAGGTTTTCTTCTTAGATAAGGAAACAGATCAATAGTTCTGTCAAAATCCTGCCTGTTTAGGTCAATTTCTAGAATTCTAAAAACTTTCTCAAATAGAGCAGATTTGTTTTTGTAACTGAAATCTTCTAAATTAATAAAGTAGATTTTTAAATTGAATGCTTTTTAAATCTTGGAGGAAAGAATGAATAGAGAACGTTCACAAAATGGAACTGGAAAGGAACAAGTTTTGAGACAACAGACTGAGACAGTACTCAATAACTCCAGAGATTATACCCAACCCTGGAAGCGGAATAGTCCTTACCTTGTTCCACCCCCACTTGATAAGATTTATTTTTATTAAAGCTTAAACTATTTTATTTTATACAAACCAGCACTGAATTTGCCACAAGCAATCCTGACTATGTAGCAGTAACCCACAGGATTATGAAGGCAATGAAAAGTTGCTCACAGATAATTCTCTGCAATTAAAATACCTTCTACAGAGTCAGAAAACTACTGAATTATTTTATTTTCAATCATAATTTTCAAGAGCTATATTTCTGCATGAAGTGTTGGTCAATTTTGGCACACCTAAAATATCTTTTTTAAGATCGATTCCTTTCTCAGCTGGAAAACTCAGATGATGTTATTTCATATGAAACCTATTTATGGCACAGCTGATGCTTGTTTACATTGTGACATATTTTTCAAAAAATCATTTCATTTTTACTATATAATCTGCTTTTTATAACCTGGAAATGGGAAGGATTTAATACTGGTATGTTGTAATAGTAACTTTAAATGCATAGTCTTGTTTTTGATACTTGCATTTAGCAAAGAACTCGACTGTGAACTATGTAGGAAGGAAGGAGCCTTGTGTAGATTGCATGTGTTTCTTCTGGTGTTCACTGTCTCACAACTAAATGTTCTTTCTTTTACAGACAAACAAAGAAGCACCTGTATGGTACAAGAAACTGCAGAAGAAAACATCACCATAGCATTTTTCCAAAGTTATTCAAAATAATCCTTTGGGGAACTTTTCATTAAAGAGTTCATTATTTTCACCATAATGATGCCCATTTCACTATAAGAGCAAACAACTGCTTTGGTTTTAACTGTTTCTTTTTAAACTGTCAAATAATCTTATGCTTCGTAAAATAATTTCTAGATCTGTCATGTGAATAAAATGTGTGGAAATAATGCATGCAATAATTTTACTAACATATTATTTGAATTTTAAAGGTAAATAAACACTAGTGTGTTGTACACATTATAATCTGGGCAGTTAAAGGATGAGTTATTCAGAGTGTTCAAATTAATGCATGTTTCGGCTTTCTTATATTGTTTTTCTTGGACCCTGTTTTTCATACCACATTCCTTGCAACTATTCTGGCTAATGGAAATTTTAAAAAAATATACATAAGTTAGTATCAAACTATATCTTACTTTCTATGAAGGAAATTAATATCAGTTGGAAAAAAAAAATTCTTACCAGACTTGATTTGTAGTTTATCACTTGGTGTCATTTGAATAACCAAACAGGCATTAAAACTACTTTAGAGAAGCAATAAAATACATCTTAAGTATCAGCACTGATACCTAATGGACTAGATAGTAGTGTAGTTACATCGATGTAATAATAAAAATAGAACCATATGGTGTTTGACAGGGAAATGGGTAACTTGCCATATTTAATTGCATAAAAATAAGCACCAACTTCCAAGAATATATTCGACTTGTTTATTCCACTCCACCATCTATTCTATACGAAATTTCTCTAATACAAAGTACTCTTGACTGCATACGATACCTCTGTATAACATAAATACAGATCTTTTAAGTACTTCATACTGAAAATATTGCTCAAGTTTCATTTAAGAGAAAGCTGCTTCTTCATAGCACCTTTTTCCTAGCTCCTTTTTCCTTGACAATATCTCTTAAAGTGATTGTTGTTTCTAACCTGAACATGAACAATATTTATTTACTATATAATACTGAGCTATATCAAGCTTATGATCCCCAGATACACTTTTCTTCATTTTCCAAACAACAGTTGAAGCACAGTAGTACTTCCTCTGCGTCAGAAAAACTTCAGATTCCTTTTTTTTTTCCTTTTCTAGTTCTGAGAGAGTGAGGTAAAAATACTGGCAATTGCACATCACAGGTTTAAAATTATCATTCTGTGATTGAGGGAGGCCAATTGTGTAGACAGAGGCAATAATCTCTTACTAGACTAACTGCTTGTCACTGGGGAAAAAATCACACAAACTTTTGGGCTCACAAACCTATCTGTATAGTCATTTCTGAATAACTGGTTTCTTGAAGTCTAGGTTAATTAAAGTTGTATTATCTAGACAGATGGTGAGTTATTTGAGGCAAGATACTAGTTGGAATCTTAAGTATTTACAATTTTTCCTCCTGTGGTATCTTTATAGACAAATTGGTGAGATACAGACTGTAAGGTAGATGATACACCCATCTGAACAAAACATGATCAACAATGCCATGCCCAGCTTGGAATAGTGTCATCCCTTGGCAAGTTCATAGGCAATACCAGATTTGAGGGAGTAGTCTGTACACTGGAGGGAAAGGTCTTAGAGGACCTCTGAGAAGGCTGGAAATTGGGTTAACAAGAACCGTATGAAGTTCAACGAATGCAATTGCAGTCCCACATCCAGGATGGAATAACCCCATGTGCCAATACTGCTGCAAAGCAGCTTGACAGACCTTAAGGCCCCAGTGGACGCCAAATGGAATATGAGTCAGTAATGTGCCAGCCAGCCACATCCTGGGTGGTTATTACCAACAGGATAGCCAGCAGATGCAGGGAGGTGATCCTTCCCTTCAGTTTGGCACATGGGAGGTCACATCTGGAGTCTTGCATCCACTTTTGGGCTTGTTCAAGAAAGGCATTGACATACTGCAGTGAGTCCAGCAGAGAGGTGCATAAAGGTGGTGAGGGGATGAAGCACCAGATGTAGAAGGGGAGGTGGAAAGAACTGGACTTTTACAGCCTTAGTAGTAGAGGACTTACAGGAGGAACTTGTTGTAGTCTCCAACTACTAAATGGGATGGTACAGAGACAACAGAGCCTGACTCCTCTCAGTGGTGGTGCACAGCAATAGTGTAAGAGACAATGGACACCAGATGGAGCACTAGAAAACTCAGCTGTTATGAAAAATCATCTCACTGTAAGGATGATCAAATACTAGAACAAGTTGCCTAGACAGGTGGTGGAATCTTCATCCTTGGAGATGTTCAGAACTCAACAAACTCCTGAGCATGCTAATATAATTGCACCTGACTTTGAGAAGGACTAGATGACTGGTTTTCAGAATTCCTGTCCAACTTAAATTACTCTGTGGTGTTATTCCTAAGTATACTGATATCAGGTAGTGATATTAATTTACTTTGTATCATCCAAAAGGCAGACTTCTGTTTAAATCTTCCATGGGAGCACAATACACAGGAACAATTTTACTCTTAGAGAGCAGCTGTGCATTTTAATTTCTGTATCCTCCAGGCAGCCTGATTTTCTAAGAAGGCTGGCAGAAAATTAGGCTGATTTTGAGGTGAAATTTTATTGATATTTAAACAGTTCTTCAGATGACAAAATGACTTTTTCTGTTAAAGGGTTGTGGGTTATGGGGATTTTTTTAAGTACTAACAAGGTCCATCTTTAAATGTTCAAAAATAAAAGGAATTTATTAAAATATACTGCTAACGCCTAATGCTGTGGGTAAATTCTTGTAATCCATGTAGTCCGTGTGTAAATCTCCTCAATATGTTTTTTTTATTTTTGTTGAAGACTGTATTTTCCCTGTGATTCTTCACTAGACTCCAAGGCTATAATTAATTATCTAGGAGGAGACCTTCTAAGCTTCTCATGAGAAAGCTAGCATGTCACTTAAATATAACTATTCAAATGTGAGATGCCCTACAGCAAAAATTAATGAAGCCTTTTCTCTTTAAGTAATGAAAAGGCTCAGTTGCAGTACCTGTACAGCACTTTTACTGATGTTCTTTCCCACAAACATAGTTGTCAAATTAATTATTCCAGAATTATTCTTCATGGTCTTTGCCGTTTCTGATTGTCACAGGCCTTGTGTCAATGATGTATGAGTCAAAAATAATGAAATACAGAGAAATTTCTAAGGGTAGTCATGCATGTAAGCAACTTGTGACTGAAGTGCCCAACCCACATAATCATCTTCAGTTCCTCTTTTTCAAACCAAAGGGAGCAAAGCAAAAAAAAATTCTCTATCCACTATTACATTTCTTGGTACATTAAGTAGGTGTTACTTAAGTGATAAGTTTCATAAATACATGGGTTGAACAAGAAAGACAATGCTTTAGAGCAGGCTAGGATTTGGGGGTTTTTTAACACTGTAATTGCTTTCTCATCTTTCTGTCCCTTGTCTGAAGACAAGAAGCTACATCAAGGTAATCTCTTGTTTGAGGAAAAAGTTGAAAACATGATTGCTTTTTTTAATAAAGACCTAAACTTTTAAGGCTTACTGCTGAATCCTGTGGTCATAATTCTTTGGAACTGTAGTTCATAAATATTTTCTGTACAAAGAAACAGTATGCCTTTTGGATTTGTACTCTTCATTCCCTACAAGACTTTTTCTTCAAAAAAGTAATGAAATTTTTAAAAAGAGGAACATCTATAAATTCAAATATCAATTGAGTATTTGTCAGTGTCTCTGGGATACTCTTACACATTAGATGTTATTTTCTGTTTCAGTTACACCTTTTTATGATACCTAGTTTCAGCAAAAAAAGAGGAACACTTAAATCTATTAAACCTCTGACACCTACAAGATGGTCAGTCAGAATTCTTTTACTCCTGGTAGGCATTCATTAACTTCCATGTCTTTGAAAGACATGACTCAGAGAGCATGACATTGTAGGAACAAATTGCTACCTTTTGAAGAAGTATTTATGTTATTATGTATATGTGTTTCAATCAGTTGTCAGTCTGTAGCACATTTACATGAAAACATGTTTTGAGTCCGTAACATCCTGTCATCTTTCAGGCTTGTGCTTATTAGGGAGATGTACTGAGGAAAGCATTTCTCTCCCTGTTAACATTACATTTAATGGATCATATGCCAGACTTCTTACTGAGAAATACATCCGTGATATTTTCTTATACCAAAGAATATCGAGCATCTGTATTCATTCTCGACCTTTGAAAATGAAACAAGTATCTCTAGAAGATCAAGTTTTGCTTAGTGTCTTTGGGCAATATTATCCCCTTCTTAAATTCCTAGGATTGACTGGGAACTCTTGACCTTTAGAACACATACTTCCGCAGCTTAATTAAGGCAGTTACACTTAGGGTATTTCAGACTGAAGTTGGGCAGCAGTTGGCAGCAGCAGAGGGTGCCAGCTCTTGGAGGATGGCATCACGAGTGGAAATGGACAGCAGTTTGGAATTGTGGAAGAGTGAGTGGTGAATACTGCAGAAGCCTTTAGCAGGAAAAGAAGTAGGTACAGCTCTTCACGGATATTAGACCCTCTGCAGCTCTTTTAAGCCCTCTGCTGACAGCACAAGAACCACAAACTTTCTTCCACAGAGTTCATTTTGTGGAGGTCCTTGTTTTTCTTTCCTCACTGATAATTTTTCCGTAACAGTAAATACCTGTGGTTTTTGTTTTTTTGTTTTTCTTTTAGAGAGAGGAAGACTTCTTTTTCTCAGGACAGTGGAACTAGGTTCAAAAATAATGGTGAATTTCTATCAGCTTACCATTTAAAGGATGAAGGGAACAAAAACTCCCAGCAAATTTCATCGTCATAAAAGGAGCAAATGGCAGAAGTATTAAATGTAAGAAGTTAGGATTGATCATGAAAATAGCTTTTACTCAAAAACTTAGATGTTTTCACAGACTGTGTGCCCTTTTTGAAGAAACTACAGAAATAACCACAGTAAAAGAGAATGCCGCTTTGACTGAAGCAATAGAATCAACTTTGTTTGACCATGAATAATTGAAGTCTTTGTGTTAAAGCTCCTTTTAAAGGAGTAGTGGATCAGTAAATGTAACTTAATTGCAGGAAAAGTCTTATGGATGGAATTTATGACTGTATTTCAATGAAAGTCTTTTCATTTTTCCTTTTGGTTCAATAGAAAAAGGATTACTTAGATTATTCAGTATTGCAGCTGAAGCTGTTAGCAATTCCCAGTGGTCCTGTTTTTTGTGATTTTAGAGATACATATTGTGACATGCAAGAGTCTTTTGCTTTCTTATTCAGTTCTTTAGAGGAATTTGTTTATTTGTGCATTATTATTACGTAATGCTTGATTTCTACAGGGGAATTTACATATGCAGTGTATATGTTTTAAACAGGACTGTTACCAAAGTGCAGTGGTCTTTTTTAGAGGAAAGAGTTGAAAATGTTCCCTCTGAGTTCTCTCTGAGACCTTGAGAGAGGGTTGATTCTGTGCCCAGGCTTTCTCATGCTCCTCATTGCCAGTACAGGGCCACAGATACAGGAGACCTGTCACTCTGTGTTTCACAGGACTGTGGTTTCCAAGCAGTGTAAACACAGATTCACACGTTGTCATCTGCAGCTACATGTAAGACATTCTCAAAAAAATAAATATCAGTCATCTCCTCTGTGGTGCTGTGGGAAGTCTAAGCAGGGGAAAAATACAATACTTTGGTGCAGCCTATTCACTTGCCACCTTTTCCTTCCTGGTTAGCATATAAATAACATTCTAGCAAGTCTTCATTTTTGGACATTGAAAAGGAAGCAGCTTGCAAGTCCTGCGAGGCTGGCAGGACTTTTTTCATATACTTCATCAGACACGTTCTGTGTTCAGGTACTGACCAGACAGCATCTAAAATATCATTAGGCACCACTTCTTACATATTAATCTTTATTTTACTGTTTTATTATTTAAATACTAAGTCCCCAGAATCCATTCAGTATTTATGAGTAAAGGAGTACGTGCCTGAAAGTAACAACAAGCAGTAAAGGGGCTAATATGTCAATGACTTGAGTCTTACTGAATTAGCACATTCCTTGTCATTTTGTGTCATTTCTTTCATTATTGCAGTAATTAACATTGCAGAATTGCATTTGTGCCATTCAGCAGGGAATGGAGAACAATAATAGTGTTTACCAGCAGCAGGAGGGAGCTTACCTTTCTTTCTCAACCCCATAAAATCTCTGCAGGCTAATCTCGGTGCGCAGCCAGGGTGCCGTCCTACACAATGGAGACTGTCTGAAACCTCCCTTAGGGGAACCTGAGTGAGCTGATTAGATCTCTTGTCCAAGAAAGCCAAATACCCAGTCCTATGAAATATAGCGGTTTTTCATTCTGACGCATGATTTCACATCTGGGCAGGCTGAAACCTTTGTCAAGTAGATTTACACCATGATAGTAATTCTGAGATAGATGAGTGATTTAAAAACAAGTACAGAGTCTTCAATCCATTAAACTTCAATCTCATTAACCTAAATTATTTGGGTTTGATTATTTTTCATACAAAGCAAAGTATTTTTCTGTGAACATCCATGTTTAAGGTGCTTCTGGTCATGAGTTAGGTGCCAATAAAGTATATTGAAATTAATTTTATTTTAAAATATATTACTCTATTACATCATCTTCATGGACTTGTCTGATCTACTGGCTCCAAGAATTGTCAGATTCATGACAGAAAGGTGCAAACTCCCCATAGGCCAACAATGGACAGCACATTTACTGTTTTAAATGACAGTCCTGATTTTCATAAAAATGTACAATATATTTGACAAGCAAGCTTCCAGATTCATTAGGTGTTTCTGGAAACAGGATTACCTGATCCACCATATCAGCTATGTTTGTTGTCATTCTTTCATGTAAGAGGTTTTCTGTGTTCTATATTCTTATCAGTTCTATCTAATTTCTGAAAACATGAAGATGTAACTGTAAGGTTCTCCTGCTTAGGTGCCCCTCAGCCGTGGAGGTACCAAAAGCAGAGATGTGCTGGCATTCCCAGGAATCACCTTGTCTCGTCCTAGTCATGACAGCGCAAAGTCCTCCTCTACACAGAGAGACAACAGCACTAACATTGCTTCACTCTTATGAAATACCATCTGTTGGGTTTGGAATAGAAACAGGTGTGATCCTGATCGTGGATTTATTGGAGCAAAAATGAACTCCACCTGAACAAACTGGCAAGGCTATTGGCTTAACAGTGCTTTATAGCTGTTATACTGCTTCCATAGGAAACTGAGTACGTACTATTCTCCTCAGGTGATGGATAGGATTTCGGGTGATCATCCCTGCTGAGTGTTCACAGAAGCTCACTTTGTATATCATGATGATAGGGGTATTTCTGAAGAAAGGAGTGACCTTCAGCTTTGGAAAGAAATTGCTAAGACAACATTCAGAGTTTCCAGTCTACTGGCTTGAGGCACCTTCTACAGACTACATAAAGCTCCTCAGTATGATAGTGAATTTAATATTCACCTCTTCCTTCTTCATTTTCTGATGTCTACTTTAAAAATACCAGTTTTCTGGTTTTCATTTATCCCATTGTTAAGTCCCTGACTTTATGAAGTACTAAGAAACCTTTGGTAAATATCAGAGAGTATGAATACCATGACTACTTCAACACTTGAATTTGCCAAGAGTAGAACTTTTCAGCTGTATGTTGCAGTTAGAGGCATTTAATCCAATAAAACAAATTAGGGCCATAGCATTTGATGGAGGGTGGATATTTTAAAAATACAATGTTTTAGTGTTCAATTAATTTTAGAGGGGAATTCCTTAAGTGACGTAATTCAGTGTGAACATACAACTTCTTTGGCTGTTTGGTTATTGCTTGGCTTTCTGTGAGCACTGTTTTCACTCCTGCATTCAGAGCAGAGGGAAGTGGGCATTGCATCACACTGTGTCTCTGTGATATTTCTGAGAGAAACACTGACATGAGACAAGTTTATTAGTACCACAGTGTCCTTGGGATAAAGAACATAGACCTGGTTTTGATATTCTTAAATTAGATAGCAGGAAAGCTTATTGCTACTGCTTCATACTATAAATAACGTCACCTGGATTGGAAGTGCTGCAATGGATCATTGCAAAATGCTTCTGTTGATAGAACACAGTGGACCAAGCCGGTATAACCTACTATGATTAATTATCTCATAGGTGAATTTCACTATCTTCAAGTAATTGTTTTAATGTAAGATTTAAAACAGCTGCAATGGACGCAGATGGTATTGATGAAAGACAGTTTGTGCACTTGGAACCTGCTCTATTCACATGGTCTGGCATGTGAAGCAAAAGGAAATCATGAAGTGAAAGGAAAAGAGGTAATTTCTTCTTCCATTCCACTTTTACTTCTGTCATTTATCAGTGAAGTCGTATCTGAATGCAAAAATTAAAATTTTAAAAACTGTAGTACTGCATGGTAAAACACTTTAAAACATGTAGAATAAGATGTTTATCCTGGTCCTGACTAAATGCTTGTTTTAATAATAGTTTGTTTCTCCTGTGCACTTAAACGCAGATTTTTTCCATGTTACATGTAGTTATGTTGAATCTTATGTTGATTTGTAGTCAATACTGTGTGACAGATTTATGAATCGTTAAGCCCTACTCTTGAATTGCACAGAAACAAGGTTTTCTAATCATTAAAAGAAGCTTTGTATTTTGTTACACTACAAAGTTATCGATATGCAATCTAGAGAGAAAGAAGCCTTGTATTGTTAAAAGATTGAATCAACTTTTCCTCTCCTTTATCTTATTTATATCTTTCAGGCAGCACAGGGATTAAGACATGTTGTTTAAAGTCTTGCCTCATCCCACTTGCCACATTACCTCCGAGTTCGTGCGTAAGCAGGCTCTGTAGCTTAACTAATCGTGTTGTGAACCGGTCAGGTAAATGCGTTTGAAATGAGCTGTACATTCATGAGCAGCACTTTTCCATACCACAGCACAATAGGCATACACCAAACTTCCATTAAGTCACCCAGCAAGGATACCACTTATGGGTCAAATGTGAACATCCTAATACATAATTATGTTTTATCCAGAGCTGTTCTAGTTAAAAAAAAAAAATAAATTAACAAAGCATCATTAAAATTGAGAAAGTTTTTAATACTGGTCTCTTGTTCTGAAAGCATTTCTTTCATTTTATTTTTTAAGAATTCAAAAAGCATTTTCAAAACACATTATGAAAGAAAAACTTTTAGAAAAATATTAGTGGAAACCAGCTAAGCTGGTTGTAACATATGACTGTAAATTAAACGTCTCATTTTGAAAAACAATATCCTTCATTTCCTAAATAAATTAATATTCTTAAACTAGGTGCAGAATAAATCTGTACTGAATATTGTACTGAATATTTTCTTGCATGCTTTTCCAGCATGTTTTGTAGAAAATATCTAACACTTGAAGCTGAAGCTATGAGTGCCAATATGTTAACAAATTATTTCACGTTTTTCACCCCAAAAAAGTATTTATTTTTGTTAATCAGGTTCTAAATATTTTCAGAAAGGCAAAAAATAGTGAGGGGGGAAAAGTAACATTGTATTAGCGAACTTTTGGATATTATTTACCATTATCTATTACTTAATGTATGTCTGAGAAATTAAAAATATTCTAAAACATTCTAACATTTGAATGCATCTGCAGCTCCCGAGAATAATATAGTTAGCAAAACTAGGGTGAGATATGTAATACTGTCCTATGTCATTAGATATTTCCTTTTCTGTAACATTTGATTTGACTTCCTTTTTAATGGACATCTTATGTCACTTAATTGAGAAGAGAGATATTTCTGTGTGCCAGAATTCTGATAGATGTGTGTCGCTTCTACTGTGAACAGACACTTGAGCCATCACCAATGGCCACTGTCAATTTTTACCTATCATCTTATTTCTAGATTGTTGCAGTGTTGGCAAATTCGTCATTTTCTGACTATGCCTTACCTAGAGTAAATGAAATTAAACAGTGTGGAGGCAGTTGCTTCCTTGATGGAATGAGTTCCTCATGAGGCAAATAGAAACCTCAGAGGGGGATGCAGCTGTGCCTTTTCATTACACTACGCAGTTAGAAATACAGACATTTCCCCATCCACCGAGGTCAATGTTGTCACCAATTCTGTAAGCCCCCAAGTGAACAGGAGACAGGACTCGTGTGCAGCCACATTTTATCAAGGCTGATCAGCTTCCTCGTAGTGGAGGACTGAAGTCTCTGAAGTTGGCAGCCTTTGTTTCATTCATCTTTCTTATTGGTCTGCTTGTGATGGCCACTAAACACAACAGGTATTCTGATGAGTTTTTAGCTTCACTAGTGAGTCCTCATACGTTCTCTGATTGCTGGAGTTTTGATCATAATTTTGAACGTTTTCATCAAAAAATGTTAAGTGTGTACTGTAAATCCTTTTCTATGGAGTGATTGGGATGAAAAATCAAGCACGTCTTTGTAAGTTTTCTTGGGAAGCACCTTTCAAACTACTACTGAATCACCCTTCTACTGCAACGGAGGTCTGTTTTTGTAATCTCTACTTTGTTATCCCTCCTGACAAGTGACATCCAATTAGCAAGCTCACTTACGGAAAGATGTTTAATGTGTCTTCACTGGAGGTCAAACCTCACATAGTCTTGAGGCAGATGCATAGAAAATCAGTACTTGCTACTGACAATTTTTTGAAATTATTTGTTTGTTCCCAAACTTCTTTTCTATTCAAAACATGTCAATCGAGTTACCAGGATATGTTGAAAAACTGTAATGAGTCATTACCCTTATTATTAAGCAAGTGAGAACCCTGTGGTAATTTTAATATCCTCTGACTGACTGAAAATCCTGCTTTTGCTGCTGCAGCAGCTGTTTCTGATTGCAAAAAGGCTGGTCCCTTCCAATTGTTGGGGGTTTCCTCCCCTAGGGCAGGCTGTTTAGATAGACAGAAGATGCTACCTAATTCCTTCTGCTCTTTTCAGCTGCAGTGGCTCCTCTGCACAGTTCATGGAAATGGAGCAACAAAACCACATCAACTGGTTACTTTAATTGGGAATTCCTGAGCCATGCTGCATATGCCATCAGTGCTCTGTAAGCTGCATCTGAGTGATTCTCAAATACTAACAAGAAAGATCCATCTACCACAAACAATGATAGTCAAGGAACTTCACCTTGGGAGTCTGATCAAGATTGAAATTTTCTAGATTTAACTCCAGTCATTCAACCTCCAGCCTCAGTAGATCTTTCAAATGATATCTCTAAGAATATATTTTCAGTTTCTGCTCTATATAGGCATCCATACTACACATAAGTTTTAAGTGTTTGCTGTAAAAGTCCTTCTAAACAGGTGTCAGTCTCTGAGCTTGTGCTCTTGAACTACTAGGATTCCTAAAAATGTAACCAAGAAAAACAAGTCTGCTGGTGCTAAGTTTAAATTAATGATACAGTTTTTTGTGTTGGGGGTTTTTTACTATTATTTTTTTGACCAAAAAAAAAAAAAAAAAGGAGGCATAAGGAGGAGGTCGTAAGTAGGAAGGACTGAAAACTGCATTCTTAAAATGAAGGACTTCAGTTTACTGCACAGTCCACCCAAAATTCAGGTGTTCCAAAGGAAGCAGTGTCTGCCTCCATCTTGAGGCGCAGCTCTCTCCAGTGGCTACACAATGAATATTCCAGCAGACACTGTAAGTGCATGCAGGCTCAATGTGAGTGAGTGATTGCACCCTGATTTGAGCTGTGGATGCTGAAAAAGGTGAAGCACTTCAGTGAAAGCACCCTGCCAGTTACAGAATAACAGCGCTGCAAGGTTCACCTTAGATGTTTAGACTGCTAAGATTTTCATCTTTCCTGGCCATCTGAGGAATCCAGCTAACTAGCCATAATTAAGCCATGAACCTTTTCATGCCTTCATATGTATCTTTGCTGAAAGATGTACAGTTTAGCAGCATCCCACATTTCAAGGAATCTCGGGATTTGTTGTTTCCGTAGACAGATTACCCACCTTCATTATTTATTTTTCCCCCACACTTACTCTCAAAAAAAATTGAGCATTATGTGTTGTTTTAGAAAGGCAAACAGCTTGGTGTTAAAAACTAATCAGTCCCCCTGCATGAGAGCTTACACACCAGCCTGGCAATAGTCCATTTGAAAAAAACTTGAGACTTGTCAGTCAGGAATTTCAGCCAAAAATGCTGAACCGAATCTGGCGATACACTTTGCAAAAATTTGTTTTTCATAAACTCTGTTAGATTTTGTGACCAACTTTATCCAAAGGTAATTCAACAAAATCTTGTTTTTCATTAGCATATACTGAGTGACATAAATAATACTATCCATTTTAACAGATTCACATACTGACTGTTCACATTAAGCTGCTCAAATTAATGTCACAGTGCAAGTTTATAATTAGCTACATCATTTAATTTATACTTCCTAAGTATGAGTTCTAACTCTAGCTCTCTTAACAGTATTAGGGAATATGTCTAATCAAACAATTACTGAATATCTATTCTGAGAGCCCACTGACCATCTCTTTTAAAATTCTTGGTGGGAAGTTATCCAGACATGCTCATCTAAGACCATAAATAGTAGCTGGTTTAATATGCTCTTGAATTACTCTTGAAATGTAAAGTACTTTGTCATTGTATGATACAAATATATTTCCTTCTCTTTCCCCAACTGCAGCACAGAAATATCTAGCATGTTTTTTTCTCTTTGCTTATCAACAATTCTACGTCATTTATCTAAAAACAGACAGTTGTTAGAGTTCTTAATACATTTCATGGACGTTTTTAAAATGTTTTTTTCAATACAGATCATCAACTTCTCAGGCATTTTTCTTTCTCCATATTATTTTTCCATAATAACTGCCGTCAAAGTTATATTTGCTGTCACTAGTTCTTTTCCCAGCTGTTGAATGTCTATAATTATAACTGCTTTACAAAATGTCCTCTAAAGAGGCAGAAGGAAAGGGGTTGTTCTTTTGAGGAAGGGGTGGTTTGCCTTCCATGGGACTGTAGACTTTCAGGACCATACTCACCTCACTCAGCGTATAGTTTATTTCAGCTTTGTCTATTGTAAAATTCGTCCACCCTAGATGCAAGACTATTTTCCTTTCTTCCCCTATTTGAAAGGACACAGCATAAGAGGTGATGGAATTCTTTTCTGACCACATCCCTTAACTATTTTTGCTCTCAACATCAGGACTTAGTTCCAAATGAGCATTCATTGCCCAACCTCATTATGCTCCTAGGGATTGTTAACGTAGCAGCTCATTGCTTTAATGCCCTCCCAGCTTGTCCAGCCAGACCATCCCCTCTGCCATGTCCAAGCCTGTATAGGCTCCATGTCCCACCTGGCAGACATTTCACAAGACCCAAACCGCTCTCTACAACATTATTTCTCTAATCAGGAGATTTCAGCCAAAATACGCAATTATGGCAGCTTTACAGTTAGCATTTGTTAACAGATCCTCAGCATAAACATTCTGGAGCCAAAAAGTGCTTTCTTTAGTACTAAAAAATGTGGGTTTGTCTCATATATTGAAGCAGTTAAAACACCGCATAAGACCACCTATTTCTAACAAGCGTAGCCAACACCATTGGCACCAAATGCACAAAACTGCTCTTTTAAAGCAGGCAGCCTCTGCGTTGGATGGGGGAGGTGGAAGCAAAAAATGGTGGCAGCTCCCACTAAACTTCCAAGCAGTGGACAAACCACCTTTCCAAAAATTGTGAATGTTATTTTCTAACATTAGCATTTTAAATAATCTTGTCTAATTACCCTAATGTACAGATTTCCATCAGCTCTAATAGTACATAAATAATTAAATGACGTGCTGAAGGAGCATGTAGTCATTTCTGGCCCTACTGTGCAACAAGTCAGAGCTGAGCAGCTGTATGACAATGGATGAAAATACAGGAAAGACTCATCTCCTAAAGCTGAGTCAGTGACCTGTTGTTCTCAAAAAGGCCTGTTGTAATAAACAGCCTGCAGTTCAGACATACACTGAATATACTGAGGTCAAAAAAAAAATAAACTGGTAACAATAAAAGATTTTTCTGTATTTTTTCTTGTCAGATGGGATGAAAATATTTGAACTGTACCTGAAACCTAAGTATTATGAGGCTGTTTACCCAAAGTTAAGACTCCTTAAAATCTGTCTAAAGATTGGGTTCAGCTACTGAGTAAGATGTGTTGTTCCCTCCGGACAGGTTGATGATTCTTAATCCAAGAATTCAAGTAATGAGCAGTTGAAGTTTCCATCTTGAAACATCTGTTCCGCCAAGTCAGCACTGGCCTTGATAAATAGCAAATCAGACTGATGCATGCAAGTGTATACACACATGCGCAAGCTAAACTTCAGGGAAAATACTTGAACAGACCTCTGCATAGACAGATTTATATAATTAATCTGTAATTAGGCTTTGTGCAGTGCAGACTGACTCAGGTCAAAACACAGAAATGCAGACATGGTAGGATCTTTACCTGTTGCTGCAAAAGGTTTTTTCAAAGGTTTGTGGGTAAGTTTACATACCTTTATTTAGTTGTCACAAACCTTCACTGCTATTTTAACTTACTCATCTTACAGTGGAAGAAAAATATGTTTAGCTAAAGGATAAAAACAAACCACAAGTACAACTGCATCTACGTGCTTTTAGTAATCTTAGCAAACTTCAAATATAACTTTAAAAGTTTGCTTATATTTTTAACCGTGCAAAATAAAACCTTGTGTACACCTCTCATTTTATAAATGTAAAGTCTGTACCAAGTTTTGCAATGGTGACTCTGCCTGAGCCTGTATAAAAAAGGAATAATTTCTTTTTGCAGGTTTTTGTAGTCTTTATATCCTAAAAAACTGTCACATCCACTTTTCTGATGTTGAAGTCACTCTATTGAGGAGGTTTCTACCTGATATGATGTGCCAATTCAATTCCATTAACAAAAATGCCAAGCTAGTTCAGGAAGATACACACTTCACTCCCAGAAGAGCAGCAAAGAAAGCATGAGGAACTCCACTGGAAATGGGAGGGTTTGACACAACTGTCCTCTATGGTATACAGGGGGGTTGGCAAAACAAAATCTCACTTTTAGTACAGCCTTCAAAACGAAGCCTTGTCCAAGGGGAACTAGAGGTATTTTCCTGATTGTCAGGCTTTGCACTCCACAGCAGAGGTGGAACAGGATGACCACTGAAATGTCAAGAGGGAAAAGAAGTCAAGACGAAGTGTGTTTTTACTCAAATGCCAGGCTGAAATAATTAAGGAGTGCCATTTGTTACTTCAGCAGGAATATCCTTCTCTCCATATGGTCTATCACACTATTTCTGGTAAAGTGAAATGAAAAACGGGAACTGGGTTTGCCTTTCATAAGCAAAGGGAACACCTCTGTAAGCTAAGCCTGAAACAGCAAGAGATAAAGGTACACAAGAATAGACGGTCATTTCATGATTTCCCACATTCGCTTCAAGAGAAAGTCACCCTGCTGCATTCCTCGGTGTGGTGGTGCTGGATTATATAGCGCGAGTGGCATTCGCAGAGCCTGTCATGAGTTAAGATGGTACCTCGTGGCCGGTGCAATCCTGTCTTCAGAGGAAGGTTAGCACGAGAAAAATAATGACTTTCTTAAAGGAAAAGGCTCTTAAGGCTCTCTTTTGAAAGTCAAAAGTGAAAAGAGAAACCATTTCTTCCCTTGGGGAGATGGAGTCTAATGAGTGGCAAAAAGTACAGACAGTTACTGTTTTGCAAAAAAAGAAAGTTCATGCCCACTTCTCTAGTAAATTTATGTGGAAAAATGAGGTGTGTATTTGCTGAATCAGAGCAGGCTTCTCTATGTGCTAAAACCTCCTGAAATTATAATCAGACATCTTCCTGTGGCTTTCAAGCCTGGTTTAGTTCAGCTGAGGTCCTTGGTTTTCCCTCACCTCATCATTATGAAACAACTTGTCCATGTCTTTCCAGTCCTTCCCTATGCCTCCAAACAACACGTGCAGGTACCCATAACTCTGGCCCTACCCCTCCCAGCAGGACAGTAGGAACCTTTCCTAAGAGGTTTGTCTTGTGAAGCGATGAGTTAGGAAAGCAGAGAGCCCGTCTCCATCCTGGCCCCCTTTCTGAACTCCTTTGCTCCCAACCGCACTCGCACAAGGCAGTGCTCTGCTCCTCCACTGCCGAGCTCCCAGCCGCCTAGGACTTGACATTTGTTCTTGTTTTCTCCTGTCTCCCCTAATGGGCATAGCACTACTAAGCGAATAGGAATGTACAGAACAAGAGAGTTCAAAGTAATTGAGTCTACATTCATTCAGAAAGCCTGGATCCTTGCCCGCTCAGAACCTGCAGCATTGACATAGCTTCAGAAAGTTTAACCCTTTTTCCCTGAACTTGGTAATGCTCCTTTGAGTGCAGAGCGTTGCACTTCTCTTGCCCGTGACCATGAACACTGAAAGGTGTCTTTCCCATACTTAGCTCTAGGTGCTTACCAATCAATGCTTTGTTCCTCTTTTTTTTGCTCTGCAGAACAATAACTAAAGACCTTGAGTTGTCATTTTTATAAGATGCCCGAGGACTTGTGTTGCAGAGGAACGATCACTTACCATGACTACTAAACATGTCTGCCTGAAGACTTACTTACACAAACAGGGCTATGCTGGGTTGAAAACAGCTTACTTGGTTTTCTGCTGCAAATTCATCTGTTAAGTTGTAAACTCACTTCTAACTCTGCAGAATCAGTGAAGAAGTAAAAACATTCCAAAATTATTATAGCTGTAAATTCATTTTTTTCATGATGATTAATTTTGAACAAATTCTCATTTCAATTTAATTTAGGGGATAACATTAGTTGGCATCTTATTATTGATTTAAAATTTGTCAATAAAAATTATTTGTTCCAAAAAGTGTAAAATCCAATAACAATGGGAATTCTTAAAACAGGCTATCAAATAATTTTTCTCTCTGGATCTAAAAGTGCGTTTAGACTATCTGTAAACTAAATAGTGCAGAACTATGTAGGTCAGATAAGCAGTAAACCCGAGCAGGAACAAGAGTCTGACTTTCCTGTTTAATTGTTAGTGATTGTAGAAAAGTCAAAATAAAAAATTGCCCCTTAAAAATTATATAGTCTTTAGTCATCTTCCACTGGTTGTTGCTTGACAAAAGACTATAGGACCTAGACCATCAGTAGCACAAAACATGAGGATGAGATTGGATTTATTTATCTGCAGTTCAGACCTAATTATATGCTTTCTAAAAAATTTAAAACACATTCAGAGATGCTTCTGAAAATATTTTAAGTATACACAGGGCTTTACTCAGTGATACCATTCAAATTAACCTGCCAAAGCTTTTGCCAGGGCAGGCCCTTTATAAGTGTGTATATATACAGAGAAAACCCAAACAAAAAAAAACTTTTGAAATCATCTGTTTATCCTTCATTTAATCAGATGGAGAGAAAAGATGCAAGTAAGGTATGCAGGTGTCAGAAACACTTCAGTTACTACAGCCATAGAATTCATATAAATGTCTGAAAGTTACCGGTACATGCACGACGTCAGATGCTGCCCAGTCCTATGTTGTGCCTGATCTAGAATTAGTTTCCAGAGAGCATAGTGTAGTATTTCTATTTTTGCATTTTTAAAGCTGTTAGAGCGCAGTTTATATAAATTTGTCCTTTCAGATGGTCAAAAACATAGTTTGAAGCCTAACTGGGTTGACATAGGGAGCATGTCGGGTATTCAAAAAGTGTAGTTTGAATTTTAACCCTAAACTAGGGTTATGTGAAGGACATTCACACAAAAACAAGACATGATTTTAAAATCTCTTGGTTAAAACCCCTGTTCCTAGGCTTGAGTGAGGAAAGAAACGTCGGCCTGAGCCTTCAGTAAAGGACACTGAAGTTGCATATTGCCTAAACAGGATTACGTTTTAGTGTTGGATGGAAATGAGCCTGCACGGCTTTAAATGCTGCGCTGACGGGAGCAGCCGGATCTACGTTAGTAATAACAAGCATCAAGCGGCTACATATTGCTAAACAGACAGTTTGTGCAAGGAAATATTGTGCTGAGCTCTTCCCTGGTTCTGTAATTAGCCTTCTGCATACAGGCTCTGAGACATCCTACTCGCTGTGGACTGGGCGGCAAAGGGGAGGAGTGCCAGGTTGACCAGAAAAAAAAAAGCTTTTTCTAGGTTAAAAAAAAAAATTAAAAAAAAAAAATCCTTGTCTGTAAATGATAGGGGATAAATACGGGGAGGGGGAGGTTGCCAGCATTTCTGTGGATTCCCAGACTCTCTCCCTGCAAACCGGGAGCGCAGGATTGACAAGGCTGGGAGAAAGGTGGAAAGTTTGTGCTTTTTTCCAAAGCTCGACTACATGCTGTACTTTTCCCATACGACTCGAGCCGGTGTTGCACGAAAAGGACAGCGTCCCTCCTTTTTCTGCTTCATAGAAACATGCGGGAGCTTAGCTCACCGTCTTGTGTCTACGGGGAAATACGCTTTGCGTCGAAACCACACCTCAAAACAAGTAAATAGAAACTTGTCTCATTGCGGAGGGGGGGCCGGGGGGGGAAGAGACGATTCAATCGTCGCTACCTCTTTTCCTCTACCCGTCTTCCTTCTTCCTTGTCCTCGGCGCTATTTCTGTAAAATGCTGAAAAACTTCATTATCACAGCGTACGGGGGAGAGAGGAGGCGGGGATGTATATTGTTGGGCTGATATTTATTAGCAGCAGGTTTCGAGTACGAGTTGCCTTCAGGACAAAAAATAATAAATCTGAATGACTGCCTTTAAAACCCTTTTGAAGATGAAAGGTAGGACAAGACAGTTGTTTTAAAGTGCCCACATTAGCAGTGCTTCTTTACAAGACGATAAATAATAGTAAAAGCACGAGAGAAGCCTCGGCGGAGCGCTGCACTTGCTGAAAACCCGTTTCCACTCCGGGGCG
>VZRF01015230.1:1215449-1259714 GCA_013396875.1 Vireo altiloquus | reverse complement strand
GAGGCACCGGCGTGCCCCGGGTCGGCGGGGAGGGAGTCCCGGTGCCGGGCAGCGCTCTGTCGGGAGCTGCCTTTCGGTGGTGTCTTCCCCAACGAGTAAATAACTCCGCGTCTTCAAAGCGAGCTGCCCTCGACTCGTAAACAAGAGCTGGAAAAAGTAGCCTGGCATGTCGGGGCAGATCCAGATCAAAGGGACGGGAAGGCGGCTCTGTTTGTTTGTGGTGTTTACCGGGGGTCTTTGAAGAAAGGTCCTAAAATCCACTTTCGGGCAGAGTTGCTGTTTGTCAGCTGCTTTCGCTTGCGGGGTGCTAAACGGGTCTGGTATGAGCGCTCTCTTGACAGGTCAGGGGGGAATGTAGCATTTGCCCACTGGAGAGTGCGTGATAAATGTTTTGCCGATGACTCTACACCAGTAATGTATAGGGCTCCAGCCACCCACGGATTCCCTCGCACTACTGTGCTAAGAGGGTGATTTTCCAGTAATTAAAGAGCTCTCCGAGAACCGAGGCATGGATAGGGACATGTTTATCACGCTGTTAGCCAATTATACACTGCATAGATTATTATTGGTTTAAGTGTAGTCCTGGAGACACTTTACACAAAGACTACTCTGATGTAGTCAACCCGTCTTCTTTTTATTTGATATTATTAATAACTTTACACTCTGGTGTTGTATTTCTAATTAAATACCATTCTTCTAGGAATGAAAAATCATGGAAGTATGGAATATATATATATTTTATATATATATATATATAAACATTATTTGAAGTAGTAGTATTCAAATAGCCAGCTGAGGATGTGGCTTTTACAGTTAGCATTTCAAAGAGAAGCGGGTGAAACAGATAGGCAGTCACTCTGCTTGAGCAGTGAATTCCAGAGCAGGAGATCTGCAGATTAGGCACAGCGCCTGTCACTTCTGCGCCTCGCACTGTCTTTTAGGCATAAAAGATGAAAAGTTTGTGTATGCTGAAACATCAGATCAGTCTTAAATGTGTGAACGGCTTGTGCCATGACTTTATCTCCTTGTCCTTGATGATGTTGATCAGCGTGCTGATTGTAAAACCAAGCAGGTTTTCATTAGTGTGAGAGTTCATAGCTTCCTCTGTAGGTGTCTTGTGGCTGGCTGAACAGTATTGCCTTTTATTTGTAAAGCTTCACATGACTTGGATGCCATCATCTTTCTTAGCTGGTAACAAATCATGTGGATTATGGTCTGTTTTGTCTTTGTAGACAAGATGTGAAATGGAGAAATACCTGACACCCCAGCTCCCGCCCGTTCCCGTCATCCCTGAACATAAGAAATACAGAAGAGACAGTGCCTCGGTTGTAGACCAGTTTTTCACTGACAGCGAAGGGTTGCCTTACAGCATCAACATGAACGTCTTCCTGCCCGACATCAGCCACCTGAGAACTGGCCTGTACAAATCTCAGCGACCCTGTGTAACCCACATCAAGACAGAGCCGGTCACCATCTTCAGTCACCAGAACGAAACTACTGCCCCTGCCCCTGCCCCTGCTCCCACTCAGGCCCTCCCCGAATTTACCAGCATCTTCAGCTCCCACCAAACTCCTGATGTGAACAACATTTTCATCAAGCAGGAGCTTCCTACTCCAGATGTCCATCTTTCCATCACGCCCCAGCAAGGCCAGTTGTATCAGCTCTTGAGCTCACCGGATTTAGACATGCCCAACACCACTCCTCAGGCAGCCGTGATGGACTCCCTTAGCAATGCCTCCATGCCCTCAGCCATGGCGGGCCTCAACACGCTCTCCTCGGCTGTCCCACAGACTGCGATGAAACAGTTCCAGGGCATCCCCCCCTGTACCTACACCATGCCAAACCAGTTCCTGCAGCAGCAGGCCACTTACTTCCCTCCTTCGCCCCCAAGCTCAGAGCCTGGAAGTCCAGACAGACAAGCAGAGATGCTGCAGAATTTAACCCCTCCTCCGTCATACGCCGCGACTATAGCATCCAAGCTGGCGATTCACAACCCGAATTTACCAGCGACTCTGCCCATAACCCCCCAGAACATCCAACCTGTCAGATACAACAGGAGAAGTAACCCAGATTTGGAGAAAAGACGTATCCACTACTGTGACTACCCAGGTAAGCAGTCTGTGCCAGAAAGTCCAAGCACTTGCAAGAAAAAAAAAAGTGTGTATAATCATGGATGAGGTATAAGTGGTTTTCTTTAGCTGTGGTCTACACCTAGGGAGAACCAAACAAGTTTTTGTCCAAGTAGAATTTGTCTTTGTCGTTGTTTTATTTTGAGTGGAACACTCCCACATTCTTTGAATAATAGATAATCTTCATGTCATTTGTCATTCTCTTGAGCTCATTTTACCATGTTACAAAATTTGAACTCTATAGAAAGTAAAAAATAAAAATTACGACCTTTGCTAGTGTAAGTCAATGTGACTGTCCAGTATCCATGATGGAGCAGAGGCTCAGTTTGTTCAGGGCAGTACAGCTCAGTTTGAATTTTCTGGCAGTGCAAGAATTAATTGCAGCTCCCGGTAGCCAAGGCCACGACCATTCTTCCCTGTTACGAACAGGAGATTCAGCTGCCCTCATAAATCCATTAAAACCATCTCTGAAAATTGTCCACAGATGGATTGCCTTCTACACTGAAGGGGAAGAGGGACCTGACTATGAAGTGTGCCTCCATGTAGAAAGTGATCCCAGATACAAGGCGTGCACACGCGTTGTAGCACAGAGGGAAGTTGCTGCTCCCTGTTTTCCAACATAACTCTTGGTGCCGTATCACCCATTCACTGTGCCAGATGATAAATGCCCAGTGGAAGAGTTATGTTGAGTCCTGGGTGACAATGACATGGATTCGAGCTTGATCAAGTCCTCTTGGAAATTTTAAAACATAATACCCCCCTGCTAAGTTGTTGACTTCCGTAGCAGGTGTTACTGTACACAAGTTGTAGCAGGTATTGGCCTATATACATTACAAAGTCTACCAGAAACATACATGTTTTTCTCTTTTCTGTGTAAAGCAACATATCTCGAGGAGCGTTCTATATAAAATTTTACTTCTAAATGGCAAAGATGATGCCAGGAAGCAGTAAACTTAAATGTGTCCAGGTAGTACCCCAGCACTGAATGAGGAAATTTAAACGCAGTGTGGAGTGTTTCTGTTCTCCCTACTGAAGCCTCTTTGCTTTTTTTTGGTTCTTTTTTGTTTCAGGCTGCACAAAAGTTTATACAAAGTCTTCTCACTTAAAAGCGCACCTGAGAACTCACACAGGTATGTACTCCTTCTCTCGCTGTCTCTCGTTCGCCCGCGGCTGACGCGTTTTCTGAGAAAGCAAGCACGCTGGGTCTGCCAGCTTCTCCCTGCTTTCTCTGGAGTGGTGTGGACAGACTGGCTACAAAATATTTGAGGATTGGTCAATGAGAAGTAAAATTTCTTTTACTAATGCAGTTTTGTTAAACCTCAATGGAGCTCAAAATCGCTGACAATAAAGTAGATGGAAATTTTCCTTTTCAGTCTAAAATGCTATCAAAATATTTTAAAAAAAGATCTTTTCCCTGCCCCCCAGATAGTGAATTAAACATAGTAAACATGTTCTACTTTTGAAGATTTATCTGTGTAGATAGAATTTTCTGGCATGGGCTTTCTCTCTGACCTTTTAGAGTTATTTAATCTTAGAATTTTTCAGAAACGTCACAAAAACTCCCAAGATATGTCCATTTACTTTGTCCTTGGCATTAAGTGGGCTTTATTATCTTTTTGAAAGACAAGTGGTTCTCCATGTTTATTTAAAAAGAAAAAAGGACATAGTTTTGATTTTTAAATTTTTTTCTTCTGTCAAGGGAAAACATTAAAATGGAGAAAAGTAAAAGTGTCAGTGTGTCACACTTGTTTTTTCTACCCTGATCAAATGCTGCCTGCAGCTACAGATGCAGTCCCTGTTCCTGGGCCCATGAGGAGCCGAGCTGGGGATGGTGTTGGTTGTGTGTGGGTGCAGGAGCTGTGAATGCTGAGGACAGTGGTTGGGAGGTGGAACTGCCCCAGATGCTCTTCTCAAGCATTCACCTACTGAGGCAGGGGGAAGAAGGAGAGAGGGAGAGAAGGAGACAAATGTAGCTCACCACCAGCACACCTGAAACTGTTTAGGGCAGTTCTTGGCTGGGATCTCGGTACAGAACCACACATGCTAAATAGTGAAATGCACGTCACTGATTTTGTAAAGAAATGAAATGAGAGGGCTGCAAATCCTGTTTTTTGAAGCGAGTGTGAACCCCAGTTCTTTTATGCATGAGCTTAGAGTCAGAGCAAAACACGAGTCACAATTCAAGCAACTTTGTTATCGAAGCAGACTGTCAGCGCTACGGCTGTGCCGTTCAAGGAGTGAGTTTTCACCAAAGCTTAAATCAAAACTTGTCCTGAGCTCTGATCTAACAAAATGTTTCACTATCTCTATGGAAACAAGGCCTTCTGTTCAGCAGCTGTTATAAATGGATTGTTAGATTATTGTAAAGAAGTTGAGTATGTCCAGGCTAAGTGTTACTAAGGAAATCTTGTTTTCTGAAATGAAAGTTACCTGTGTTCTACAGTGAAAAATTAAAAGCAACTGTACAAGGTTATTGTTTTGTATTAGGACCAAAGTAAACACCAATGCTGTTAAAAATATTCTTAATATATAACCACTCACTAGCAGTAATTTTAGTAAGAAAGGAATATTTTAATGAGGCTGTAAATCTGAGTAGTATCAGAGAGTAGAATCCCCATTTAATAAATGATCTGTAAATGTAAGTGTACGATTTCCAGTTGCGCACTTCAGCCAGGAACTAAATACCAGTTTTAATTATCTTGATTGCTATTATAAAATAAGTAGGAAGAGAGATAAAAGCAAAGCTTTAGTCTAAACATTAACATTACATAGTCAGCATTTGAAATGAGCGCTTTTCCTTTTTTAAATCAATTTATATCTTTTTCTGTACCTTAAGTCGTAATGACTTCAGGGTTTACAAAGTTAGTTCTTCTATGCATAGAGATACATACCTCATTGCTAGCATATATTGCTTAGGGTCACTAATGTTTATTGTTGCCTTCACTTTTTTACCTAGAAATGTGGATAAATGTGCAAAGGTCAGAGGAGCTGATGTATTCATGGAAACAAGAATGTTGTTTTAGATAAAAATCTAGTGAACTTAAGCAGGTCTGTAATACAAAGGGTCTTCTGGGGAGGTGAATGAAGGGATAAACTGTCTAAAGCGTGCATTACATGCAAGAATGTGAGTCTGTATCCTGTTACCTGCAGTATTTCAGAGTTTGGATTAGTTTAACTCTCTTGAATATTCGCTTCATACTTGAAGATTTCCAGCACCAATTCTGATCTCTGCCTTAACATACGGCTGAAGTGTGTTGTAAGAGCCAGATCTCTGACTTAACGTTTCATCAATAAAGAAATGTTAAAGTAAAGGGGAGCAAATTCAGGGGAATGAAGTTTCTCAGCTCCCCCGGGAGTGCAAGGGAATCTCTCTACTTATCTCCAAAGGGCTCCATGCTGAGGGCTAATTAGGGTGTGTGCCTCTGTGCATCCCATCCCCTCAGAACTGTGAATTCTTACAGCACTAATAAGTTTTGAGATTTTAGTTTTAAAACATTTTTAAAGGACTTTTGTGAGGCTTTTACCTTCAAAGTCTAAAGCAAATGTCACGTAATCCATTTTAATAAAGTTGTGTGTGATATTCTTTCAAATCCCTTCAGGGATAGGAGACCAGTTTATCTGGCTAAACCCGTTCTTTAGTAATCATGGACCACTGAAGTTGTTCTCTCTTTATTCTTAGTTTCTTAACAATACCTTTTAAAATTGGCTGCAGTCTCTTTCTCATCTCAGCCAGTACCCACCCTTCTCAGCAATCTGTCATCTTAAAATAAAAGAGCCTGCAGCAAAGTTTGTCTGCCATTAAAAGTCAAGACAGACCTTATGGTTTTTCTTTTGCATTGGAAAATCTCAGCCTTTTCACAGTATTTATTTAGCAGCCTTTCTCTTCTGAAAGGCTTTCCCTGGGTTTAGTAGATTTTCTTTGAGAACAAACCTAAAGAAAATATTAATTTTGATAGATGGAATGAAGGCTGTAGTCTATTTTTTTTTCAGTTCAGATATGAACACAGTGTCAGACTTAATAAATTACATCTAAACAAAACTAGAAAATGGACAAGAGGAAAATCCCATCTATTTTTCTTCTTAGGTGTTCCCAAGCTGTTTACCTTACACCGAGTCAGGTGGTATAAAGTGATATAGTTATGCTGGTTTAATGTAACTACACTAGACTCTTGCTGTTGATTTGAAATCAACGGGATCCTAGTGTTCCCGTTAAGAGCTAAGATAGGGTTGTGTATTTGTACCAGTTGCTGAAGCAGGCACACGTTTTTCTTTCCTTACGTAATACTTTAGCATTTGTTAATGATGAAATAAATTTTAGTTGGTAAACTGGTAACCCCAAAACAGAATATAAACAAGGGCTCAAGTGTTGAAAAGCTACAGAACACTTTTTGTCCATTTCCCTGCAGTTTTGGAGCAGATGTGTGGTGCATTTTAATACCTTAAAACACTTCAGTATGATACCTGAATTTGATAGTTGCTTCTGAAACAGGTAAAATGATATTCAGTATTTTAAAGTACCTGTTGGAACATCTTTCAAAAGAGATTGGGTTTTTGACCTTTTGAAGCAGGTATTTTCTTTTAAAATTATTTTACCTGTTCATCATGGAACATTTGTTTCATACCTGGCATTGTGCAAATGAAGTATATAATGTGTGAGGAGGTTGCGCATTTATCGCGGGCTGTTCAGCAGCAAAGCCACCTGAAAGCTCTGGCATAGCAGCTTTGTGTCCAGATTGGAAACATGTGCCAGATCCCAGGGAAGAGCAGTTACTTCCATTTTGCAGATAAACTTCATCCCGTTCTTCTTCTGGCATCTGAGTATATACATATATATATATATAGTAATCATTTAGAAACAGCAATGCTGTAACATATCCTTTTAGATTTCTTCATATGCCAAACATTTGGTTTGTGGGCATTGACTGTTTGCTGTGCAGGCACCTGGAATATCATACCTGTATGCTACCTGTAATGCTGCAGAACAGCTGGCTCCAGGGTCAGGGGGGTTTTATTATTTCTGTGAGCAGCTGCACACTTCAGAATTGTGTATGTTTTTAGGAGGAAAATCTGTGATTGTTTTGATCACACCAAGGCACGCACATTGAGGACATTTTCCAGCAGCGTACTGGTTTTCCGTATGCAGCCTTTGTACAGGCATGTTCTCTGGTCACATGGTGGGCTTGCCATTAATAGTTTCTAACATTAACTGCAGAACTATTTCATCTCTATCTATAGATCTAGCTTGTATTTGGTGATGGGAAGTGGAAGCCGAGATAACTCAAGAGAAATGGCATTTCTCTAATGAGATGCACTCAAAATACTTTCACTGTCCCTGGTTATTTCAAATGTTGATATAGGCATGGAACAGCTGCTGACTTGTGCGGTTCCTCAAGATGTTAAAAGTTTTATTTTATTTTAGATCTCTGCCTCAATAGATCCAGAATTAGACCAATGGTACGTCAGAATTAGAACCAGTTGTAAGCAGTAGACTTCAGCAGTCCCTGGGACTCAGCGCTGAGTTCACCGTACCTGTACAGGGACACTTGTTAAAGGTGGTGCCATTTGCCCGGGAATTCAGGATGCCCCTGGCCCCAAAGGGAAGACAAGTAGTAGCTGGGCTCCTGCTGGAAGAGGAAATTCCCTGTTGGGAAAACAGGTATCAACTCAAATCGTACTGATTTGAGTGAGGGCTTTCACTGATGTGCAAATGAGGAATGGAAGCCCCAAAAGAATCTGCCTTGATCATGGCTGCAGCCTTGCACGTACATAGCAAACGTCATCCTGAAATTGTGAAAACGGCAATTAAATAATATTTCTGTGCAGATCCAGCTTCTTTGACCTGTTAGATGAGCCCGTTGCACAGATTACACTTGAAGGAGCTGTCAGTAAATGCCATCATTGATAGAGACCATAAGGAAAAGTGAAAGAGAGTTAAATAAAACTGTTGACAAAGTGCATTAAAGTGCAGTGTTGCTAGACACTGCTGAAGGGTATGTTAGTATCTTTTATTTATGAATTCTCCTAAATCCATTAGTTGCCTGTGTGAGAAATGGAAGTACATTATTTTCCTGTGCAAACCACAGTTTAAGGGAAAATGATGCATTTTTTTCATGAATGATCGCGGGCCTTGGGAATAATTGATCTGGTTTTTTATCTGCAGTCATAAGCTGAATGAGAAGTGTTTGAATGTGTTCCTCTAAAGAGGGTGAAATTTTAGCAGCATAAACCCAAATTTTATTTAAATATTACTGATCATTCTCATCGGCATCCAGCATACAACTTTAATGAAGCAGGAATTAAATTCTAGGGTGTCAGGTGATGGTATTCCTGTTAGATTTTAGATACTGAAAAGAAAAGCCTAATATTTTCTTTTTGATTAAAAGCCTAGAAAGTCCCTCTAAGCATGAAAGCTTAAAAAAACTGTTGTTTCTGTCGATTGCTCCCTGAGAGGATTAAACTTCAGTTCCAGGATATTTGATTCTTGATAAGGAAACTGTTGACCTAAGAGACTGGCTTTAAATATAGTTCATTTTGAGACCGCCCTACATAGGCTAATATAGTCCCAAGATTCACAGCAATTGCCAGTGATTAAAACTTTCCATTATTTGATCAGACATTCCTTATTGTAATTAATTTCTGAGGCTTGACTGGGATGATTGACTCCTGGTTCCAGCCACAGTAGTGTGTTGCTTGTTGTTTGTTAGATGACCTGCACCTCCCATTGGTGAAAGATTAGAAACATTTGAGTAATGTCCTAGTTCAGTCTGAGTATCTTGGTAGCAGCGTTCCTGTCCTGTCAGGCTGCATTATTTATATTCAGGGATCTCTAACAACTCTGATTAAGGACATATTAAAACCTTTGATTTTGGCAAATGTACAGTGCTTCGCTTTGAGTTAAAATAGCTTTAATGTATTGCTTTAATTTTTTTTTTCTTTCGGTGTGTGTGTATGCATACAGTAGATGGAAATCTGGAAGTCTACGGTATGTGTTTAATAAATTCCATTTTAAGAGCACCTCTTATCTGACTGTACAAAAACCAGTGTTGTTGGTGAAAGAGCTAAAGAGCTGTTCTTGTACCACAGGCATAGGTGAGGAAATGTGTTCTTTAGCACAGGATGTGTAGACACAGCCGTGCACCCCAAATGGCATGGATTTCTTATAAACCTACTTAAAAAAAAATTCCTTTCCTCGTTGTTTGCATATCTCCTTGAAGAGAGACCACCTCTGTTAAGACAGAATGTTATACCAGAAAGAAAATAAACCATTGCACAGGCCAGTCAAGATTCCCCACTAATCCTTGAACTGCGTAAGACAACACTTAGCAAAATAAGTGTGCTTCAAGCACTGGTGGGAGTGCTGAGAAGGTAATGCCTTCTGCACCTCTGTAGTCAGAAAGTGAATTCTTTTCACTGTCCTCTTTTATCACCAGTCACAGTTATCTTTTATTCCTGTTCGTGCTTCATTTATCAGTGATTGGACTTTGTGCTGAGCTCAAAGCTCTCTGTTACAAAATTCCTTAAAATGCTGTTTCATTGTGAAGTAGTGTTTAATAGTCCCCCTTTTACCACTACTATAGTAGGCAGAGACTTTATTGCATTTAAAAGTATGCAGCATATGTTGCTCATTCATATCATTTATGGATGGATGTTTCAAGGACTAAATTTATTTTGTCACTCACAGAATAAGCTGGATGTACCTTGTGTGCTGTCAGCCCTCTCATCCATCTCCATCTTGGACAACTGAGAATTTTAGTGTGCTAAAGAGCTTTTAAACACCCAAGGGATTATTTATTTTGAAAATTCACCTTTCTGTTCTTTCTCAAAAAAAACCCAAACCAAAAACAGGCCAAGAAGCTGCTTTTAATGATGACTGCAGCATTTAGCACTTAGTCAATAACAGAAAGAAAATCTGATTTTAGGCAAATGTTGGGAGCAAAAAACTTCTGAATGCTTGCAGACAAACACCCAAGTAACTGCATTCAGGTCCCATCACCCAGTCAGAGTTTAAAACTATGGTGCTGTGCACTAGAGAAACACTATATCAAGCAAACCAAAACAAAAAACACTTCATTTCTTCTTATTTTTTCTAAAATTTGAGGCTATCGCATGTCTGGGAATTAGGACAATGGATGTTAACCTGTGAAAAATTTGAAAAATGCACCAGAAAGTTTTGAGACATCATAAATTTTTTTAATAATCTCTTTTAAAGCTAAGCATGATAAAGGTTATGTACATAACTGGTGCAGTTTTGGTGCAGAAACTTCAGCTTTGCCTGCCACAATTTTATCACACCTAGCTGAATATTTTTAAGGCCAACCGCTTGCCACTAGAAATAATAAGCACAAGTAATATTAAAATGATGGCGAGACTGGAGGGGGGGCTGTCTTTATACTTGTACACCCTTATGAGCTGTAATTGGGGGTTGTCATTTTGGAGTCTCTGAAAAGTGTGCTGCTTTTCATTCCTTAAGGAAGCTCCAGACCCGCTGCTCTGACAGAAATTTCTGATAGGAAACAAGTGAAGTTGCAGGCATTGGCTGGTGTAATACCTGTATTTGGATTTCTGCATACCAATAGAGTTACCTAACTTTAGGTTTGAAAATCCAGCCCTTGCTGTTTACAACTTTTTTTTTAAAGAAAGCCATCCTAGCGGCGAATTGCAGAAATAAAGTCATAAAACTCTTCGGTGAAATAAGGAAGCTTATTTTCCTGTTAATGGGGGGATTCGTAAATAACAGAGGCTGTCAGTGACTTGTTTTTTCCAAACAGTTTTAAGCAGAAACATGTTCTTGAACAGAGGCTGCGTGTTGAAGACAACAGGGTGTCTTCAAAATGACCGTCACCCCCCCGCTGGTGGCACCGTGCCTTACCCAAATGAGCATGGCCATGAGGGTCACTGCCAGAAACTGGAATTAAATGTTAGGAAAGCAACTGGTGCATTTTGACACAACTAAATCAGAAGAAGAGAAATTAAAGGCAAAGTGTGTGCTTTACTGTTCCAGACCACTCTCTTGTGGTATTGATAAGAAACCCCAACCATGGGATCTGCCAGGGGAGATTTTATCTGCTGAGGCGGCTGGTTAGCATAGCATGTTTTATGTGGATATCTAAACATCGTTTTGACATCCTTGTAATCTCACAGTATTATGAATAATTTTTTTATAACAAATAGGCACTTTGGAAGCAAAATAGGCTCCTTTCAGGTTAAACTCCCTTATCTCTTGCTGCGTGCTTTCTTTAAAAGACCTTCCAAACTAAACATTAGGGCTTAAGATTTCTGTGCTCAAATACAAGTCTCACTCTCATACTCCACAAATATATTTTTTCAAAACTGGAGAATGGATACATATTAAGAACTCAAGAACTTAAAAATATATTTTGTGATGTATAAGCCTAGCAAAATATTTTAAATCATTGATACTGGAAGGCGGTTGTGCAGAAATCCAATTAAACTTATGAAATCCCTATCCTGTTGAAGTATAATTTAAAGGAAAGCAGTTCTGTTTCCCAGAAGTGCTGTGTATAATATTTCTGGCTTGGGAAGAAAGGGTTGGAGTGTGCTATTTGGCTGGAAATCGGTACCAGCTTCCTCCATAGTGTTTTAGTTGAACAGTGTTGACATTCTAACAAATCCCGTGGAAGCTCCCCTGAAGTGGAGGAGTTAGCTGTTTTCTTGCTTTTACAGTGAAATATCTGTTTGATACCACGATCGTGTTCCAGTAACTGAGCCGTACTGCCCTCGTATTTGATGACCAGTGGCATTCTTGGTTTAACACCCTATAGAAGCCCTAAATTGCTGGAGGAAAACCAAATACTTCTGAGACTTTACAGCTACTGTATTTCGCACAATCATTAAAGTAAACAAATCTTACATTACTTTGTAGCCAATGAAAACAGTGGATAAAGAGTTCAGTGTCCCTTGTTGTGTATACCTGCTTTTTTGAAAAATAAGTCTTCAACCCAGATTTCTCAGAGCTTTAAAGTCATCACAGCAAAGAGGTAGGATCACTTCAGAAAATATGTGAGACTCTTTTTCCCTTGCTTGCAGGAACTTAAACCAAATTCTTATTTCTGCTAAATGACAAAAAGCATGTGTATAGGTTGAGAGAGAGGAAACACTACCAGCTAGTTGTTCTCCTGCTTGCTCTAAAGGAGTGAAAATTAATCTCCACCTACTTTTTTTTACCCCCCTTCCTACTTGCCCAAAAGGAAAACATTTGAAATTGATTCAGTTCTTAAATAGAACTTTCCAACGGAAACTAGCATTACAAACATAGATATTCAGTATTTTACCCCTAGGATTTATTCAAAATAATCCGGGCCTCTACACTGGCACTAAAAATATATTTTCCAGTTCTTGCTGTTGGCCAAAGCAGGGGTTAAAAGCAGCGTTCTGGCTTTAATTTCCAGTACATAAAAGTAGCACTATTAAAACAATCTGAGTAAGGCACCAGCTCGTTGCCTCTGCTCATCCCCTGAGCACGGCTTGGTTTAGCTCAGGTCTGCAGAAGTCTGCCAGCAAGGAGGAGCGTTCCTGTTCTGTGCGGCATTGCCTGAGCTTTTCCCCAGAGCAACGCTGCTGCCCAGGAGGATTCGTGGCTGTGGCAGGCAGTGAGGTGACCATGACAGTGTGGTGAGTTTCTAAACAGTGTCTTTACAAAGCTGAGTGCCCTGGAGTTTGATGGGGGTTCTGGCCGTGGTGCTCCACACGGGCTGGGACGCTGTGGCACCCAGCAGGGCACAGGGATCACTGCTGCCCAGACTGCCGGCACACCGGCGCTTCCTCTGCCAGGAGCTTCACAATCCCTGCTGGCACTGCCTGCGTGTTAGGAATAACGGGGGACAGCTTTTTTTGTTGTTTGGACTCTGACAGGGTCAGGTACCAGCTACACAGGACAACTTTGAGGCTGCTTTTACAGTGCAGCACAGTCTGACACTGGGGGAAAGTTGCATGTACTTCGTACCTCCTCGGTGCCAGACTTGGAAACAGATTTTAATCTCCAGGTCCCCGTTCCAGTCCAGTCTGGATATTCCTAGGCTTTTATTAACCAATGCTATTTTCCTGCCCTCTTTACCTTCTCTGTCATTCCTTGTGTAAGCCTGCAAAACATAAGAGGAACCATTTGGAATAGATAGAGGCCTGACTGTATGAGCTCTGCCTGGGCAGTGAGGGTGTTGGGCTCACAGGACTGTGAATTCAATGTCGAGTGTAATGTGGCAGTTTTGAGTGAAGACTTTTAAAGAATTTAAAACAAATAGGGAGCAAAGGAGAAAGAAAGGAGGAAAAGAAATAAATACACTGGCTCTAAATTGACGATTCAAATGCAGGAGTAATGCTTTTGTGTAACCCCTGTGTGCGCATGTGTTTTAACGCAAAGTGTTCAAAGATCATCTCCCAGGTGCTGTGCTTTTCGATCAGCAACACAGGCTTTTATGGCCTCCACTAATAACCCAATGAGGTTAAATACATCGAGGATCATCTATACCGGTGCAAAATATCCCTCACTGCATAGGGACCTTTCCTGTCATTCTACTGTGAAGACCAAATATGTTACCTCAGCCAGCTTCACTGTTGTTAGAAAAGCTTTACACACTGGGTGTGCACAAAATCTGTATTTTAGCCTATAGTATGTGTTGCACAGAGCAGAAAAGAATCCTGTATGATAGATCATTCCAGTCTTCAATCAGCATTAGAATTTACTCTAAGTTCAGAATTTACTCAGAGCAAATTCAGCTGTGACAGAAATCTGCAATGATTTCTGTTCTGATTTGTGATCCACCAAATAATTACAAATTCTGTGAGAGGTGATGCCAAGCTCTTGTTTTTCTTAAGAGATATTATGTTTCCAGCATGATTTCAACAAATCACAGTTGCTGTTTATGCAAAAAGATTGTTAGGTGGGTGGATGGGTGGTTAGTTTTTCTTGGAAAGGTCTGGTTCTGGTTGTGACAGCACCTGCCAGTACAAAGTCACATCCCCATTGTGAGTAAAGGGCTGGTTCTGCACTCAGTGGTAGAGAAGTTGCTAGTTGATCAGACGAAGCAGTAGAAACTCCCAGACATAAACAGTTTCATAATTTCATCTGCATGATAAATAAGTGGCTCTGAAGTAATGTTTTGGAGCTTCGCAGATGGTGTTACCTGCATAACTGATGCAGAATAAACACTGTGATTGCAGGACACTGGCTTCTGTCTTCCACGTGCTTGTGTGGTGGTAAAACAGAGAAGACTAGGAGGCACTTCCCACTGCTGTCAGGGTAAAGGTTTGGGACCAGTGGAGATGGAGAAGATCTGTGAGATGGATTAGAAAGAACTGTTTGAAAATCTCAGCTTTGGTCAGTTACTGATCCAGATGAAGCTGCTGCCAAGTGCTTTGATACACTCGGTTTTCTTTTTCTTCTTGCCAAATGGGTCAAATTAATATAAAATATATAGACAGCAATCCACTCTCCCAACTGAAAGGTGTTTTTGCCAAGCAACACCAAACATTAACCTCTTTATTTATATGAAGCTTGCTTGTATGGTGACGTCATGCCCACACAAGCTCCTAGGCAGGTGCTTAGGGGCTCCTTTTACCAGTGTAAAATTCTGTCATGGCTGTGTGACTCCATGTTTCTCCCATTTCAACAAACACCTGTAAATTGTAGGCACGCTTAAGATACCATGTTTCTAGTTCTAAAATGGATGGATGCGAACATTTCAGGTGCTCGGGCTGCTGTATTCAAGACTAGGTGGGTATTTTGAAGTTGCATTCAGAGATGCTGTAACACAGCAAGTTTTCGGAGATACCATGTTCCTCCTATGTCAATGTAGACTACTGAAGAAAGCAAGCACTTGCCACTTCTAAAATATGGCTCATTAAGCACCTGATTAAAGACATTTCATTCTGAATATGGGGGCTTTGAACTTGGAGGTGTTTTCTCCTACATATAGCTAGCCCCAAGCAGAATGCCACAAAATTTTTTTTGCTTTTGACATTTTAGAAAATACTATCCCCCTTGTGTTTGTAACACACTGTGCCCCATTCTTCACACATTAGAAGCTCTTGAACAGTTCTGCATACTGCGAAGAATCCTTATAAAAGTCTTCCTTCCCATTTCAGACCTCTTGGAAAAGCACTGTATAACTTACCCATTTTTGAAAGGTGCAAGTGTAAGTTACAAATCAGGCTGGATTGTCACATGAGACTGCTTTTTTTTCCCCTACTCCTTCTCATACTGTGATGAGTGTAAGGGAGCATATTTTGGTCTCATGCAGTTTTTTTAACTCTGCATTTCGGTACCGTAGCTCTCTCCAATTAGCATGTTTGAAAATTTTTGTACGTTTTACTGAGGTATTAAATCCCATTTTCAAGAGCAAAATTTGCTGAAAAAAACAGAGGGGCTGTTAGTTTGGGGCCTGATGAATAGAGCTGTGAATAATTAGGATATGATTAATATAATAAATGTAATAAATTACAAACTCCTCGTTTGCAATCAAAGAGCAATGCCGTTCAGTGTTGCCTCACACCAGTGTTCTGCCGAAGAGTCGCAGCTGAGAGTTCATTTCTCCGTGCTCTCTTGCAGGCGAGAAGCCCTACAAGTGCACGTGGGAAGGCTGCGACTGGAGGTTCGCGCGCTCGGATGAACTGACGCGCCACTACAGGAAGCACACGGGGGCCAAGCCCTTCCAGTGCGCCGTCTGCAACCGCAGCTTCTCCCGCTCCGACCACCTGGCGCTCCACATGAAGCGGCATCAGAACTGAGCGCTCGACCGGTCGCCGAGGCTGTCTTGTATCTATGCAATTTCCTATTGACTCTCAATGTACAACTGAAATTAGTTGAGTTTTTTTTTGAGTATACCCGTTTAAAAGAAATCCGAAAAGAAACTGGAAATGTATATTTTGTATATTTATGCAGAAGAAGGGAAGACACTGTATCACGATTACCAGAGTGTTCGGTCGTTGGTTTGCTTTCATGATGTATATGGCTTTAGTCAGCAGGTTTCATCTCTTTACAAGTATTATATCTCGACACGTTGCAGCTTTATACATGTTTTTTTTTTTTTTCCTCTTGCAGTGTTTTGACCAAAGCACTGTCATTATTGTGACAATGTTTAGTAAACAAATTAACAAGAGGATGCAGGTGAATGCACACAGTGGAAAAGCCATGAGCTGTAATCTGTCAGGTTTTTACTGGACATACTTAAGTACATGTGGGGTTTTTCTGTAATGTTAAGCCATTCTGTGGATATAAAATACATGGAAAAATGCATAAACAGCCATAGAACAAAGCATTTTGTTCTGTGTGTTGCATGTTTGCTATGACAAAGATTTTGTAAATATGCAAATCAGCTTTTTAGGTTTTATACAAAAGTTTTCTAAGAAACATCTGAAAAAAGCAGTTGTTTTACATTTGATAACATGGCACATTTATAAAATAAAGTTACTTAAATACCTCTCAAAATAGTACCAATTTAGTCAGATTTTTGTACCTGTTAACTCAATGGTGTGCACTGAATATTCAAAGGAGGATTTTGTTTTCAAATTGCTTAAAAGGGCAGAACATGCAGAATGAGCTGTAAAGTCAATATTGGAAGCTGAAATAGTGGGGATAGTTGAAATGAACACAGAATGTTAAACCTCTTACTATAAGCTAAACTTAGTATCACTTTAAAAAGAAGGATTTAGGATGCAGTTTTCATACGCAGACATGTTAAGCTGGTTCAGCACCAGTATGATCTAGTTTCATGTGGATATTGGATGTAATTTACTAGAAGGTAAAGGATACAGTAATTTTGTTTAAAATTACAGTGCAGTTTAGTTAATCCACTGTTCAGATTGACACACGCAGGGAAAAATTTACTGCTGACAGAAGTAGCTGAAACTCCACTGAAGTCAATGAAATGGTGCCCTTTTATGCTAACAGTGACTTTGATCCACCGTGCTCAGCCTTGAAATCATAGATGAAGGGCCAAAGATGAGGTTAGACCAGGTAGGATTTGGCCAGACAACAGGAGAAAACCAAACAAATCTATTAAGTGTCTGAATTTAACAAGCCGTTTTACTAAGCTGTCAACCAAAGGCTAGAATAGACAATCAAAATACCAAAAAAGGGTCTTGCAGGAAAACCTAGCTTTGTTAAAACTGTTGTTTGTCTTTATTTATTTGTGGTATATGATAGACTCTTTTTTTTAAGACAATTTTACGTATACTTGATAAATTATAGTTTTGTTTGTTATAGTTAGAAATGTTGCTCTCAATGTAAATAGTTGACAAACGATGTAAATAATTTTGTAAGGCTTCAAATGTTTATACGTGGAAATACACGCAGAAATTCGTTGCTGTTTTGCTTCTTTTGCCTCCCCCCTACCTTATTTTTGTATTGTGGTATTTCCTATGCAAATGATGGAGCAAACAGCTGTATAGTTGTAGAATGTTTTGAGAGAGAATGAAATGGTTTATATATAAAGACTCTTTTTTTTTTGCAAAATAAAACAAAGTGCCTAATGTGTGTGTGCGTGCGTGTGCTCTCTTTAGCTCCTGACAATGAAAGTTCTGTGTTTTGCAGTGGAAGCTGGAAATCATGACAGTATTAAGCAAAGAATGTCCGTTCTACATAGCAGAGACTGCCTCTTTGGAAAGTACCTGGCACTTCTGCCCTGATGAAAATAATAAATGTGAAGGGATAAGGGTTGGTGCTTTTCTCCCATCTGAACTTTAAAGTAAGTGACAGGTTGCCTGAAAACAGTTGCAGTTGTCCATCCACAGTAGCATGATTAGAAATCAAAGGTACCTTTTGGGTGTATAGAAGTATACAAATTCCTTCCAGCTTTTAAAATGGCTAAAATCTATTCATACTCATCAACAGTGTTGCCCAAAACAAATTTCTCTCCAAAAAGGTCCTTCGTGCCCTAGAAAGGCAGGAAGGTCCCACAACAGCACTATGCAATGCCTACCATATCAGTGTCTCCTTTTCAGTTTCTCCTATTTCTCCCTTGGGAGATGGAAGTACAGTTCACTTGAAATTTCAAGTGATTGTATATGTTCAGCTCTGAGGGTACATCTGCCTTCCCCTTTCCTCCAAGCTTCAAGAGAAAAGGCATTCTTGGCTTTCTAAAATAAATTTATTTTAAAACCAGTAAAAGAGTCAGTTTAAATATAATTTACTAGCAAATGTAAATATTCAAATCAATAATTTATTCAAAATTGCATTATTAACTTGTAAACTCTGACTCCTAAATTCTTTCTTGAAATTCTGTGTTCTCTCCTTCAATCAAATTCTGATTTTTCTTCAATTGATTTTTCTCAATTAACCTCTCTCACATGTCACCTAATCCCTCCTTTTAAAAAATAGCTAGTGTGGCATTAACAAAGTCAGTGAAGACCCGATTAATTACTAAGAAAATCTCCCTGCATCTCACCTAACCACAACTGCAGAGGTAAGCATGATGTTTTGGAGGATAGGGAGAGAAGCAGCATTGCTCCCAGAAGCATTTGCTGTGCCATTACCCTTTTCTGATCCAGCTGTTAGAAAAATGCCCAAGTTTCTTTGAGGTGTTTCTGCTCAGAGAAGAAGCTGGCAGTGCACTGGGCGATTGTCCATGTCACTGGGAAAGAGCTACCAGAGCTTATTTTGCTGAGCCCAGAGGGAAGTGTAACAGCAGTGATGGGGGCATTGGGATTGGCAAGCTCCCCTGTTTATCTCAGCCCGCAGTCTGAGTTGGACTGGTGACGGGTTTGGTAGCCCTCTCTGCTCTTTCCTGAGTTTTGTCTCAAGTCAGTGGATGAAGGCTGTGCTCACTCCTGTATTTCTCATGCCTTTTCACAATGAAAGCCCGCTGATTGCATGGTTTCAGCCTCCAATATTGCCTCATACTTGTTTTAGATGTTTCTATTGCTCAGCTACCTGGTTGCATAAACCAGCCTAATGGCTTCATATTAATCTTGAATGAAAGGCCATAATTAGGCCCGTCTACTTCAGCAGCATTTAACCTAATGCAAACAGAGAGAGAGAGAACAGACCCGTGCACGAGAATATGTTACAAAACCTAGAGGGGCTTTCTTTGGCAAGCGCTACGGCTGGAGTGCACAGTATTAATACAGGAGTTCAACAGCTTGCCTGATCTCAAAACCTGTGAGAAAAAACACCCTTATCGTAGCCCCTGCTTGGTTCCTTTGCAACAGTTGGTGCAGAGTCCCCCAAAGTACTGAGGCCACCCTCAAATTCAACTCTCCTATTATCCTTCAGAACCCAAATTATCATTCCACGCAAAGAGAGAAAATCCAGTGGGCCAACTGGTTTTTCTAGAGGCCACGTGAACACCTCATCCTCGACTGGGTGCTGAGTCCCTTCCCATGGTTTTCAATGTGACTTTTTAGGAGTCTCTCTGCCCACTTGGGAACCTTGTAACTTTCATCACACAGGATCCTTGCGCAGATCCTTGTTTTGATCTGGTGGGTATGGTGCCACGAGGCTCTGCCATGCTCTGCAGCTACCATAGTGGTGTTGCTATTGACCTTCATGAACAAGAGTCCGGCTCAACAGCTTACTGTTAGCCAAAAGAATGTGGCTGATTACTCATGTGCTGAATAATGTATCCTGGCACTTCAAGTGTGTTAGGACAGAGGGAATTTATTTGCCACTACAAGTAGCAGAAGCAGCCCAATGGGTATGCTTTTAATAAAGTGACTTGCCTACTTTGCTTGTATTTACTTATTCCTCTTCTCCACTACTAAGCATTAGGGTTTTGTTGTCATCTGCAGTGTATCCAGCACCCTCACCAATGCTGCTGGTTTGGGATTTGAGCAGACTCAGACCACTGGAGAACCCACGGCAGATCAGGCAGAGCCCAGTCTCTCTACAACAAAGGCCAGTCCGTGACAAACGAAGAGCACCTTTGTTCCCCAGATTCCTTTGATGTTGTTATTGTCCTTTTTAAAAATAGGTGCTGTTTATATATAAATATGTATATAAATATATAGCGGGGGGTGTGTGCGCATGTTAATTTGCACATTCTGTTCAGGTCTGGATCTTGGCAAATGCTTGCTTTTGGTGACCTGTCACAGCAGCAAGCTCCACAGGTTAGCTGAGGAGAAAATGGGTTCTCCTTAGTGTCCACTCCAAATTGCCAAGCGACTGGGGAAATTTAAGACTCTGTGTTCCCTGTTATGTGTACTATATTGATAAAGAAATGTAACAATGAATTTCTGTTTCCAAGGAGTAGATAATATCTTTATTTTGGAGTCTCCTAAATCAGAGGTGGGGGGGTGGAGAGAGGGAGGGAGATACAGGGAGAGGGAAGGGTGTTTATATTACAGAAACAAAGTTAATTCACACTTAAAAAGAGAGTAACTTCAGCTACGCAGGTTAGAAATGTGAGTTATTTCTGCAGGAGGACCTGTTCAGGTGGCAGCAGACAGCATCCTGAAATGAGGTCTCAAGGCTTCCTTCCTCTGCTTTTCCTTCCCGGTCTCTGCCCTGTCCTGTTTCTGTTGCCCATCGGTCTTGGGCTTAATTGATATATCCTATTGCTCCCATAGCTCCAGTTCCTGTTGTTGCTCCTTCCCACCCAACTGGGCAGCTGCAGTGACAGTCTTGGGCCAGTGCTGCCCTGGCCCTGCTCTGCCTGCCCGTAGCCAGGTTCTGCACTGGTGCTGGCTGGGGCACCCCTCTCACCTGTCTCAGGTTTGAATTTGTGGCATAAACAACAACAGCATAGCTTGTTTGTGTTCTGCCAGTCTCCCTGCACTGTACAACGGGGCAAACCTTTTCCTCTGTGTGCAGTGCTTGTGCCAACACATAGGACATGCTGTGACTATTTTACACTTGGTGTGATTTTTATCCCACATGATAAGATTTATCCTCAGGAAGCTGATCAGAGCCCTCTCCTTCCCATGGGATCGAGCAAAGATAGGCGATGCCAAGGGAGATTTTGCACTTTTGAGACAGACACTTAGAAAGGCTTCAGAGTGGAGCTGTGGGGTATCCCACCTTTGTGCTGACCTCCCCATTTTCCTGCCTCACTCCTTTTTACTCTAGTAGAGTCAGTTCAACAGCTTTGGCTACAGGAAGATTTTGAAAAATGTGGTTTGTGTCTTTCTCAAGAAACAAGGAGTCACATTGGCTGATTTGCCATCTCCTCTGCCTGGGAAATCAAAGTCTCAAGTCTCTTCAAAATAATATCCCCAAAGGCCATTTCGCTTCCCAGCCTCAGTTGTTGTTTCTGTTTATACTTGTTTTTGTTTAGCTGGCTATTGTTATTGTGGTTTGTCATTATTTCCAACCCATTGGGGTGGATCACTAGACCAAAAAAAGGACACAGACCCCTCAGAGGGACCAGAGTCCCAGTCTCCCAGGTCAGTACCCGCACTGAGAGGATGCAGACTCATCATTCTTTTCTTCCAGTCCCATGAATTCACCAGTCTTGGCTGCTTGAGGAGGATGAATGCAAATGCAGGGAGCTCTCACTGTGCCCCTCAATCGTCCATGGCCTGCTGGGTATCCTGGGAAGTTCTGGACGTGTGATTTTGGCTTTCTCAGGGCCAGGAAGAGCCAGTACTGCATGTCCAGGCCACTGAAGCACTATCCTGCTTCATAGTTTGCTCCATCAGAGAAGGGAACCATCACCAAATTCCTTCAAGCCAGTGGCTTTGATGCCTTAAATGGCTACCTAGAAACAGAGACTAGACAGGAATAAAGGAATAAAGGAGGTATTTATTTGAAAGGCCTTCAGAGGTACACTCTGGGCTCCAGAGGGTCCTGCCTCGGTGGATCCCAAAAAGGACAACAGGTCACGAGTTCTTTACACTTTTGTATCAGCATAAATTCCCCAAGCAGAACCCAGCCAATGATGGAATTTCCCCAAGCTTTTACCCCTCTCCCCAAGATGATGGTTTACAGTTCTTGGGCCTAGGATGGTCTGGGTGTCCTTGGAGAGCAAGCTCAAGAGGCCTTGTTATGTCTGTCTTAGTATAAGAGAACAGCACTTAACAAGCTACAGGAAACTTCAGAGTTACACTAGCAGTACATGATTTGAAAAATACAAAAGTTAAAACCTATGGCATCGGCTTAGCAAAGAAAAACAGCAGCAGCTTGTGAGAAGCTTCATGCTGTGGGCATGCAGAAAGTGAGCCAGAAGTGTGCCTTTGACATTAAGATCCCAAGAGGATTTAGGCAGGGCAACACCTTGTTTCTGGATCCTGAAAGGGGGTGAGAATGGAGTCCTTAACAGCATGAAGCCTGAGGCTCTGCTACAAATCTACAAAAGCACAGCTCTAGGACCCCATAAAGAATTTTAAACTCATAAATTTATCAGAGTTTAAGCTGTAGGGTTAAACATTAGCAGTATGAATGTTTTCTGGATTGTGTGCTTACATTACACCCCACCTTAGGCGTTAAATCCCTTTTAGGTGGATCAGATGTTTTGCTTCTGTGAGAAGAAATTTACAGCTTCAGTAACTCACATGACTGGAGCAGGCTTGAGAAATCTGTTTCTGCGGGCTGCGTTGGCACAAGAGATGGCTCTGAGGTCTGGATCTGTGGGAGCAGCCTTCTTCCTTGGTAGTGCTGGTGCAGAGTTGGCACCAGGTGAGCACTATCACCACCTTGTAGGTGACTCTAGGCACCTTGTACACTTTGGGCTGGACTGGGCAACCACCACTGCTGATTGAAATAATACACTGAAATAGGGTTTAAATTGAAAAATCGACTGGTTTTGAGTATGACAGAAAAGAAGACCTAAAGTCTGGGTGTATTTCTCTTGGGGAGTTTTCACAACAAATTTCTGGATGCCAATCTTTTAATCTGCAGTGTCTCCTGTGGCTGGATTCAGATTTGATCCTTTAAAAGATATTTATTTTCCAGTTTCATTTGAATACAGTGAGATTTCTGCTGCGGAAGATGGCAGAATTCTTCCCTGATTAACACCATTTCCTCTGCTGCCCATTATCAGTGAGTAAGAGCCTTACATGATCCAGAACTTTCACCCCCACCAATCTGTGATGAACCCCTTGAATGAACACTCAAATTCATAAAGTGTGGGTAAGAAAAAGCAACAGAAATATGTTCGGATACACTTGAAATTGGTTTGGCTTGGTTTTTTTCTCTCTGTGTTCTCATGTAAGTAATGAACTAACAGTAGTTTTCTTATACAAATATTTATATGCTATTTACTAAATTTACCTGTGGTTTCCCCTCCACCCCAAAAAATTAATAAATCGCTGTTTTCCTAATACTGCGTTTGGTATTTCTCCTGTGCTGTTATCAGGCCAGTACTAAGAGTCATTCCCCCTTTGAAGAAGCTCAGACAAATGGGTAAGCCAGGCTCAATGTCCCCGGGGGAAAACTTACTTCATTTCTGAAACATTAACAACAGCAATCAAATGAAATGTGAGTATTTTCAGAGTACATTCTGTGCCTTAGGACATTTAAGCTAATTTCTTGAATAAAGGAACTTTTCAGTAACCTTAAAGAAGCGTGCCCTCAAAAGACAGTTCTGAATACCAGCTATTTCTGACATGTACCATCTGCAGACAAATTAGTCTCAGGGAACCCACATGTTTCTGTTTTATCATCTTTGGGAGATTATTTTGGGTATTTATGTTATGTAGCTTGCATATAGTGGCTGGCAGATGATCCTTTATTTGCTTGTGTCTGGGATTGCTTTTTTGTGATGGTCCCTTAGAGACACCTTCTGCTGTTTCTTCTGCCTGTTGCTCACTTTGTCCCCAAAGTGGGGAGCAGGGTCTTAGCTGGGCTCTGGCAACTCAAAAGAGGATGACCATCTGACTTGTTTCTGAGCACGTATTCTTTCCATGCAAATATCACCAGCCACTGCTGCCATAAGGTGTGTGGGTTGGTGCACCTTACCATGCCTGGAGAAACAGCTGGGACTGGCACATTTGCAGATAAAACCAAATTAATTTGAACTGTATGCTATTTGCACAACTGTGGTTGGGGATGGTTTGGCTCATGCCTGACAGACACCTGATTTGAATTATTTTCCAGCGCTCAGTATAAGTGCAGAAAGTTTCTATCTACTCCATCTCAGACTTTTAATTCTTAATGCTATTGGAGAATTAGCAAAATAAACAAATGTTTTTGGTGGGTTTTTTCCCCCCAAGTGTCTCATTCTTGCATTTAAGCCTGAACATCTGAAAAAAACACCCTTAGCAATTAATGAAAACAAATGAGTCTTACAGCCAAGGCAATGCATGCGATCATTCTACAAGCAAATATGTATGTTTATGCAAGCGAGATGGATAAGCAGCTTTCTCCTTGCAACAGCATAGTTGTACAAGCCCCACTTGAGCAATAAGAGCTGCATCCATACTCAGATATCAAACACGGTTGGGACCATTCCCTGGCGCTGAGGCCAGTGGAGATGGAAATAGTGCATCCGTATTCCCGACCTCCCCTCTCCTCCTTGCCCTGCACACAAGCTGCCTGTTGAGAGTGGCCCCAGCCCATGCCAGCTTTTGGCCTGCGCCTGGGAATTGTTTGGGAAAGTTGGCCCTGGCTCCGCTGTGCCAGGCACTGTGCTAACAATTGAACAGCACAGACAATTGCCTTCCAGTGCCTGGGAACGTTCCCCTGCCCTGTCTCGTTTACCAGGATGGACATTAGCTTTGGAGTTCAAGCTTTGGCAGATTCATCTTGGCTTCCCCCTGACTCTAAAAGGAGGGAAGCAAACAAACAAAACCCCATGGCATTCAGGGGAGCAGTTCTGCTGCATGTGGTCCTTCTTAGAGCCCGAGAAATATGCAAATGGACAGGCTCTATTGATTTTCTTCAAATTGCTGAATAAAGACAAAACACAGAAATTTCCCAGAAAATTGCTTCACTATAATGAAAAGGGAAAACGCAGTTTAGTTTAGTTTAATTTGGTTTGCTTTGCTTTATTTTAGTGAGTAACAGAGCATGAGGAAGAAGTCTAGTTGCAGGGTTCAACAAGGAGGCTCTGCAGGGAACTATGTGGAAAACAGGGGAGGAAATATTCAGAAATGTTCCTTTAAAAAAGAGAGACAAAGACAGAGAGGAGAGAAAAGAAGAAGTCTAATCCCTTTGAAGCTTGCAGTTTTATGAGAGCTTTGTCCTTGGGAACTGTGCAGCAAAGATGACTAGAGCCGCTTCAGGCTTTGCAAAATTACTACAAACATAAGGTAAGTGGCTTTATCATAAAATTGGAGTGGCCATTAAAACTTCAAAGGGGATGTATGACCTGAATTTTACCTGTCACAGTCTGGAGTATTTATTAGAGGAAGATTTGATGCCTTTCTTTAGTTAACAACCTGGTACTCACGTGAGGTCATGGGCCAGATTATAGTTTTCATTGGTGGCATGACAGATTAGATGTTAATATTTTATTGCTCCTGACCTTGGGAATCCATAAACCATTGGACAGGTGAGAGCTGAAGAAAATTCAACCTGGCTCCTTCAGGAATGAGAGCATATTTCTAATACCTGAGTGTGGCCATAGTGGTAGCTATCCATTGATTAGCTCTCAACTTGGCTGATTTTGACAGGACACATACCTCAGAGGATGTTAGGGATTGTAGTGCTTGCTTTAGGAGCCTTTCCAAACAGTGACACAGCCCCTTTATTGAAAAACCTTGAAATTAGAATACTCCAGTGGAGGGGCAGACTCCACAGTCAAAATGGTAGTGAAAGACACTGTGATAAAGCCACCTTTGTCCAGGAACATCCATGTGTTTTTCAAACCTTGATCCTAAATCTGCTGCTGGTTGGCTTTGCTTGAGCTGGATGGTTTCAATATCTTGTCATCTCAGAGGCATGGGTGGCACCTTCCTTTCATTCTCGATGGGGCTGCCAGTTTGGTCACCTCTTCTACTGCCTTGGTTCCTTCTCATTTTCAGCCTTCTTCTTTCCATACCTTGAAACTCTTGCCCTAGAGACAGGTCTGCCTATGGCTTCCCACCCTCCGTCCCAGTATATTCTGCTATTCTTCTGGCCACCCTCAATAAGTACTTCTAACATCCCTTTTAAATGAGCAATTGCCACACAGACCTTTGGCATCCCTGTCTGCTTGCATTGCACTCTAGCAGGCATTTGTGGGAATATTCTTGCCTGCAGCTGTGCTTGTAAATGATCAGAATAGTTTTGCTAATATTTGCATTAGACTGACATGCCTATTGTTTTAAGAGAACATAGCAACAGCATTTTAACAGTACTCAGGTGGGATCCTCTGTAAAACTGTTAATCTGTACATTTCAAAGTTAGTGAAGTAACTTCTGCCATGTCCTATCTGAGGATATAGAAGCATTATGAGCTACCTTGACTGAGGTCCAGTTGAGAGCAGAACCTGCAGGTGTGGATTCTGAGACAAATAGTAAACCTTGTAATTATCTTCAAATAGTTTCCTAGACAGAGATTTAAAACTGAGGTTCCAGCGGTCTCTAGGTGCCTAATCCTGGACAACTGTGAAATGGCCAGCTGGACAGTACTTCTGAAGGTACCTCTATGATCAGCTTAAGAACCATGGTCCTTTTGCTTACTAGGAGTAATGGTGGTGGTAGCCAGCTTTTGTATCAAAGGCTTATCACAGGACTACTTACTTTTCCAAGGACTGAGAGGTCCACAATATATTTTATAGTATCCTGCTGTTGAGGTGTCACCAGTATGGCTTCTCTGGTTGCCTAATTATGGCAGACAAGGAAGACTGCAAGAAGGGAAAACTGGATTTGTGTCAGCAAACCAATTTCTAAGCCAATGATTATCACGCTACCTAGAAGTAAAGCAGACATATACAATCTAGAAGGTATTTTAAATGCAAAATTGTCTACAGTCCTATGACAGGACTGGCTCAGACCTCTTCCAACAGCATGATTAAACTTGCAGATAAGGTTGCAATCTTTGAAATAAAAAAAACAAACTACAACAACAAAGGAAAATGACAACAAAACAAACCCAACCCAAAAGAAAAATCAGCAATCTGGAGGTGCAAGCCTGTTTCCCTAGCTGAAAACTAGACTGTGTCCAAGCCATCCACTATTCAGCACTGAAATGACCGAGAACTTCAGCTCTTCTGAGTCTTCAACCAGAAAGGCTTTATCTAGCCCTGTCTTTATCTAGTCTCTTCACCTCCTCTTTAGCGACCTAAAAACCATCACCTCATCTCCCTTGCTCTGAATCATCCTCTTTCCCTCATCTTCCCTTGTTATCTCCCAGTCCTAGCACCAGGTTATCCCAACCATTCATGGCCTGTCTTTTCCTTCTTTCTCCTCCCTGTTGGAGCTGTGGTCAGTCTGGCTGGTGGCATGGCTGGATGTCCACCCCAACTGAGGTCATCTCACCACCCTTCTACCATGAAGATCATTTCCTCTTTCAAGATTGCAAGAGAGAGACTTCTTCCTCACCACAACAGGCTCGTTGCATTCCCCCTGCTTTCTCCTACCACACCAGTACCCCAATCCCCTCACATAAGGAAAACCTGGGATTAAATTGTTCCACCACAGCTGTAAGCCACAGCAAAACTGGCCTAACTGGTTGGAGACCAGCCAAGTAGCACTACAGTGGATCATGTGTCATGTGTACTTATAGAAATGAAATGTCACAGCACTCAAATAGGGAAGGAAGATTTGGTCCCAGGCCATGAGGTGTAAAAAAGCTTTGTCGGAATTTTTGCCAGTTGAAACTGATCATAAACTACTTATTGCCACTGCTCAAAGAGACCTGGCAAGCATCTGGCTGGGAAACAATTTTTTTTCCAGTTACAAATATAAGTTGCAAGCTGAATGCAATCCTGAGCAATATTTGTGAAGCAAATGGACTCTTTTGAGCACCTCAGAAAAAAAAGCGCTGCAGAATAAAGTCCAGAGGTGGGTTATTTATGTTGGAGTTTTATTGAAAAGCCTGTCTGAGACAAAATGTGCAGCATCATCTGTAATCCCCAAAAAAGGAGCTGAAACTTGCAGCATAATGTTTCTGGGAAAGTCTATTTCCAGTTTCTATTATCAATGTTAAAAGAAGCTCTTACGACTAGCAGGATTTTGGTTTAAGTGGTCAGGAGGAAGAGCCTCAAATTGTTATAGTAAAGACGAGCGTTTTAAAGAACAATGTGAGTAGCAGGAAAGCAATCTAAGAAAGGTGCCAGAGACTGGCTTTAGGCAAACAGAGAAATCTGTAAAGGCTTGACCTGTGCTTTTGATAGGTAACAACGAATTCAGTATTCAGTATTTCAGGCTAGGACTAGAAATAGGCTCCTAGACCCAAATAATCATAATGGATGCAAAGGCATACATTTATTTAGCAAAACAGTTTTACTTGCAAGTGCCACAACCACACAGAGAATGTCAACTTTCTTTTTACAGGACAGAGTGTATCATAGCCCAGCTGTGTGTCACAAGTCAGGCAAGAATTAAGGAACAGGACTAAATGGGCAGTGGATAATGTCTGAAGTAGGCATCAGTTGAATGCAGCCTCTCTCCCCATGTCTGATTCCCTGCAGAGCTGGTACCAGCCCACCGTGAGGCCTTGCTACAACCCAGTCTGGTCAGTCTACTGCAGCATCTTGGCTTTGTCAGGCCAAGTCCACTTGGTTTTTCCATGTCCACTCCACTCCCATGCTCCCCCAGCCTTGCTTCCCATTCCTAAGGTTTTGCTTGAAGAGTCCTCCAGTTCCAACACTCCATCTTATTGTCTTTTTGTATCCTGACCAGTCTTTCCTCATGCCCAAACTGCTCATTTCCATTAGTAAACCGTGGTCACACAGTTGTTGTCTTCCACTTTCTCAAGCTTCTTATCTGGACTAGCTGTCTGTGTTTACACCGTTGGACCCAAGAGTGCTTCCCAGTTCCCATGTCTGGATGTGTGGTTAGTCATGCCCCAGCTCCATGCTGAGATGGGAACCTGGACATGTGTGCTGGATGGGAGCTGCAGCATGTCTCAACAGGCCGAGCCGTTCAGATGACCAGGAAATGAGGGCCCCAAGATATGCTGCAGAGCAAGTAAGTACAGATGCAGGCACTGTTTCTCAGCTATCTGGCTCTTCAGTCCCAGGTCGCAGTCCAATTTTCCATGCTCACTCATCACTCCCGTCTCCACACCCAGCACAGGTTTCTGTTCCTTGCTTTGGGACAAACTCTCTAAACTTATCCTCCCAGTGGATACAATTCTGATCCTCTGGTCTGACTTTGATGTCTCACCCTTCAAACCACATCGCTGCTTCCTCTTCCCGCTGCCTTGTTTCTTGCTCTTGGTTCTCGAACATGATCCCTTCCCACTCCTAACCATTGCTAACAGCCACTAAGCCATGAAGAAAGCCTGCTCTGCTTCAGCCCAGCTGCTTTGTGGGGACACTCAGAGCGTGGTTCCACAGGGGTCACTGCTTCCACCTCTGGTCTGTAAAGGATCCCGTAGTCATTAAAGGTCTGATGCCAGCTGCTTTGGACATAGGGTTGACCACAGCATGAGCAAAGACCTTGGTTTTTCATACACAGTGAGACCAGAGTCCTGCACGGGGATCTAGAAAGAGATACCTGCCCAGACGTGCACGTCCTGCCTGGGACCATATTTGTGCAGTGTGGTCACATGCAGGAACTTGTGAGAAATGCAGAGTTCGGTGATGCTGAAGCAATTTAGCTTGAGCTGGTTAAAACACCTGTTCAGGTAAACCCTGATCAGCTGCAGACCTCAAATTTTTAAATGCATCAATTTCCTGAATTTGGTTAGATTTTCATAGGGGCAGGGAAAGGTGCAGATCTAGGTTTGCCATTATTGTTGGACTTCTGAGGTCTGCCCAGAAAACATGGGAGCCTGGGGCTGTTTGACAGAAAAGCTCAAGAATTGCTTTGCAGACCAAAATGCCAAAAATAATTTCAGAAATATCAGGGAAATAAAAAGAAAACCCTGCAGGAGATAGACAGACACATGTAAAATTTTGGGCTATATTGTTACATTTTGATAGATTACATGCAATCTTACCTCAGCTGGGAAGTGCCTACGCTTGTACTCTAAAGGGCTCTAGATGGGTGGGAGAAGACAGAAGGCAAAGAACAGGGTGTATAAAGTTCAGAGATCTCAAAAAACCCATGTTCTGTGGGACTTGTACTGTCCTGCACTCCAAGCTTTTGCTGTTGTAGGAGCAGACTCAAGCACCAGGTGTCTTCCATCACAGCCCCAACTGTGCTCCTGTGGGAAGATGGAGAAGGCAGCCTGAGTGCCCTCTGCCAGGCTTGTTCCTGAGCTGTCACTGGATCTTGGATCCCATCAATCCAACAGCCTATGCGTTGCCTTTCCCTGGTCTTAAAATTAAAACCAAAACACAGTTTATGGGGAAAAGAGGTTTTTACCTTGGTGTTTATTTCAGTATCCTTGGGTACGGCACTTCGTCCAGGTGGAATGCCCCAAAAATGCGTGCACACCATCACACCAAAATACACATACTTACAGGCCTTGCAAAATTAGCGTATTCATCAAAGATTCCCCAATGAGAGGCTCGAGTGAACCCCTCGTTCTGAGGAACCTTCCCCAGGATGGGCCTATCTTAGTTTACAAAAAATGTGTTCTGGAGAGGACCTTGGTGTCTGGGGCTTCCAGGATATTTGGTCTCTTGGTTCAGTACAGTGAGTTTCAGTTAAGTTATCAGACTTGGAAAGTTACAAGTATGTAGGCTAAAAGCACTAAGAATACATAAAACTATAAAAGAATATGTAAGAGGGGTATAAAAGAAAAAGAAAAAAACCATTCTGGCATCAATGTTGCCTATGCTGTTATTAGCCATGTCCAGACAGTCTGTTGCTGTGTGTTTTCATGAACCTAGGACACAAAGGTTTTGCATCTCAGTATAGGATCACTCTTTGGGACAGGATGCTCCTGAGAAGCACTTGCTTCCCGTATGTCTAGAATATATTTCAAAAGAGTTCTTTAAACATTGATCTTACCTAGTCACGGCCTTTAAGGGGACAACTGGAGGCCAGAGCCCTCAGGACTGTAAAATCATAGAATGGTTTGAGTTGGAAAGGGTCTTCAAAATCATCTAGTTCCAACCACCCCCCTGCCATGGGTAAGGTGGCCTTCCCCAAGACCAGGTTGCTCAGGGCAGCTCCCAGCCTGGCCTTGAACACTTCCAGGGATGGAGCATTAGTAAGGTCACTGGAGTCTCAACACTTAACTCTGCCTGCCGAGGAGCAGTTACAGTCCTGGGTTGTGGTGTCTTACACTGAGCTCTGCTGGGGTGCTGCTGGGGCTGCCCAGGCAGCCAGAAACTAGTGTGCATCCCTGTTCTACCCCTTTCTGGAATCATGAGAGATACAGGAGCTCAGAGGGTCTCCACACATCCACACCTCGGCCTTGACTGCCAAATGGCTGATGTTTGCTGAGGGTCAGCTGCTGTCTCATTCCCTTGGTGCAGTGTTATTGTTCCCAGTTCTGTGTTTTCCCTTCCCCCAGCACACCTCTTCACTAGCTCCTTGCACTCAGTCTTCTCACACTTCCTATTGTCTTGGTGGTTCCTTGTCTCCTTTGAGGCGCACATGGAAGTTGACAGAGGTGTTGAAGTCTCCCAGCTGACTGACACAAAACACCGTGAAACAGCCCAGGTCACATACCACATCCAAGTCAGCCTAAACCTAACAATCCACAATCCGTCCTTCTCCTTTGGCTAGTACAGCCAAGATGAGCTGTGACTTTCAGGTAGACCTGTCATACCAAACTCAAGCAATTTTCAGCCTCTTTGTTCCACAGCTGTGTCAGGTTCTAGTCTGACTTGAATGGGAGAGGTATTCTTAAAACTGCTTTTGTTTATTTATTTTCAGATGTGCATACCACAAAAATTAGATTACAGTTTGGATTTTGTCAGGGCTGTCTCCTGAGAAGACTGATTCTGTCTGTAGCAAGCATTTTCTGGAGGGTTTCTTCTATTAATTATATGCTGCCACCCACTTACTTCCTCAAGGCAGATTTTGCATCTGTGACTTCCCTATGAAGTTTCCTTCCTTTAAGGTAGTATGTCTCTAAGGTGAGCAGACCGACAGCGTAGGAAAGGCTTTTACAATCCAGGGGTCAAATATTTTTCTTCTGCTACATCGAGGGATAGAAAGTGCAGAGACTGTGTGGCAGAAAGCCTTAATTTATCCCATGCTAATTCTGCAAGCAATTGCAAACTGAGGACACGGTGGAGAATCCAGCATTGCTTTGATCCTGCAGTCCCACATCTACTTGACATTTGTAAACAAGGAGAAGCATAAGATAAACTCAAAGCAGTAAGGAGATGATAATTTGGAAATTTGTTAACATAATTTGGGTTTTTTTACAGTTAAATGGCAGAATGGTTGAGGCATCTTGCTGTGTATGGAGACCCAGCCATATGTATGGAGACCCAGACCCATCTGGGCTGGAAAGCCAGAGACTGAGGCTGACTACCAAAATAGCTGCATCATGTAAACTTCACAGGCCAGCCACACACAGAGATAACTCTAATGTTACTGTAAGTGTTAAGTTTTGTGGTTGCAGCATCTCTCTGGTGGTGCAGCGAACAGTGTTCGACTCACAGAAGGACTTCCAGCATACTGTTACTATATGTCATCATGGGAAGACCTGGGAACCCTGGAAACTATGGTTCTGTGATACATGGAGGTGATCATAACCTCTAATGAGTTTGTCACTGCTTTTTAATGACAAATTTGCTGATGCAGGTAGTTTTGGGGCATCTCTCTCTCTTTCCTGCTCAGCAAGCCTTGCTTGCCATAGCCCTGTGTTTTCTTTTATTTTTGTTTATCTTTCTGTCCCTGGGTTAATGAATATTTATTTATTCTGTTTAAATGGCTGATGTTTCTGAGGGCAGAGAGCATTTCTGAGGGATCAGAGAGCCCATCTGTATACCACAGGTATCCCTGGCTGATGGCAAGGACGCCTGGGAGAAGGTGTAAGACGTGTGTCCTCCCTCCTATTCCTCTGTCTCACAAAGGGATGGAAGCAGCCTCTTTAACCTTGAGCGAGGGCTTTAAATGTGAGATACTGAGCATAGAAGGATTTGCTTTCTGTGTGTCCTTTCTCAGCCAGTCAGGCTTGGTATTTTCATGGTCTTACCTTCTCGGTGTGCCCGGAGCACTGCAGGTGAGCCATGGATGGCACGTGTACATCCTGCAAAGGCTTTGCTGCCAAGCTGCTTCACACACTCCTGCCCGAGGCCTTCACCACCCTGGGTGCAAATACATTGCTTACAGCTTCTGTCTCTTGAGCATCTCATAGCTTCAGATCCACCTGGAAAAGATCTTTCCCTTCTCCCTTTCAGGTACTCTGAGTGTAAAATGGAGTGAAATCTCAGCCTTTTCACCCTTTGTAGGATGTTGATAGAAAAAATAGAAATGTTTTCGCTTTTTATTTCCCCTTTAGTTCTCTGTCCCTGCTCTCATCTGCCCTTTAGTTGTGTCGAAGGTTTGTTTTGGAGTAGTTGTGGTTTAATACCGGAGAAGGAAATGTTCTGCTTTGGCACACCTTGCATGAAGAAAAATCTCCTGCAACTTGGTTGTCAATTTATGTTTTGTGACTTTATTTGCAAATAAAGCAGCTCAAGGAATAGAAATTGGTAGTGCACATTTTGACAAATATATTAAACCGACCCTCCTTCGAGAGAGCTGATTTTGAATTTTCCAAAACCAAAAACTTAGGAGCTCAGTTCCTTATTATTTTCTGGGTATCTATGTTGTGTTTCTTCCCATCTACTGACTTCACATATTGTACCAAATCACACTGCTTGTTACCTAGAGTAATAAGGAGTGGAGAATAACATTGTTACATTTCTAATGTACTCAAAAAATGTGGGTTTTCCTCAGATTATTGATACAGGAGACCTCATGATATTGGTAAAACTGGTAAAACCACGGTAAGCTATACCTCCAACAGCTGCCTTTACTTTTTTTTGGTTGCACAGCTGGCTTTGGCTGATAGAAACACTCTTCCCAACAGCACAAATAAAGCTGCAAATTCCCCTGTGAGAATTTGAGCCTGACATCTACACACACACTTAAAAAAATGTTCACCCATTTAAAGTAATTTCAAATTTTTAATAGAAGTATGAGTATGCTTTAGTATAGTTCACAGTTCTCCACTTTCTAAATCTATGTACCCTGATGCAAGTTATCATTGAACAAGAACTTTAGCTCTCCTAAGCACACCAACATGACAACTGCATTTGCTAAGGAAGCCAAAGTGCTCCTTAAATAAAACTGAAAGGAAACTGTGGCACCTCTGCTTAACAATAGCAAACAGAAAAGAGTGAGAGAGCACTTGATGTTGAAAATCTAATTTTCGTCACCATCTATTTATCTGAGCTTAGTTCCCATTCTTGGCTGATAAGGAATAACTAATCATGATTTAAGCATTTCTTCAAACCTAGCAACCTGTTGAACAGCTTCTTAATGTGCCTATCAATCATTTGGAGATAAGGATAGTTTGCACTCATAATAGCTAGTTGTAAAAATAAACAGAAGTTACTATAACTAGTTCAATCAACAATGGGATCTTTGAGGTCAGAGTGGAAATAATCAAACAGTAAGTATGAATAGGCTGTAATTTTTCTGATTAACAAATGTTTTGCTTGTCATGTGATCTAGAGAGTTGCTCTTAGCTCTTTAGAGGACTAAAATACATTTCAGAATGTATGTATTTACATTAGGGGGTTAAACAAATGTATGCACATACCAGTTATTTTCTAAAGCTATCTGTCCATGTAAAGCTTTTTTTTTTTTTCTTTTTAATTTTAAAAAGTATCTTTGTCCTAAAGTTAAATTCTCAACTGGCCACTCTACAAAGCATCTTGGATGAAAAACGGAAATCTAGTAACACACAGAAAGTACCATGGAATGCAAACTATAAATTACTGACATACAAAATAAACATATTACTCACATCTCTCCAACACAGCTGAAAATATAACAGCCAACAGGAACATATTACATCTCAGCACCAGTTGTTGATCAAAATAACAGTGTCCATATATAGCTACTAGTTGTGTGAAAAGAGTCAAAGAGCTGTGTCTGTATCTGTATATACACCCAAATCAATGACATTCACAACCTGGAGGCTGATGGGACATTGACCATAGTTTTATGAATCCAAAATAGATGCTCTGATCACCTTCTGGAGGCACCTATCTTTGTCGAGTTTATATAAAGACCACAAGCCCCTCACTTTATTTTAAATTGCACCTGTGGTGCATACCTAAAATATAAATGTAGATGATGTGGATATAGTTTTCTTCTGTCCTCACATTGCCTGTACAAAAATACAGTCTTCCTCTCTACCCTGGGGAAATCACTGCAGTGAGTTTAGACAAAGGCACATACCTCTGTAGCTCACAGACTGTACTCGTAATGCGCAGGCAACCTGGAAGTGTGTCCTCTTAAAAGATACGAATCACAGAATCACTCAGACAGGAAGAGACCTTGGCAGGCCTCTCATCCTATCTCCTGCCCAAGGCAGGGTGTGACACAAATTGAGACCAAGTTGTTAGGGCTTTAATCAGGTTATGTCTTGAAAACTTCCGAAGAGCTGTTATCTTCATAGTGATTTTAGTTTTTTTCTTATAGCCACTCGGAACCTCCCCCCTTTTCAAATTAAGGCCACTGCCTCTTGTTTTCCTGCTGCACACCACTGAGAAGGACCTGCCTCCATCTCCTTGCTGTAGGTTGTGGGGGCTGCTGTGGGGTGCCCAAGCAGCTGCCTCTTCTCCAGGCTGAACAAGCCCTGCTCCCTCACCCTCCCCTCACCATACAAGTGCTCCAAGTGGAATTAAATTACTGATGAAAATACCTGTGTTGTCGAGATACCACAGCGTATCTGCTCTATCAGTTTGTTACTTCTAACCTCATTCATTCAACCATGAAAGCAGTGACAGACAGCACTTGACAACTCTCTAGGATCTTACACAGTAAATTCATGTCAGCCTTTTCTAGAATACAAAGTTTGGCCTTATTTTGCAAGGCAAGAAGCACTCAAGACTTCTGTATGTCTAACACCTCCCAACAGCCAGCCCTCTGTTAAACACAGCAAGGGTGTTGGCAATTTGGTTATTTCGGTATTCAAAAGGAAAAACCAGTCAGGAGGGAAGAAACTACAAAGGAGCATTCTAAAGGAAAATTTGCTTAGAGACCACGGGAAGGATTAGATTCACTGATGCCTAGGAGGAAGAGGCAGGACTTCAAATAACATGGAGTTATTCTGAAAAAAACGCACCTTCCTGGAACAGCTGATGATGTGGAACTCACTCAATTTACCATACAAGATCTGAATCGGTTTTGTTTAAGGAAAAAAGAGGTTCTAAATGAGATGCTGTGACTACTTTTCCATCAGTTACTTTGATCTCTTTTGAGTCATCTCTTTTAGTTTGAACACAACATAAGAATACAGCAATAGCAGCCTCTTCAGGACTTGATTAAAGAAAACAATATAACAAAGAGATGAGCAAATCTCCAGCATTGCAGACAGTTTAACTGGGAGGTGTCTTTTCAAAGAAAGATCCAGTTTGCATTTAGGGGTCTTGGGTGAGGAATCCTCTTGACCCCTTTGTAGATTGTTCCACTGGTGTGTCTATTCTCTGAACACTGGGGTTAGTGCAAATGTGTTCATTTAAAGGGTCCAGACCAGGTATTTAGAAGAATTTTTGAAGTTATTGTGAGAGTGCATGGATGTCTGTTTGATTTAACCCTAAGTCTATCACTGTACACTTTGGTTTTGTTTCATAAACTTAATAAGACCTATAAGTAAATTGAGTGGGAAATAATGAATACTCTGCTGAGGACATCCATATATATATAGCATTGGCTTTAAATAATGAGACCTTTGGGAACCATGCTGAGTAAATTTATATAAAGGTCACTCAGGTCCCCAGTAATAGAATTCTAAAAAATGTCTTCCCTCAAGTAAATGGGATAATGAGAAATCGTGCATTATTTTGAGTTGGTAAAAGTTCATTTTTACTTGTTTCTGAGACTGCAGTAAGGGCTTATTTGTGGTGCCAGCAATGGCTGCAGAGCAACAGTTCTTATTTTAGTGTAACAGACAACCATCCATGATGTTTGTAATCGTATCAATTGCAAGTTTAAAAGTTTAAAGCTTTCCCATAAATGCTGGTCATGAGGAAATGGATTAAAGAAATAAAATATAGAACTCGTTGAACTTGTATCTATTTAAAACAGTGAGGATTATATCTGACAAAGCCTTTTGTTTTAAAGTAGACATCTCAACATCAGCTAGAACAGATTGGGTTACTTAAAGGGCCACTGACAGCTCCAGAGAAACAAACCCTTAAGACACGATGCTTCAACATCTGAACTGCATACTGGATATCACCTCTGCTTTTGTTCATTCCTTGCTCTCATCCCATTGCCTTTACAAGTCTGTGATCAAATCAAAGAAGACATGGAATGAGAAGGAGGAAGAAATCCCCTTCCTACCATTTCCACCCTGGTTAGAGAGTTCCCCATCGAGAACAGTGTGGCAGCCTGGGGAGGGATGCTGTGCAGCCCAGACCTGTGCTACTGGGGAGGCACATGGCTGGGGCACGAGACCTTCTGCACCCCTTAAAGCATGGGGGGACAATTTAAGAAATCAAACTACAGTTAAACTAACATTTAAAAAAATTATTTTGATGAAGAAAAAGTGGGTGGTTTTGAAATCATTGTCTGAGCAAAGGCCACAAAAGAGACCATCAGTTAATGAACGAGATTATGCAATCTGGGTGGTTATTTCCCCTTTCAAACATCTCCTCCTAAGAGAGGCCCTCAGTGATGTAGGCTGTGTCTATGCAAGATGAAGGCTTGAATCAGGTGTGTGAATTTATGTGTCTGATGAGCATTTCGTGTTTGGTGACATTAGATTTCTCAGGGCAGACAGGGCAATTGCTGGCAGGACAGATCCTTTGGAGGCCATGCACGATACTCTGGAAGTAATCTTGTGTGAAGTGCAAAGACCAGAGCCCAGGCAACTGAATTGAGGCCTAAATGACAGTCTGAAGGGGTGGGATTCAGCTCCAAGCTGTAGACACCTAAGCTTAGGTCTCATTGCAGGCACAGCGTGGGAGCCAAGTGCCTGAGAAATCAGCAGGGTCAGTGGAGTTTTAGCCAACAGAGTTAGTGGGTTTATGTGGTAGGTCTTCCAACATGATAGATAGGTCATTCTTACTATGAGCTGAATAGCTTTCTGAACCCCAGCCAATGCACTGTATACTCCAGTTTTTATAGGTGAGTGGTTATACAGTTTTGAATGAACTGCCTGGGATGACACTGAATATAAGGGAAAAGAACATAAAAAGACAAGACTTATCTACATTTATCTATGCAGGGAAAATCTGCATAGCAAAAATCTGAGGCAATATGAGCAAATCTGAGGCAATCTCTGTTTTTTAATGAGGTAAAACCAAATTATTAATTTCATGTTTTGTGAAACGTAGATGGCACTTGAACAAAGTATCTCCTTTTTTTTTTTTTTCTTTTTGACTAAAATCTAATAACTCATAGTAAGGACCCATTCAGTGTCCAAGTCCTGCACAGCAGCTGGGAGTCCCACCTCCTTGTTTCCCTCCACAGGACTCACTGTGGTGTGCATCCAGCTCTAGTTCTCACTGCTGGACAGTAGCACTGATTTATTGGAGAGGAAAAGAAATGTTCAAGTCCTGGTCTTCTTCTTCCCTGCTGGTTGCCCAGGTTCTCTGTGGAGCAGAAAGCATGTTAGTCCCTTTCCTGATATGAAAGGAAATAGTTGGTTTTGCCAGGTAATGGATTGGTCGTACAGCTGAAATCAAATAATTAAAAAAAAGGCTTTAACTTCTGTCTCCAGAATGTTGGGCCTTACTTACTGATACTTTCCCCCTTATTGAAAGTCAGTCTTCCTATGCAGGAGGCAATGCAGTTAATAGAATTTTTATTTTATTGTTATCCTTGGAAAAGAAAGAAAAAAGGAAAGATTCCAAACCATATTATTATTTAATGTAGACTTCTGGGCTTTCTGCTTTGCCAGCTCTGTCAAGACAAAAAGGAACTAAATAGACTCTTTCAGCTTGTTTGTGTCTTGTGGTCTTATCCATGAATGCTTGGGTTGTATCCCTGGAATCTGGATTTCCAAATTTCTTCCTGTCCGAGCTTTGCCACAAGGTCACTTTTGCTAGGGTGCCTTCTATCCAATGCCTTTAGGAAGTCATGGCAGAGGGGTTGTCAAGGTTAGCTGTCAGACTATGATTCCCAGTCAAAACTGAAAGAAACAACAAATCGGTGAATTTATAAAAAGACAAAATGCAGTTTATTTAAATGATTCAGATAGAGTATATCTGCAGGGCACAGCTATCAAGAACGTGTCAACAGCCAAGTTTTCCTATGATTTCAAGCACTGGAAAACTGATGTGTAGTCTTTTATATCTCAGTGCTTGATGAAGATGTGTCTGAACCATTTTCAGAAATAAGCACAAGAAATATACCACTTCGACCAATTTCATGTTTTAATTTTACTTTAAGGTCTAGAAGTTCATAGTCTTATCCAGCATCGTGTTACTATGGTGAGAGGCTCCTTAAAATATCTATAAAATATGAAATTGATTGTCCAATTACAATAAGATGTAAGTTTGCCTTTTACAAACCACGAAACACAAACTTTCTCTGCAATCTTATTACTTTTTCTAAGTTTTGTGGTTGCACACAGAGGTAGCAAAAGGGCTTGTGCTGTTATCTAGATACTAAACAAACTCAGTGTTAAAAAGATTATACGTAGATTTGACAGGAATAACAGCATATTTTAGAAAAACTCAGGCATTCTCAGAAGAGGGTACTAACAATTTTGTCCCACATGAAGAATACGGGAGATGCTCAAGAAGTACCCAAGAGTTTCCTGATTTTTTTAAAGTAGTGCTGACATCCTCAGCTTTAAGAATAAAGTGTGCATGTGTATATATATTCCTGCAAAGACACTAAGTTCTCTCAATAACACAATTGTTTCCATACATTCTGGTCATATTCGTCCTGAGGAACAGAGACAACCAGTCCCCCACCCCTGCATGACCAGGGCAAGACCTTGTCTAGGCAGCTGATTGCTCAGGAGGCTGTGGTGTATCCACAGCAGGGGCCAGTTAGTACTCTGCTCCAGGAGACTGATGAGAGTCTGGGTGTCACATCAGCAGTAGCATCTAATGATAGATTGGCTTTTCTGGAGTAACAGCTTGGGACAGGTTATGGATGCTCTTCTCCACAATTTTTCCCTTGCTTTGTTGTATACAGCTGCAGGTTCTCTATTAATAAACACCGTGTTTTGACAAAATGTCTCAGCAGAAATCAATGAACTGGGACCTGTGTATGAATCCACATATCTTTCTTTTGATAAAATCAACTTTGGAAACAATTTGCTCTCAGGCTTTAACTGCAGATATATCAAAAATCTTATGGCAGCCCACACAGTTCAGTGAAATGAACTATGTTAGAACCATCCTAACTATCACCCTGACCTCCCCTAGTCTTATTTAGATAAGAAGAGATGTGAAAAATCTGCAAAATGTATGAAACAAGACCAAAAGATAGAGTAAAACATCTGCCTTTATGCTAAAGCTCCCCTCTTCTAAATTTAAATTAATATTTCCAAAATACATTTGCAAATACATTTCTTATTTAAAGTAAAGAAAAATCCCCTGTATGGATAGGCTTCAAAACTCCCTAATTATTTCTGAGTCTTGTTATAGTCTGTCAGATAATTGTTTGATCTTCCACTCTTTTAAGTCAACGTCAAAACTCTTACTGAGTTTAATGGGTTTAGAACTCAGACTGAAGTAGGGAATTTTAAAAATACAGACTCTTGGCACCAGCTACCATAACATTTTTGAAGGTGTATAATGTTAAAAAGGTTTTTTAGCAAGCAGTAGAATTAATTTCTTTGAAGTTTTACAGCCTATTGGGCATATGAAAGTACAACAAGCACACAGGATGTTTGCCCATTGAAGACTCTTGGAAAGTTTTAAATTATGAAAATTTCAGATGCTGTAAATGATGGTTGAAACCCTTGTTTGCTTTCATGGTTCTAAATATCTAGATTTTTCACAAAAGCTAGTTCCTAGTTCCCTCCTGAGTACAGAGCTGCCTCTCTGTTATGGTGACAGCTCCATTCTTGATCCCTTCTCTGAGTTCAGACTTCAGTTCTTTATTATTTTGAGAAGTTATTTTTTGAAGTGCAACTGGCTAAGTGGATTTTGAAACATAACTTTCAGCAGAAGTAGTCAAGAACTGCCTTTGCACTGGTATCTTGCCATAACAATGGATTACTTTTTCCTTTACCAGACTTGAAATCAAATTTAAAGACAGAACCTGCAAGGGAGTTTGTGTCCTTGCAGTTGCCTCCTTGGTAGCCCATGACAGCCTGCCAAAGGAGGTGCCTGTTGTACTTCATAGGTCTGTCTACTTCAGCTACTGGCAGTGTGGTGCAGGATGATGCCTTAAGTTTTAACTTTTATATTTTGTCAAATCCTGTACTGCCCAGTGTAAATCTGAAGTTTCCTGTAGCTTGTTAGCTGCTGCTCTCTTATGCCAAGACAGACATAACAAAGCCTCTTTATCTTGCTCTCCAAGGACACCCAGACTGTCCTGGGCCCAAAAGTGTAAACCAACATCTTGGGGGGAGGGGGTAAGCTTGGGGAAATTACATCATTAGCTAAAGTTTTAATTGGCGAATTTATGCTGATATGCAAATGGACCAAACCTATAGAAGTGTGAAGAACTCGTGACCTGTTGTCCATCTTGGAATCCACTGGGGCAGGAGCCTCCGCACACACAGGGTGTACCTTTGAAGACATTTCAAATAAATACCTACCTTTATTCCCTTATTCCTGTCTAGTCTCTGTTTTTAGGTAGCGATTTAAGGCATCAAGGGTACCTCCAAAGGGGGAAAGCATGTCTTCCCTGTGTCCTGCAGCAGGATTCTGCCAGCAACCTCCAGACAGTCGGGGTGGCGGGGCTGTGCAGAAAGATACTTTGCATTGCATTGCCTAATACAATGAGGGTACAGGGGTCATTGGTTCACATCAAATCAAACACTGCTCCTCCTTTCTCTTGTACCTCACCAGCTGGTAATATGAATGCCCAGAATGTGGTAACTCACTTGAGAAATACGGTGTGTGGCTGGTCTATCTCTCTGCTGGTGTTTAATTTATCTCTTTAGATCTATGGGGCAAAGATCTTATCCCCTTCTACGGTGAAAATCCTGTGGGGTTCTCAGTTGAGCAACTTCAGTTCTCATTTAGTGCTCTCACAAATAACACATCTTATTGGACCAAGAAGTTGACACTTGCCAGGAGGAGATCCCAAGTCAAAAACATGGGCAGATCCAGCCCAATATTCATCAACACACCAAAGTATAAATAATGCATAAAATGAATTGCAGAATCATGTACTATATCTGAATTTATTCCTGGAGTAGTGTTAGGTGCTATTACAGTCAGGATACTGTAGTGACTTGTATGTTAACTGAAACCCTGTGCAAATTATTAAAGAAAGCTTAAAATCGCATCAAGCAAATTAGACTTTCTTAGTTGCCAGGAAAGCAGTTTTAATGGAAGGTGTGTCTTTAGAAAAAGGAATCTGAACTGGAATCATTGGATGTGAAACAGCAGCTCATCAGACTGCAAGCAGGAATGAGAGATATGGTCAAGGCTTGGTGGTGAGACTATGCTGGCTTGTGCTAAAAATTGTGTCCAGGAATCTAAGCCCTGTACTGCTGAAATAACTAAGATAACTGATCTTAGTTTTTGGTTTGTTTTGATGGGGTTTTCCTGAAGAAAAAAAAAAAAAAAAGAAGGCAAATAAAATCTCTTTGCTAAAAATTTTGTATGCCAAACTTCAACCAGGGACTGATTTTCCTGGTCAGAGGGAAGCCACAACAGGTTCCCCCCGATAGTGTAAATATCAAACTGCATGACAGACCCTTCCATGGAGAGGGCAGAATCAGAAAGTGTGCATTTTTTGGAGTAGGAGGATAGCTAGCATGTCTACGTGGCACAAAGCACTGCTTTGCAAAGCTACCTTTAAATGAGTCGGAAATAGTCTATCTTCATGCAGTTTTCTCCTCAGGCTAGCGAACTCTGCCTCTTGGCAGGGCTAGTTAACCCATGTGAAGTGCTATGCTAATACAGCTAAATTGTGTTCACTACCCACATTACAAGGTTTCGGGTCAGGCTGGCTATCTCTGCATTCAACTGCAGCTTGGCAATGCCAAGTGCATCAAAATCCCTGCAAATGTGAGTCTCCGAGCTTGGCTCTGCCCATCCTCCTCAGAGCAAGTTCTTATTGCAGGCAGTGGGAACATAGCCCAAGGAGCCCATGACTGGGCCTTTAAACATTCAAGACCAATATTTTGAATAATTGACTCTCTAGTTTGCCTCAGGATATTATGATACTTTTCAAAGGCTGGTTCCAATATAGCAATAAGCCACAACAACGTGTGTGTTAGTATGAAATCGGTGCATGCCTCCAGTGCATTGGCATGGAGCCTTTACCACCCAAGAAGCATTCCCAAAGTGATCCAAAGCCTACTGAAATCTGTGGAAAACTTTCTATTGACTTCAGTTAACTTAGATTTCCATTGACTTCAGTGGGCTTTGGATCAGTCCCAGAGATTCCCGTGCCTCATATGAGGACTGTTTACATGAAATAATCATTAGCTAAAACATACAAACAATTCTTGGAACAAGGACCAGCACCTAGGACTCTTCTCCTTTGTGATGGATAAAGAGTCATATCCTTTCTTGCTTTCTCCCTCTCTGGGTCTCAGTGTTTGTTTTTGCTGCACTCTGGCAACTTCAACACAGTGGTGGCTGGAACACTCCCTGGGGACTTGGAAGCTGAACCACTCCAGATGGGAAACTACCATAGGCTTCATATCTCTTCCATGTTCTTCAGGAACGCCCTAACTGCTAAGTTGTTGTATACAAAGCAGTTGTTGTCAGCTCTTCCATTGTCTAGGTTTTACAAAATGTGGTATGAGCCACTCTTTTGTCTATCTAGGTCTTTTAAGTTAGTGCCTTTGGCAGTCACATCTGGGTACTTACTTAGTTTTGCTTATTCTTCTGTTGAAGACAAATAGAGATGGAAAGCTCCAAATAAAAGCTCCCAGATGCAGGGTTATCAGGAGGACTTATTCAGGTATTACTCTGGCACCAACTTTTTTTTTTTTTTT